>SEMN01000013.1:1587500-1600261 GCA_005408345.1 Macquaria australasica
CATCAGAACCTCTTAGTGTTGGTCTTGTCTGTGTTTTATCGGCTCCTCCGTTTGTTTCAGCTTTGTCTTTTTCTTGAATCAAACGAGCTTTAGAAGCATGGATGTTAATGTTATTGCCAAAGCTTAATTACCTATCGCTGAATACAATACATTATCACGAGAATAAACACCAGATAAATAATCACAAGAAGATCTTAAACAGTACAGTCCCGTGGATGTATAACATGGCATGCAGATGCTTATTTTGCAGGATGTTTAGCCTCATTTTTCTTATTTCTAGGCATACAGTATGGCGCTGGCTTTATGTAAAGATTCTTCTTAAGTCTGTATGCATTCAGTTAGGAAGTGAAGCTTGTAGTGTACAGCGAAAACAGTTAAGAGTTAAGTCTTTTCTTGGTAGCCAGGGCTCATTATCATAACATTATTAAGAATATTTTCTGATTAGAACGATACAAAATGACATTCATTGCCCCGCCTGCGTCTACCTGTCTGTCTGCACACAATCCTGGTTTTTCTCAGCTTTCTTTTTAGGCTATAGTGGAGAGATAGAGTGCGATTATAAACGTGTGTTTTAGGGCCAAATAACTTGCGTGTGTGCTTGTGGTAATTTCTTTCCAATAGGTCAGGACCTTTCTTTTCAGTTTGTGTATAATTCGTTTGGGCCGAATTGTTGCGCTTATTCGATGTTGCCCTTTGTTTCTCCCTCTTCATGGGAGGTAGAGCTGAAACGGATAGTCAGTCAACAGAAAATTAAATGCAACTATTTTGATAATCAATGATAGAACATCTTTGGGATTCGGAGAGTTAGTTGGAGAAAGCAAGACGTTTGAAGGGCTCTGAGAAATTGTGATGGGCATTTTATTTCATTCTTTTTTTTTGACATTTCACAGACTAAATGATCAATTGAATAATTGAGAAAATAATGGATAGAATGATCAACAATGAAAATAATTATTAATTGCAGCCCTAAAATCCCTTTACCCCCACTCCATCAGCCCATTCTTTCTTTTGTTTATTTTCATTCTCTCTCCCCCTTCCTTGCTCTTTATTTCCTCTCTGTGGATCTATCCAATAATCTTTCATTCCTGTGTAAATATTACAGCAATGAGGGAATATTAAGAATGGAAAAGCCACGCTGAAATAAGGTCACACTAGGTTATTCTCACCTGCTTTCTCTCGCTCTCTCTCTCTCTCTCTCTCGCTTCGTCACAGGCTCCCATCCTCCCTCCCTCGCTCGCTCTCCTTCCCTCTCTCCTCCTCCGCTCGCTCCCTCGTTGCCTCTCTCTCGTGTTCGCTGTCTGCTGATCCCGCTCTTCTCTCTTGTTCCCCCCCCCCCGACACACACTGGCACACACTGACTGTCTGACGCCCACACGCGTGCGCACATACAGTAGACTACACACACACACACACACACACACACACACACACATACGCACGCTGACACCTGCATGTCGAGCCGTTGAGGGTCTAATTTAAGTAAAGTGCTTCTCTAGGAACCACAACCCCTCAACTCACGATGATGGAGGGTGATATGGCGCAGCGTGGCTGAACACACACACACACACACACACACACACACACACACACACACACACACACACACACACACACACACACACACACACACAGTTATAGCTACATAGATGCGCACACACACACACACACACACACACACACACACACATCCTGCTCCAGTGATACTGAGATATGACTCCGTGGTGTGGGATTGAAGGAAGCACTGTAGATGGCTTGTAAGTAGCATACTGTAATAATAATGTGACATTTGATCCCCGTAGGGAAATACACCTTTTCTCGGCTGCTGGCAGATCAGACTGCAGGGTCAGTTACAGCGGTGGCAGAGCTGGTAGGGATTCAGTGTCTTGCTCAAGGACGCTTCAGCAGGTTGGATGCCGGCTGACATGGATACGGTTGAATCTGGGTCTGCATGGTGAAAGGATGTTGTCCTCCTCTTTGCTGCTTGCTTCGCTTCTGCTGCGTAGGTGTGTTTGTTTCCACTGGAGTCTGAGCTAACTTTAGCTGAAGCTGCACCCGCTGCTGCAAATCTGAGGCCGCAATCTCCAACCTTCATGGAAAAAATAGCTTGTTTTGTTTTTGGTATGTTTAGTCCATGATAAACGTTAAGTCAAGACCCATAGCAAGCAAACCTTTGTCTTAAAAAATATTGCAGCACAAATGTATAAAAAGCCTCTTAAATTCATTCATACTCAAATTTTAAAGAGTTAAAATGAAGTATAGACCATCAACGTAGTTTTATTTGCTGTAGCTATATTTGTGAATTTAAGAATTTGTTGTTATTTGTAGCTTGTTAACTAGCTTTAGTTAGCTTCAGGTAGCGAATGCATTTCCTACATAAACCTACAATAGCTGATTCTTTTGTCAGTGGAAACAAGCTGTGAAAACTACAATGAAAGATTATCACCATTTAAGTTGCTTATCTGCACATCCAGCAGTTACGGAGCAACATCAGCTTCATGTGTTTTCATCCACTTGATGAATGTCAGTCTGATGTTCACTTTCTTTTTAGCTCTATTTTTGGTCTCCGCCAACCATTTAAATAGTTATTGCCAAAGCCTGCAGACAGAGTGCAGTAATTCTATTAAACGTGCTTATTAATCATAAAATAAAAAATAAAAATAAAGTTTAACTTAAGTTTTATGTTAGTTTGTCTTGCTGGTAGAAAATTGCCTAATTCAAAAATGTTACTGAAACATGTTTATCAGTTATTTCAGCTGAAAAAAAAAACTTTCCAGTGCAGGTCAACTTTTAATTCAAATCAACTGATTTGAATTAAAAGTTAATTGAATAAACTTAATTTGTGGAGACTGGCCTCATCTCCTACAGTCTTCTCTTGGCGTGTATTATCTCACAGTAATATTTGGGCCAAATATTGAACCATTGCATCACACAGTCTTCACATACAGTCAACGTCTACTTTCATAGTTTTGAACCCATAATGATAATACATGTTAATGAGTAATAGAGTCACATAATGCAGCACTAAAGAACATGTGTTTAATAGGGATTGTGTGTTAATGTACCGTGGATTGTAATATGTAACCAGAAAGTAGTAAACGTTGATAAGTGGTGAACTTGTATTGTGTTTGAACTGCAGTAGATCCTGTGATTCATGAAGACACACGTGTGTACCTGTTCATATCCGTCTCCACTTTGCTCTCAGCTCGTGGTGACGTGTTTTCTCTTAGACTCACTTTGTGCTCTTCCTGGTGTCTTGACCCCCCTGGTGTATTTCATCCAGCAGCAGGCACATGCAGCTACAAATCATTATAGTCTCTCTCTGTGTGTGTGTGTGTGTTTGCTGTGGCTGCACACTGAATGGACCACAGGGGCGTGGCACAGGCATGTTGGACTGGAGGACGACCAGAACTCCCAGAACAGGCTTCCTCACTGTTTACCAGAGCTGCAGTGCAGAGCAAGTGTAGGGGGTTGCCATCACACACACATCCCTACACACACAAAAGTTAGACGGAATTGCATTATTGACTCTCACCGCAGGCTTTTCTGAAATATCAGCAACCTTATGCTTTTAATTAGTGTGTGTATGTGTGTGTCTCATTCTGACACAGGCAGCAGAACCAGTTTCGTATGACCCCTATTCCCCAAATTCCCCTGTTTTCTTTGGTAAAACATGGAAAAACTTACTCTGACAGCCCCCCCTCCCTCCTTCCTGCTTCCTAAGAATCTCTCATGTGTTGTGAGTTCCTGCTCCCCACGACCATATATGGCCCTTCCTCCTACCGTGGGTGGGTGGGTGTGTGGCGTCCCAAAAAGTCTGTGGTCAAAGGCAGGAACATTTTCCTTCTCACTCACAGTTTACGGGTACATTTTGTGGGCCACGTTCACCGATGGAAAACGACAACGGAGTTCTTTTTCTTGTGGCTTTTCGGGCTGGGTTGACACAAGGTGCCATATTGCACGTTTTCTCTCCTGTTCTTTTAATTCCTCCTCCTTTTATTTCCTGTAAATCTTGTGGAGTCATGGAGCCGGCAGATGATTTAGCTTTAAGCATCCTCACCGGCTTTTGATGGTGTAAACGCACACGTGTAGGTGCAGTGAGATTGGGTTGTAACTACAGTATAGTCTTGTGCATGCAGGGAGATGGTAGTAGAGAGAGTGTGTGTGTGTGTGGATGGCGAGGCTCTGGTCCGCAGCCTGGGAGTCAGGCTTTGAGCTGTGCTGTTCATAGTCTGCTGATTTATGCGCCTCACAGGGAAATCTCTCATTTGTAGCTCTTTCATCTCGTTTTTCCCTCCACTCTTTCTCTCTCTCTCTCTTTCTCTCTCTCTCTTTCTCTGTCCTCTCTCTTCTTCCCGCCGTAATGTGATTCAGTACAGCCGCTCATCCCAGGCGACATGCCATGCTTTGCTTGCACACCCTGCTCTCTCTAACATGAATGAGTCAATTGATGAATAATAAGATAGAGCAGAAGGAAAATGCTATCTGGAAAAGAACTCCTTTTCTCCCCTGAACGTTTTCTTTGTAAGCACCACTCGGGCGCTTACTCACACATTGAATGTGTTTGTGTCCCCAGTGCCACAATGCTTTTACGGACCTGTGTGTGTGTGTGTGTGTGTGTGTGTGTGTGTCTGTCTGTCTAAGCGCCTTCCACAACCGCCTTGTTTGAGTAGCCCTGTCACTTGTGCAATTCCGTGGTGTCAAAACAGATCAGAAAGGTCTGGCTTGACTCCTGCTCCTACACACACACACACACACACACACACACAGGCGTGCACACACACAGGCAGACAAACGCACTCAGACACACACACACACACACACACAGATTGAAGGCTCAGTGCCAGGGCCCTTGGTGGTTGGAGGCTTATGAAAGGGTCGGACTGACGAGAGGTTGCCAAGTGTACGGCAATAAGCGTAACAGCCAAGCTAACGAGAGTCAGAACCTCTGACACACACACACTCACACACACGCACGCACACACGCACACACACACACACACACACACACACACACACACACACACTGAGACTGTACTGTCAGGCTCTCAAGCTCTCTCAGTAGCCACCAGCAGTGGCAGAGTCGGTAAGAGAAAATGTGTGTGCGTGTGTGTGCGTGTGTGTGTGTGTGTGTGTGTGTGTGAGACAGAGAGAGAGAGTTCAGTATATCAGTGTGTGGACAGAGGCTTTTGTTAATTGGCAAATGTGACAATAGAGCAGGAGAGGATATTGATCTTCAATCGCATGCAGATCGATTTAACTCGTCATCCTTCCAGGTGTGTGTGTGTGTGTGTGTGTGTGAGAATGTGTGTGTGTATTGATCAGCAGCAGTCCATTCAGAGAGCTACAGCCAAGAATATCACTCCATTACTTTGCTTCTTTCTCCTTGTGACATTCGTTATATCGCCAGCATCGTGTCTTCCTTTTCTCCTCTCCTGTTTGCTTCTACCTCCTCCTCCTCCTCCTGCTCCTGCTCCTCCTCCTCCTCCTCCTCTCTTTAGAATAGTGAGAAACCTTGGAACGGTCTGGCCTGTTATCTGTTGTCTCGCTGTTTTGTTTCTCTGTAGATTTCATCAAGCACTCTTCAGCAGCTGCTGAGACAAACACACAAAAGAGGGCACAGAGGTTATTTTCTTTCTGTCATTTTTTTTTTTACCTTGGCACATGCAACATACTGCATATAGTATATATCTGTTGGTTTAATAAATGCAAGACCAGATCTCTTATAATCCAAAAATGAGAAAATAACCTTGACGTTTTTGGGTGCTTTCCCTCAATAGACACTTTGGATTTTGCATGAAAGCGTTTACAGTGCTGTTTCTAAACATGAGTGCCAAGCATTTCGAGCAGACCTGATTGATCCATCCTTAATTAAAACTGTCATAGTGTGCCTTAAAGGTGTGAAAGCGTGAGTTCACTCTTAAAAAATGCAGCATTTCTTGCACAATTTGAGCCAACTTTTTTTTTTTTTAGCAACTTTTATCCATTGGGGTTAAATAAAAATTCCACCCACACTATCATAGTGTTATTTCAATCAAC
Organism: Macquaria australasica; assembly: GCA_005408345.1. Lineage (NCBI taxonomy): Eukaryota > Metazoa > Chordata > Actinopteri > Centrarchiformes > Percichthyidae > Macquaria > Macquaria australasica. Next base: position 1,593,537 of record SEMN01000013.1, read on the forward strand.
CTCTCATAGCGGTAATAGTGTGACAGTTTTCCCAGTTCAAAAGCTACTTTCTTTTGGAGAATTTAGTATTTTTTTGCCTTTTGTAGATAGATTTCTCCCTGTATGACTGTTAAACATCAGTGTAAAATGGCGTCTCTGAAGCTCTGGCTGTTAAATTCGGAAGCACTGACACCAAATCCTGACGTTTATACTGTTGAATCTCCAGATTTGCTGCTATCAAACTCCATTGTGGCTGCGCTGGAAATATAACGACATCCCAAAATTTATGTTTGGCCCCGTTATCCATGAGAATACCGAAAATATGCCAAGCAGCAAAAACCTGCCCAGAAAAGCAAGGCACATTTCCAGTCCTTGTTTTTTTTATTTTTTATAAAACAGTGTTTAAGTGTTTTTGAGTGGATTTTCCCCTCAGCAAATCACATTACAGTCAATCATAAATAAACTAAAGCAGATTTTGCTCACTGTAAGTACAGCTGACTGTATTAGTATGAATAGAAACTCATAATTCGGATTTTTATTACCTTGGATTGTCAACATCGGAGGATTCACTGCCTGTGTGTTGACACACTTTTCCAAGTCTTGATGCCAACTGGGAAAAATGGGAGGCATACGAACACATTTTCTACTTTAATTACCACTACGGAGACTGAATGGAGCTGTTTTCTCAGTCAGCAGCTTGTATTTATGGTAAATAACATATGCACATATAGTCATAAGCTGCACATAATCATGATGTCACTTGGGTCAGAGTTACATTTTTTGACATGGACGGATATCTGTGGTTGATCAGAAAATTAAACCCACTGACGAGTGGTTAGTGTTTGTTATGTTCACTCTCTATTCCTCTGATATATCTCATCAGTTGTGGGTAATTCGGTGCGTTTGCATTCATCATTTGGTGTTACGGGAAACTACGAGAGGATGCAGCGGTGACAGATGGAAAGGGAATGTGCAGATCAGGATAAAACAAAGGCGGAAACAGAGGGCAGGAAGAGGAGAAGGGGAGGAGAAGAAAAAAAAACACGGGGACAGAAATAAGGTTTACGTTAGTGGCTGGCCTCCGAGATGATTTTCCATATCAGTAGGCCAGAGGGAGCGGGCAAATATGATTTTCTCCTCAACTCGCCAACAGAAAACAGACAGAGAGGGGAGGGGAGGGAGGTGACAGGAAAGAGGGGATGGGGGGAAAGAAGAGAAAAGGAAAGGAATGAGTAAATGGAAAAAGATGGGGAAATGGGGGAAGGGTGGAGATCTGAGAGGATGAGAGATTAAAGAGCGGCTGTGGGAAGGAAGACGACAAGGAATGCAGAGTATTTACACCACTAAACTTACTAATCAATATCACTGTTTAAAATGAGTGTAGCAAATTCTTTTAAAATGTCTTCTTTAATGCGAGTTAACTTTTACGGCCCTTGGAGACATTTCGAGATGCGTCGTGCAATTTCAAAAATGCATGATCGCTCAGCTGAAAAGTGTCTCTCTTTTCTATTGTCTGTTGTAGTAGATGAGGTACAGTGAGCAGGGTGTGTGTGTGTATCACTCTCTATTTGACGTATGTGTGTGTGAGAGTCTGCGCTGCCAGGGGGCCTTGTGAAACCAGCCTGAGTCTTATATGAGCTGTGTTTTATTATGACTGGCTGAAAGGCCACTGATCTACAGTTGTACAAGAGAAGAGGATTTGGAGGGAAAAAAAACTAAATGAAAAAAAAAACCACTGTAAAAATATCCTGTCTGAGAGAGAGAAAGAACGAGAGAAAAGAAATGTCTAGAAGGGAAAGTTTTGGACGAGTCTTTTTTTTCTTCCTCCAAATTTATTATGACTGCAGAAAGTGAAAATATCAAGAGCAAAAGATGGATCGTGTGTGTGTGTGTGCGTTGATGCCTCAGATCCAACTGTATAAATAGACACACACACACACACACACACACGTCTTTCTGATTTGTCTCTTAATACACACCGCTGCTCCATCGCCCTCTTGATTTATCCAATGCCCTCTTTCTAGTGTGTGTGTAGTTGTGTGTGTGTGTGTGTGTGTGTGTGTGTGTGTGTGTGAGAGAGAGAGACAGATTGGCAGACAGTTGAAGGCACTTGTGGTTGTGGTTGTTAGGGCGTCGGGTTGAGGTGAGGGTACTATACATGTGTGTGTGTGACTCAAATGCGGACTGTTGTGGTTGTGGTAATTGTCTCTGATGCGAGGCAGCATTTATGGGTAACGACCCAACCCACTACCTCCCTCTCTCTCCCTCTCTCTCTCTCTCTCTCTCTCTCTCTCTCTCTCTCTCCATCCAGTGACTAATTACCTGATTCCCCATGGATTTGTTTCCTGCTTCCCCTACAACTGTTCGGGTTGTTCCACTAAATGAGAGCGCGCAGTGGAAATACACTCAAACACAGCCAAACTGAACTGAGCCTGTTTGCTCAGTTTGCTGAAACTGAAACAGGATGATGAGGTTGAACATCTGAGCTTGCTCTTAGTCCCGTCTAAGAAGTGGAACTAGGTTTTTACTCCTGGTTCCAAACTACATTCCCGAATATGATTGGTCAAATCTTTACCAGGGTGTAACCAATAGCAGATTTAAGTATGAGTGAAGATAATCAACAAAAGATGCTATTATTTTTGCAACTTCGCTTCTTCCAGTTTCCAACACGTCAGTTTCAACTTTCTGCTGAATTTCCTCTCTGCCCCTTTTATTTCTAATAGCCATTCACACTCATCACAGGGCTGCAGAAAATCTGGATGTAGCATCTGTTTGGGAGCTTGGTGTTGGGTTTACAGCTTGTTGACGTCGTTGTCTGCAACATTCAAACCAGAAAGTCTGAATTTGGGTAAAATTGGAATTATGCTTCCCTGGGCTACACATAGGCGGGGGTTGCAAGGGGGTTGCTCAGAGACATTTGTGTGGCTGTTTCTTGTATACTTGTATTTACAACTTGTATGATATTTACTTTTTTTTAACTCCATTTCGAACCCGCCTCCCAACCAGAGTTGAATCAACCAATCAACTTGCTTTACTCACAGCTCTGCAGACAATTGGCTCCTCTGCGAGCCTCTGCAAACTATGGTTACCCATAACACCCTTCTATGTGCAGGTTCGCAGAGACGTTAACATGTATGTTTAGAGAAGCGTAATTCCAGCTTAATCAGCAGCCAGTCTAAGCGGGCGTTCAGACGACAAACAGTCCTGTGCTGTGTTGCGGGGGGGGGGGGGGTTGAAGGCTTTTCAGATGCCAAAGCACTGCGCCATGGATTACAGCTCTGGAAAGTAATCACAGCAATCATTTTATTTTTAATGTTGACGATTGTGAGGTAAACAGTAAAAATATGGCATTCATGTTATAAAGTAATCTAGGTCCAGGTATATGCGCTTGCACGTATTTTATTGGCCATTGCGGCTAGAGGGACTTGACGTAGTACAGTGCCTATTGGGCCCTAAAATATTCTTGATGTAAAAGCAATTTTCTAAATGCCCACCAAAACAGAATTTATAAGTGAAATTAGCGAGACCCCCACTTCAAGTTTGGTAAGCCTCTGTTTTAAGTTTCCTCTGTCGCTCCAGTACATTAGAGCTTTTTGAGGAATTACTGCTTAAACTAGCTTTCGGCATTCAGCCACCGTGGTTATCATTTGATGCTGATGCGGACTAAGACTGGCACCAAAATAATGACAACAGTCTCGGGTGAAAATGATCAACAGTGACGAATTCTTATTTGAGCGTTCAAACACAAGTTGAATGTCAGTCACATGCCTCAGGCCCCGGTCTATATCCATTCAGAGCAGAACTGAGGAAAAAACTGTCTCCTTGAAGCTTTTTATCTAATCATAATTTTAAGAGGGAAAAAAAATCAGATATGTGTGCATATCATTTACTCATTTCCTTTTTTTTAACTTCTGAGGAAGTTCGACTGCACATCTGCTCTTTCTCAGTTTAACAGCCATATTTAAGAGCGCCGCAGTAATTCTTCTGTGGTGTTGCTTGCTCATTGGCATCTCAGTAGACCCCCCCCCCACACACACACACACACACACACACCCTGCTAGCCCACAGCCAAATTTTTAGCAGCGAGCACCTCTCTAACCTCCAGCCTCTGTGTCTCTCAGGTGCTTCCTTCATGGGTTCCTTCCTGGCCAGCAGTCTGGGGTCCCCACCTTCCCACCCTCCTCACCCCTCGGGACCAGCTGCCTCCCCCTCCTCCCCCTCCTACAGGGCTGGACCCCATTCGAGGGCTTCCCCTATCTGGTTCCCCCATTCGCATGAAGGTAAGACACACACACACACACACACATGCCGGAGGCAGCCCGGAGTGCTTGGGTCTCTGGTTAATCCAGGGTCTTGGTTTGGGATTAGATTGAGATGGAGCCATTAAGTGGTTTAACCAACACTGAGCTGAGGCCAAACACGCGCAGCAGCGATGCCTCAGATGATGCTACTTATAGGAACACACACAAACACACACACACAACTCTCTTCTGGCTCTGTATGTCAGCAAGCATGTGGCTTTGTGTTTGTGGCTGTTTTCTAGTTCAGAGCTCGAGCACCGTGATGCTTTCAAAACTGGTACATGACCAAAACCTTCCTCTTCCTCTTGCCCCAACCTATAAACACACAAACAAATACGCAAATACACACACACACACCTTCATGCAGTAAAAAAACCCAAAAAAACATCATAATCTGCAATAATTCAGCAATGCACTTCAGGCTCTTTTCATTTACTCCCCTCCTTTCACTCAATCATCTCTCAGCCCCCTACTCTCTTTTAGGGGTGAGTTTTAAGTTTCATGAGCTCCTACACCCCCCTTCACACACACACACACACACACACACACACACACACACACACACAGACTGAAACTTACCCCCATTTCCACCATCCTCTCCCTCTTCACAGCCCCCTCCCCCTCTGACCGCAGCCCCACCCTCAGGGCCCCTTCTGTGCTAACCGACCTCCAACGGCCCCCTTCCTGATCAGACACACACAGGCACACAAAAATGTGCGCATCCACATGCATCATGTCCTCTTTCGACTGTTAACCGTTTGTGGTCAAAGAGTGAGCTTCACTTAGTTATCTGTCCCTTTTCAGGTATGTGTGTGCATGTGTTTCTGTGTGTGTGTGGGTGTGTGTAAGAGGATTTCTCTTTTGACAGCAAGATGGGTCTAAAGAGATAACCTCCAAAAAGGCTTTAACAGAAAGACAGCTTCCGCCACAGGGTGTTTTTCTCAACTAACTGAAAACGGTCTGAATCCAAATTTCACGTTCCACCAGTTTTTCACAAAACACCCTGTCTCCAAACATTGTTGCTGGGGAATTAAATGGAAAGCGGTCAGCACAGTGCAGATGTTAACTTTACTTGTTTTCTTTGATTTCATACAAAGGAATGCTCTTTAACCTGCTCTCTGACCACTGTACTAATAGTGCCATAGCAGGAAAAGCATAGGTGTAATCAATAACATTAATAACGACTTCATTCCATTCAGGCGAGCCAGTTCCAACATCCTGGTATTGTGCAGGAATGACTTACTGGGACACTGAGACATCGTTAATGTTATTAGTTGACATGTCAAAATGTCCGATGTGAAAAATGGCTCTTCTGGCTTATTCACCAAACAATAGCAAGTTTGTCACTTTCCCACCAGTTGCCACAGTTTGGAGATACAAGAAATTTGGTGCAATCAAGAAAATTCCACTGATTTAGAAGCCATTTCTATTTTGTAATCAATCTTTAATCGCTTTGTACCAGAGGAGCAAGAGAAGCAAAAGATGGCGAGTCCAGCTTTCTCTGGAGGAAGCTGCTGTTTATCAAAGAGTTTTCATTTCCCTCCTAAAAGTTTTAATTTTTCACATCCTGTTGGCGAAAAAGTGTATACACCACAAATTTAATTTGGGCAAATAAGTCAAAAACACTGCCTCTCACTCGTGGAGACAGGACACTTCTCCCGAATTTGTGATTTAAGCTCGTAAGCCGAACTATAAGAGCTGTGTTTTTACACAGAAATCTCTCCTGATGCAGCTTTAAAGCTTGAAAGGAGACAAGAGTTTTGCTTGTACATCTGCCTCATTTGCAGCTCATCCAGCGATAAATAGCAACAGTTAAGCCCTGAAAATGAGCACTAATGTCGCCCGGAGTGACTGTCTTAAATCAGATTCATAGAAAGAGTCGGAGGCAGGACTTGAACGCAAGAGAGAGCAGCGGTGGTGTAAAGAGAGCGAGAATGTGTGTGCGGAGGGAGAATGTGTGCGCCTATCAGACAGATTTTGTGTCTGTGTGGCACAGCTTTGATGTCAAAACACACACACACACACATAATCGTGTGTGCACACACTCACATGCATGAACACGCGCACACACACTACAAATGATTGTTTTTAAGAATTCAAGCCAGGGAGCTCCGGTAGGCAGTCTGCCAGCTGGCCACGGTCCAGAGAGTGGAGCGTAGCCAGCACAGAGAGAAGAAACCTGGCCGATACACACACACACACACACACACTACAGACACACACATTGTCACAGATGAGACATAATCACGAAGAAATGCACAGTTGTGTTTGAAAAACAGCATGTATTCCCTCTCTCTCTCTCTCTCTCTCTCTCTCATACACACAAACAAACCCATCCTCTCACTCGCCCTCCCTCTTCCACACCTATCCTTGTTTTTTGTCCCCTCTCTCATGCGCTCTCGCTCCTCTCCTTACCTCCCTTTCCTCTTCCCTCTCATCTCATCC
>SEMN01000013.1:2200485-2560485 GCA_005408345.1 Macquaria australasica
GGAAGGACATACAATCGAGGCTTTGGTCTCTGCTGTCTTGTTTAATACTTAATTTTCGCTCATGTTTTCAGACAAGTCAAGGAAATGGAACATTTGAAAAATAATAGCTAATAATAACTAAAATCACCCTATTCCAATGTGACAGGGAGAAATACAAGTCACTACTTTGCTGCTGGGTCATAAAATATTTATTAGGTTTATTTGGACATTGTACATGAACGATTATAAGCAGAGTCGTCTGTCAAGCCTCACTCCTCACTACGACGAATAGTGAACAGGAAGAGAACCTGACTAAAAGATGAGTGAAGGAGAGAATGAATTCTCCTTCTTCAGGGACAGCAGCAACATGTTAACGGTCAACCTCGCCAAACACTATGTCCTGTGTACCTGTCAGAAGAAGAAAAAGAAGAAAATGCTCAGTGCAACTTCATAAAAAGGAAGAAGCTAATATTTGCATTTTTACAAAATTCAGAGGGGAGATTTTTTGCACTTCTGAAGCTGGATTCTTAAACAATAAATCACTTTCTTACCAATAATGGCCACCACATCAGCTAGCATGTGTCCTTTGGCCATTTTATCCAGACCAGCCTACAGAGAAGAAAACATTTATTAACATTCAGATTAACTGCAGACCAGCTACCACTATTCAGGGCAGATGCTAAAAGTGAATATTCATAATTCATGAGATTATAGCCTGAAGTTAATGCACTAACTACTCTAATAGTTTGTTTATGCAACTTTAAAGAAATTTTTAGCCTTGAAGACCAAAATTCAAATGACTACGTTAAACAGCAGTTCATGTACCCATGAGCTAAGAGGAGCAGGAAGGGGGGGGGGTGTCGGTACGCTTTTAGAAATGGTTCTATAGTACTTTATAAAATGTACTTAATGAACTAAATGTAGCCTTAAGGACAAGCCGTTAAACATGCTGAATAATTGATACCCGGTGTGTTTAATATTTCACAGTGTCGTGTGAAGTTTTAAGTGTGCACCAAGTGAGCGAATCCAGGAGCTTTGATCTTGCAGCGATAAGGTCTGCTGGAGCCGTCTGATACCAAATAAACACCAAACTCTCCCTGCAAGCGACACAAGGACACACACAAATACACTTTAGTAAGTATATTACATCACAACAAGTCCCTAAAAGCCTACAGAGGCTTCTCAATTCTTTAAAATCCTAATAAGGATCTACAAAGTTAAAAAAAAGTGTGATTTTTATTTGTTAGGTTAAAATGGTAAACTTGATTAATTCAATTCAAAGGGGTTTTATTGGCAGGGGAAACAGACATTTACATTGCCAAAGCAATTGTGATTAAAAAAAAAAAAAAATTATATATATTATATATATATATATATATATATATATATATATATATATACATATACACACACACATATATACATATACATATATACATATATATATACACATATACATATATACATATATATACACATATATATATATATATAGATATATATATAGATAGATAGATAGATAGATAGATAGATAGATAGATAGATAGATAGATAGATAGATGTAATAATACTAAAAAATTTAGACTTGCAGTTAATTATTCTATTAGGGCATCTATAGATTATTTTATGTATAGGGCTAGTCAGAGTTAAATAGCAAAAGGCATTTTTATACATAACTGCACAACTTGACAACTTGTCCAAATATCATACACATCATGAGTGGTCTCACCTTGGGTGCCTCTACAGCTGTGTATGTGGCCCCTGGGGGGACCTGGTAGCCTTCTGTGTACAGTTTAAAATGGTGGATCAGAGACTCCATGGACATCTAGGACAAGGAGCACAAACATGTTATGAGCTGCTGTTTTGATAATGATGCTGAATCTGCGTATGTTGACTGAAATGTAAAATTGGTATACTGAGAGTTCAAACACTCGAGCCTTGAGGGCAGCCAAATTAAGAGTGCATTTTACAGCAGGAACCGGTCTAATTCTGTAAAGAGGGTAGTGTGAAGACAAATTAGTGACACCACTGAAATTTAATTTAATTTCAATAAAGCACAGAGGAAAATCCAGATAGGACATTTTTAAGATTGAATACCCTGCGGGAGTTATAAAACCATCTCACAGAATGAAAGGAAAACAGGAAGGTTCTCGGCTAACCTTCATCTCAGACCTCTTGGGGGGGGCAACCTTGGCGTCATCCACCTTAATCTCTCCTTCTGGCATCTTGTTGAGTGCCTGGTGCATGATCCTCAGGGACTGCCTCATCTCCTCCACTCTGCACAGATACCTGGACCACACACACACAGAAAACAGCGGTAAGCTACAGACGCTGATAACACTGTACATCAGTAAATCAAGCCTCAAATCACCCAGATCTTAGACACATTCTATAAAGCTCACTGGTGAGGAGTTGATCACACAAACTGCGTGTCTGTCCATTCATACAGACACGGTCATTTCTTTTCATTCTCTCTGAACAAAGCACTTTTGATTACTGTTTCGTAGTCACCACTGACAGCTTAATTTGAGTCATTTCTCAGACTGTGTGATACATTTGATGAGATTAGAGACGGGGAGCTGTGCTGATAGAAGGCAGTGCCTATGCCGCCTCAATGGAAGTCTTTAACCAGCAGCATTAAGCTCACACAACCTGCTGTGTCTGCATATACACTATGATTTATTCACATTAAGTTGTCCAGAAATGCCACGCAAGCCTTTCTAAAAGACACAGTGCTAGATTGAATGTTTAAACGATGCGGCATTCTCAATCTTATCTTTTGCAGTCACTGAAAATTTGTCACTGGTGTGACCATGTAAGTGTCATGGACTAGCGGTTGAGAAACTGGGGCCCTGTTTCACAAAAGTGATTTGCTGAAGTTGCTTGCACGCAGATCCTCAAATTGTGCCAATGTGTCGTTTCAAATGATTTGTTAAGATAGAACTTTATTAACCCCAAAGAAATTTTTTGTGCCAGAGATTGCTCAAACATTATTACATAAGAATAAAAACAATAGTAATAAATGTAAAGTGTATATGGACAAAATGCTAACACCAGTGCCTAATAGAATAACAATTACAAGTAAGATAAATTCAGTAAAATAAATAAACTAACATAGAAATGTAATATTGCACATGATATTGATATTATTGTTATTGTTCTGTGTCCGATGTATCAGCTGTCTTTCCTGAGAAAGGGGGAGCAGTTATACAGTTTGACGACCACTGGTAGAAAAGACGTCCTGTGGTGCACCTCGGTGCACACTGCAGATACATTTGAGAGTCTTAGTCTTTTTTGAATGCTCATGCATGGGCTGCAATGAGTTAAAATTGACACGAGCGGAAATGATCTCATGTTACAAGTCGCAGCTTGCATGTTGTGAAATTTGGTGAAACGGAGCGTCTGACTCAAGATATAAAAAGGGACAGGAAAATGGAACTGAAAGCACTGTTTAATAGTAACTACAACTATTTGCTAATCTTTTACCTGTCATAGCAGTCTCCCTTGCTTCCAATAGGGACATCAAATTCCACTTCGTCATACTTGTCGTAAGGCTGAGACTTTCTCAGGTCCCACTTGATGCCTGACCCTCGCAGCATCACTCCACTGGTGGACAGACGAGGAGAGGTGATAATGATCAGTTTGTACACATTTCTACTTAAACAATTTTTCATCTCGGCAGCTTTCTTAATTTTACTCACATTGTTATCACACTTCATTTTCAATAATTCAATTACCCTAAGGCAGTGGTAACCCCACAGCCCTGTCAACCGAACTCCCGTACCCTTTCATCGACTGCCACCTTTCATGTTCCAAATACAACACTATTGATTATATTAAAGTGGATATTGTTACAATACATTTTTCATACAATTGAAGTGTCAATATTTAGGTTGTTTTACTCAGCAATCGTACTACCACCACTTAGCGTGAAGCTGAATGCTCCAACCGTTTATCCATTATTTTTAGCTAATTATTTTAACTGTTTAGTCATTACGGCTACTTTTAGCTAACTATTTCAGCCATTTATCCATTGCAGAAGTACCCCCTGGGGTATAAGTACCCCTGGTTGGGAATCACTGCCCTATGGCTCCCCATGAATGTGGTATCCCTAAAATATTTGTGGAAGGGAAAGAAAGGGGTCTTTTGGATTACCTGAAGCCATAGTTGAGGGCCTCCTCAGCAGAAACCACCCCGATGTCCACAGTACGATTCTTCCAGATACGATTGTTGGTCAACATCTGCATAGAGGAAAACCAGCAAATTTGAACAGTCACTGATAGAACTACACCACACGCCGTATCTTGCCTTACCACGTTAAGAGCTTAATAGTCATTTACCTCTTCCACTTCATCGATTCTGATGGAAAAATTTTTGCACCACTCGTAGATGTCGTCCATCAGGCCAAGTGGCAAATCCTGGAACACATTCAAGGTCATTAACACTTTATTGATGATCTACGTGTCATATGCTTGATGCATCTTTGTTTTCCCCAAAGAGATAGCTTGATGTTGTTATAAGAATGAACCAAGGCCTAACCAATCATCAGGTCTGACTGTGAAAACTGTCATCAAACACACACAGACACGAGAAGAGCATTATTTATTGGGTTTTCCCACCTGATGTACACCACCAGGTCTGACGTATGCAGCGTGCATTCTGGCTCCGGACACTCGCTCATAAAACTCAAACATCTTAAGAGGAAACAAGAGTCACACAGTTAGAATAGTTCAAAGTAGTCAACATTAAAAAGATCATTTACTTGGTTTGTGCTCTACGTCTTGTATGTGAGATTGAATAATTAATTCAAGTGCAGTCTAATACAACAGCCATGAAATAAATTCTGCCTTCATGAAGGTTATAATGTTCGGTTTTGGTTGGGGATTCAACACCTCTGTAAAACAGTTTGAATTTGTATGATATTATACCAAAATGGGTCACGGACCCGTTTTTATTGGGTCGCCAATTTGCAGAGTCAAATTTCTCTTTTGGGTCTCGAGCTGATAAAGTTTGAAACCCCTGATTTAAATGGGTTAGAGGACGAAGCATTTGCTAATACACAAGTAAACCAAGTCCCTTCCCAAGCTACACCGGTGTGAGGGTTCACTGCATGTTAGGGATTGTGGAACAGGATTTCTGAACAGAATACCACTTATTTCTCAGTCAACATGAATGGAGCTGAAGTGGTTGTAGTTTTCATGAATGACAAAGACCTCCAGAGCAAGAGTGGGGCGTCCACATAATTAGTGGTGATTTTCCCTAAAGATGATGCTCTTAATCACTAAATCTCATGCAACTGCTTAGGTGAAACTATACAGTTGGCAACATATTTAGACTCGTTTTACTGTCTGCAGCCAGTTAACAATTTGTTGGCACTTTTTTGGGTCACAAATTTTCAGTTTACTCCCATTGAGTTGCTTTCATTTTCAGTAAAAACCAGTAAAGTCATCCGTAACCTTACAGAGGAACTTTAAGGTTACGGATGACCTGCATCACTCAGCAAAAGGCAGGTCTAAAAACAGCACCTTTCCCAGATAAACAGTTTTAAAAACAACAGAGTGATTCTGGGCTAGTTGGCACCATAAAGGATTGAGCAGTGACATCGTGCAGCAGCGCTCCTGACCTTCTCTCTCTCCTCAAACATCCAGAAGAAGGGGGTCATGGCACCAATGTCGAGGGCGTGCGTGGTGATGGCCATGACGTGGTTCAGGATGCGAGTCATCTCTCCGTACAGAACTGCAAACACAACAAAGAACACATCCAACCATTTAAAGGTGAAATGGTGAGTCTTTTGACAAAAAATATTAATTGGCAGCCATTTTTGAAAATCAATTAATGGTTATAAGTCATTTTTTCAAGCAAGTGTAACAACATTCCACAGGTTCCAGTGGCTCAAATGTGAAGATTTACAAATTGTCTTTGTTTTCTTTGTGGTAAACTGAATATCTTTAGCTTTTGGGCTGTTTGCTAGACAAAAATAACTATTTAAATGTCACCTTGCATCTTTTGCTACTTTTTGATATTCTATAGACCATTATCATTAGATGCAGCCTTATGGCCATGAACAGTAACTGACAACAACAACACATATGATGAGTTGTTGGCACACACACAGGGGGCTGGAGCCATAATTCTAATGCGTCATTCCTGTCACACCCTCCAAACGAATTATATGAATTATAAGAACAGCAGTTCTGTGTAATTCCATATGTACATATATGCAAAATCCATATGAAAAATGTAATGGGAAAGCCTGTCATCAGTGGCGGGCCCTGAAAATATATTTGAGACATAATAAGGCCTTAAATCATTCAATGTAAAATCAGAAGCCTTTGCAGAATCTGCAGCCACCCTGACCATTTCTAGTCTGTACCTCTGATCCACTGTGCACGGGGTGGAGCTTGGATGTTGAGCAGGTTCTCCACAGCCAGAGAGTAGGCCTGCTCATTACACATCATGGAAACATAGTCCAGACGGTCAAAGTAGGGCAGAGCCTGTAGCATAAAAAGAAGAGGAACTGAAGCGTACTGGATAAGGGACTTCCAAGAATGATGTAACACATGAGGAAAGGTCCTCCTCTGTTGACGTCAAAAGTTTAATTCTGTCATTTCCAACTGATGGTAGTGAGGTGTTTCTCCTGCTCTTGCACCATCTAGTTTTTACACAGTATTTTAAAAAGGTATTGTTAAGTTGTGTTGCAATTTGCTGTACTTTGAATACACCACAACTATTCAGTTTCTTAGCCTGGTTAAAACCAAGAGGAGCACCACTGGCTCTACACTTCCTGGTTTCACCACCTTGTTTACATGTACACATATATACATTATGAGCTATTGAAACTACTACCTAATAAATATGGGTTAGAGAATACAGAAACACTTTTTACAGATATTGTAAGTGGTTCAGTACCTGCAGGTAGGTCTTGTACTCAATGAGCTTCTCTGTGCCGCGGTGAAGCAGGCCGATGTGGGGGTCACATTTCTTGACGGACTCGCCGCTGAGCTCCAGGACTAGACGCAGCACACCGTGAGCTGCCGGATGCTGGGGACCAAAGTTGATGGTCAGGTTGGACACATCCTTCTCTGCAGGAGGATCTTTGTCTGCAGAAAGAAAACAAAGCAATACAAGGCTCATTTTACAGTAAAAAACTGGGTATTGCTTCAGGAACTGATTTTCTAATCCAAATAAGAACAACAACAAAAAAAGAAGAAGCAAGAATTGCAGATTTTCACATTTCACAACTGAAACTAATCAAATTTGTGTCCCTGTCATGGGGGAAAAAAACTTTTACAAATGAGTCACTTTCAACTGCAGTGTGAACAAATGTGTAATGCTCATTTGGGCCCCATTCGGGCACCAGAGGCCAGATCCTAACAAATAGGTCTGATGTGGAACAATGCAAGGCTTAGGCTACATCCACACTAATGTGTCTTCATTTTAAAACAAATACCTTTTGCTGTGTTTACGCCTAGCGTCTACTCTACTCCGGCGTTTTCAAACCCCATTAAACAAAGAAAACGCTGCTGACCCTGTTTAGGTTTGAACACTCCCAGATTGCGTTTTAGTGACAACAGGAAATAAACCAAGGACTTTATCGTTCCATCCCTGACAAAGTCTGACGTGTATTTCATAAGTGTATTAGAATGTTGTCAGCTTACATTCGGTCGAGGCAGATGACCGCCCACCCAGAGCCTGGTTCTGCTCGAGGTTTCTACCTGTTAAAAGGGAGTTTTTCCTTGCCACTGTCGCATAGTGCTTGCTCATGGTGGGAATTGTTGGGTCTCTGTAAATATAAAGAGTCGGTCTAGACCTGCTCTATAAGAAAAAGTGTCCTGAGATAACTTTGTTATGATATGGCGCTATATAAATAAAACTGAATTGAATTGAATTACATTCACACTGACTTGGCAACCCAACATTTTACATTTGCGTTTGACTTCAATAAATAAAGGCTTAAAAGCTCTTGGAGAACAGGAACCCCTCAAAGTGTGACTGTGTGTGTGGATGGTACCATTCCACGGGGGTGGGGTCCACTTCTCATTAATGGCAGTGGGGTACATCACTGCCCCGGCAAACTGCTCTGTCCACTCCACATCTGGCTGCCATTGTTTCTGCCTGTGAAAACATTAAAAATACTCTTAGTGGGCCTTCGGTTTTGAGCAGACCATTTCAAGAGATGCAAAAAATAAAATAATTTTGTTTAGGTTTAGGTTATGGCTTGGGAAGGGTGATGATCTGGGCTACACTGTGCTTTCCAACCTGACAAGTGATAATCAGAGCTGGCCGACGAGGGAAACACGCAGAGAAGAGACACAACTCGTGATAGGAGAACGCAAAATGTGTATTAATGCAGCATCGTAACTCAAGTAACCGTAGACCTCCTACGGTATCAGAGGACGTCAGTAACACACCTACGAGTCGAGTCCCCTTGACTTTGGTTAACATCTTGAGTTTAGCTAGAAGGGCTGCAAACACACACCGCGCACCGGTTAACTACACCGGTGGTGCGTTTAAAGCCTCGTAGCCAGAAACGTATCAGCTGCGTTTACAGGTCTTGTAAAACACGGAGAACCCTTTAACTTTATAGAGAAGCAGTGCGGTGAAGCCCGACAGCTAACAGCTAACAGTTTAAGGTAAGGACGCCTCGACAGCAGGAGAGCTAATCTATCCCGCAACGTAGCATTGCTATAATGCCTATATGCGTGCGTGGCAGAGACGTTTTCCAACCAGAAAGAAAGTGCAAATTGTAGCAGACGACTCCCAGTTATCCTGACGAGTCCAAGTCGGCTTTATTAGCATCACGCTAACATCAGCCTTTCGGTGCGCATACTTCTGAGGAGCTCAAGCTTATACGGCTGGCAACACGAAGCGTCGCGTTTTGTCTGTCTGTTATCGTACCTGTTCTGCAGGACAGCACAGCCGGGGCTCGGCAAATTATTCTTTAATATTAATTTCGTTGAAGGACGTCCCAGTTTGGTGAGCGACCTCAACATCGTAGCAGCCATCTTGGCTGTCACAAACACCCTCTGGCCAATGACGTAGAGGAGAATCTTCTTTTGTTGTTTTAGAGGCGCGTCAGGTGTCTGACGTGTGTGTCTGCCCCCTGTCGGTATGGTGCATCACCGCACATAAAGCAGCTGCTTGTTTATGTGCGGTGAAGTTTTTGCGTTGTTTTTTTTTGTTTTTTTGTTGTTGGTTTTAAAAAAAAATCAATTTTAAGAATATTAGAAATGATATATGTAAACGTATATAAATAAAGGAACAATCTATAGTAAGGATGATAATCTTCATATCTGTAACCTCTAGCAGGTTTACATGGAACAGCAAACAATTGCCAGCAGAAAAAAAAAACACACATTATTATTCTTTGTACTCTTATTTTTTCTTAAATAATGAATCCCCGCAAAAGACCCTGCACTAATATACCTGACACCAGTTTTTATTGTTTACCATTTGGAGCCCATGCTGTGAGTTTGTCATGAAGAAACCTGGGTAAAATCAATCGGAATGTATGACATTAAAGGTATATTTAATATTTATATATAAATGATATTCTTTTAAATAAACCCCAAACCCTGTACTGCTGTGTGTACACCCTAAATTTGCGCTCCAGTGCCAACAGGTGTATGTAGATGTATAATGGCCCATCTGCCCAAAAGATGACAAACTCTTTTTATAAAAAACAGTGCTTTTATTTATGTAATACTGTGGAAAAATAATTACATACCATTTTTTAAAAATATTGAAGATAATGAAATTAAAAAATGAGAGTTTGATAATGTTCGTTGTACATCTTTTGAACAGTTTTCTCTGCTACGAAGAACAGTACAATAAGATAAACATTGGATTTTTCTAAATTCAAAGACACAGTAATACAGGATACAGTCCTACCAGAGGTATAAAAGTACTGTAACAGGATTGTGAGAGAAATGATATGGACATATACTGAAACACACACCCGCACACTTAGACACAGACATGCATACAATAGTCGCGCGCGCACTCAAGTCGTGCACTGCATGTTTACAGTATGCTTCCCATACACACGCAGTCATTCACACATCTATACAAACACACTGTACAAATCGATGTGCGCGACAACGCCCACACACTCCCTCTTGGACTCTCTCTCTCTCTCTCTCTCTCTCTCACACACTCGCACACCCATGCACACTCACAGTCATACACTACCACATGTCAATATTGTGAACAAGCCTTCATCGAACCCCTCCATACACATTCTCCTCTGGCCGTTTTGGCAGACAGACAATGAGGAATGATTCAAAATGGAAATGTACGACATGTTCCCCTATAAGGCCACTCAGTTCTAAACCCAACATCTGTGTTTTTCTCTCTGTCTGCACCAGGCTTGTAGTTAAGAGCTCAGAGAAAAAGTCTCCAGCCTACGAAAATGTCTAGGAATGACTCAAGGCCCCGAGCCTGGTTTGTAAAGCAACAGTCACCAATAGAAGGAGCTTCTACTGCATATACATGGTCTAAGGTGAAGAACAACATGAACACTTGGCACTAGGTTTCTTTTATACACTGATATACCCTTCTGATGTGAAATACGTCCTGAATTCAGGCTCTGCTGTTGGCACAACTCTTCACTCTGTCTCAGTGGAGTCACCCAGGCAAAACGCTCGAGTGATGTGCACTCGCATTCAAACTTTTGGTCCATACATACACATTACATGTTTTACATTGACAAAAATAATTCTGTAATGTTAAAAAATAGAATACAAAGCTCTAGTCTGGTGTGCAAATAAAAAGAAAACAATACACAGATATAGATAAGCGACGTCTAAGCATGAATACTGTAGATGCAGTGCAAAATGATGACAAGCCCTCCCAACCCCACCCCGGCCCCGACACACACACACACCCCCCACGCCGCCTGGCATGATGGCATGTACCACTGTACAGAAGGGCATTATGGGATACTATATATATGTGCTCTATGATCATTGAATAAGACAATCAGCAAAAAAAGTTTAAAAAATGGCGGCCAGGAATGACTTCCACTGGTTGAGGTTTCTCCCGATCAGCATGTACCATATTTGACTGTCAGTCAGTTTTGCCTTAAGACGTTCACTCCCATCATTTACAAAGTCAGTTCATAGCAAAAGCTATAAGGGCTCCAAAGATCTGTGATCTGTCGTCCTCTATCTGGTTCTTGCTCTTTCCCAGTCTTGATTGTGACTTGCGCCGTCCGCTCTTTCAGAGCTCAGATATACAAACACATTGGGAGTGAGGGAATTCAAACTTGTGTGGAATTTCCCTTCCCTGTCTCACTAAATCTCCTTCTTTTTCACTCGTTTCTTTTTCTCTCTCTGTGTTTCTCATACCCTCCCTGTCTCATGGGCATGGTCTTCTGACTGTGTGTGTGTGTGTGTGTGTGTGTGTGTGTGAGAGATGTTTTTTGTGTTCTGTAGTCGTGTTTGTGTTCAGTAGGGCATGTTTGTGTTACTGTGTGAAAATGTGTGTGTTTGTAAATCTATGATTGTGTGTGTTTTTAGGTGTGACACTATTTATAAGATGCGTCCTCATGCTCTGCTAAGACTGTGAGGTGTTTATGCGTCTCTCACACGTGAGTCTGCATCCTCTGTGTGTGTCGGCTGTGGGAGTAGTCAGAGTGTTGCGAGGTGTAGGAGAAGCGAGTGGAGCTGCCGTACTTCCCTAGTCCAGTCTCTGATCCTGAGGGAGCAGGACCCCCGGGACCCACGGCACCCACAGGACCCACGCCGACCCCAGGCCCCCCCACCCCGGATCCCACCCCAGATCCCACCCCATACATTTCATAGGATGGGCCGGACTCCAGCGGGGCCAGGCTGGACGGGGCGAAACCCATGCGGTAGGTCTGGTAATGCGAGGGGTATCCGTAGTTGTCGTAGGCCAGCTGGGAAGTGGAGTCCAGGAGGCTGCAGTCCCCTGGGAAGTCGCTGGCCACAGGGGCGGGGTTAGCCGGGGGCTGCTGGCTCTGGCCACCACGGGTGAAGGTGTTGAACTGGGCGTAGCTGATGTGGGACAGTCTGGAGGGGGGCCGGGGGTCGTAGCAGGCCTGGGGGCGGCCAGGGGAGGTGAGAGGACCAGGGGGACCGGGGGCTCCTCCGCTGGCTGTGGCTCCTGAGCCGCCGGCGCTGCTGCTAATAGATGCAGCTCCCCCTGGTGTTCCTGCAGGGGAGCGGTAGTCAGAGTAGTGCATGGTGGAGCGGGAGGCAGGGCGACCTTCATCATGGGTGGAGGCTCGCACGTTGTAGTAGCCATTGGTGGGGTCCTGAAGAGAGAGACAGAGCCAAAAACACAGAGCAGGCATTAAGAAAAGATATAATGAGGGTCAAAAAATGTTTCTATATGCCAGTGTATAGATTCTTAGAGTCAAAAGTGCTCTATTATAATAATGGTATGTTCCTTCCTGAAAGAGAATTTCTCTTTCTTGTAGAAGGTCAGAGGTCAGGGTGAACTGCGAGTCAGCATCCAGGTCGGGATTCATTAAGATTGTGCTGTGAGAGCAGTTTGCTCTCTTTTTTGTGACTCAGCACTTTTAGTCTCTTTTCAGAAAGGTATGCAAATCAAGTTACAGAGAAAACAAGTCCTCAAAAAGTCCAATGACACTAACCACATGAACAAATTACATGTTTCAACTTTAGGAGCAATCCGCCAAGACTGGCATCCCAGAGCACCTTCTACAATTATGTCAACCTTCAAAAGATCTTTTATGTACTGTATATCTATTAACTTTTAAAAGAAGGTGTTGGTAAATCTTGATCTCTAGTAAATCTTGTGACCTTTAAATAAATATTCCTGTGGCTCAATGATGACATTTGAATAAAAAACATCTGCTGTGTCCTGTATATAGTGTATACTATATTTCATAGTGTACTGTTTTTGCGGTTAGTATACAAGCAATCTCGGAACCCATCAGCTATCATCTGACGACGATTTGAATGCAGATAAATACATTTCTAGGGTTCCGAGATTGATTAAAAGCTTATTCGCCAGACGATAGGTTCCGAGACTGCATTTCAACCAATGCGTTCCGTCTCTTTTGCTCTCCACACAGACTGTTTACCTGCATGCAACCAAAGCCTGCTCAAACGTGATTGGTCAACACTACTCGGACTACAAATGGAAACCAGAACGCTTCCGATACCAAAATCTTGTACCTTGTCTACAGATTCTGCATTCATATGCAGATATCTGTTTATAGAGATTAATGTACAAGAAATGAATGTACTTTACCGTCCAAATAATAAAACAAGACTTTTGCCAATGCATGTCAATCAAACTGCAAATCTGGAGTGCCGTTACAAAAAAACAAGAGATTTAATAGTCATTTTTTTGTTTTCTGAGGTGTTAAAGGAGCTGTCTCACCAACATCTACATCTGTTAAATTTTTTCCAGATGTGAGCAGCTCCTCCATTTCCTTTGTAAACAGGATCCATTTTTTGGTATGTAGACAGACTTCTTAGTCTAACTTGATTCTGTCACATTTCCAGTGTGAGCACAATACATATTCACAACCTGCTTTGAAATATTACATTATATTATGTAGTAAGGAAATGGGGCACAGCTTTCATTTTTTTGACCAGGTTAACAAGAACAATCAGAAATCCTGGTTTGGCCATTTTTGCTCAAAGCTTTCAGGAGTTTAAGCGTCCATGTTTTCCTCCAGGCTTCTCCAGCAGGGCAGATCCCTGCCAATATCCCAGATCCCAGATTGTCTGGGTGAAGGAAGGATGCTCTCCCTGTTCACTACCCCCCCTCTAATATTATTTCTGACATGATTCTGCCATCTCATTGTCTCTCACGTACCCGACTCCTCCCCCACCCAACTCTGTTTCACTGCTTTGGTGCTTCAGGCGGCAGGGAGGAAGAAAAAAAAACAAAACAGTCTGGCTGAGGCTGTTGTCGGGGTGATCTAACCACCTCCTGGGGTGGATTCATGTCTGTGTTTCTTCAAAGTGATCCAAGGCGGCACTCCAGCTAGAGGGGTGTTGTGTTTGCCCTCACAAAATATTCATGGGGGGGAGTTTCACCAGAACATTTTGGCAGTTTTACACGTGAAAATACATTCATCACCTAAGCCCAGCCCCACGCTGTCAAAATGCGTAAATGATTCATGCCAGATGAATGGGCAGAGTATGTCTAAACTTTATCTTTTTAGAACGTCTTTCCAATTTGAGTTGTTTTTTTTCTATTTTGTCTTTATATATTATATCTTCTTCTTTTCTTTTTAAAGACATTTTGGAGGCGGGAGAGAGAGAGAAAGAGGGGATGACATGCAGCAAAGGGCCCAGGCTGGAATCAAACCTGTGCTGCTGCAGTAAGGACTCTGCCTTAGCACTTGCAGGGTTCGTACAGCTTTTTAAGAGTCAAATTCAAGCACTTTTCAAGCACTTTCAAGGCATCTAAACCAAACATGTCCAGACTCCTGAAGCTTCATTATCATATCTAAATTGTTGCTATAAATGCAATTATGAAATATAAAGTTTACAGAATTCCTTTACACCCACAGCAATCAGTGTATATTGTCACTTTGTTTATTTTACCAACTGTTCATTTTAACTTTGATTATATTTTTTATCTTTTAAACATTTTCCTAACCTTGAAAACATAACGGTTAAAATTAAGCATTTTTCCAACATTTCAAGTCTTTGTACAAACCCTGCACATGGTGCGCGCTCTACCAGGTGAGCTACTGGAGCGCCAGTAAATATCATATCTTCAAGGTTAGTCAGCCAACTTAGCCAACAAGTTAGTTGCCTCACAGATGGACGGAGAGTGAAAGGCAGAGAAGACCAAAGGAGCTCCAGAAATGAAAGAAGGCAGACTGCGCTGCAAAATATTTTTGTCTTAAATATCCTGCTCTAATATTATCACAGACATTGAGTGCAACACTAACACTACATTTAAAGGTCTCCTACAAACCAGTGCATTAAGTACTAAAGCACATCTCCGCTGAAGAGAGAGGGAACTCAATTGTTTTTGTTGATTAGTCCAAATGACAGACTGGCTTAAAATCATAAAAAGGAGTTGGTGTTTTTTACTTACAGCCAACAACATGTTGCCCAGAGGGAAAAAAAAGCTGCTGATGCCAGAAAAGCATCAACACAAACCTAACATACTGAAGAATGAAGAAAACTAGAGGACAGAAAGAGGTCTAAATGTTCTTGAGGCTTGAGACAGCTGTACTGAGAGGGGATTTTGTCCCGATGCGGGGGTGGAGTTGTTTTAACTGGATTCTGTTGCGTTACAATTGCATCAAACCTGCACTGAACTTTGACTTAAAAGCCAGACTGGAGCTGTCTATTCAAACCCCTTTCCTTTGTCTTCTTCTGGCTACATCAGATGCACGTGTGCACCCTCTAGAGGGTTCAAAATGAATTTTTTAAAATTATGTTTTAGATTTTTTAAATGGAATTTCAACTTTTAGAACATATCAGACTTAAGTATTGCACTGAAGTAAAACATCAAATTCAATCTTTTGCAGTGGTTGTGAAGTTGCAATGAACTATCACTTAGGGCAACACCTGCTATCTAAAAGGAAAAATCAATACTTGTCAATGCACCTGCATTACTAGAACAGGAGTGGAAAAAAACATTTTTGAGATCAATCAATGGTCAGTTGGAATTATATTCTAATAAATGAATCTTCATTTATTGTATAAAACTCTCATTATCTCATTATTTCTGCCTGGTGGATACTCTGAGTGTCATCCTTCCATCAGATAAGAAACACTGTACATGATTGAATGAAAGTCATCACGTAGTCACCATGTCAATAATGATTAGGATATTTGCAGCCCTTTGAGGTATAATTAGAATGAAACCTTGCTCCAAGATGAACTCCACAAGACCTCACTCTGACTTTAGCGTCATTCTGTTATCAATGTTTTGTTGATTTTGACTTTCTATTGATTATATCAGTGTTTTTCTACCTATTTCTGTACCTGTGATTGTAACCATTCTCAGTACTTTGAGTCTTTTAGTAGTAAAAAAAAAGTCAGTTTGTTAAGATGTTGAAGACAATCTGCTTCCTGGTTTGATACAAACGAGTGTTTCTGGCGTCTGTGTGAGCTCACCTTTAGGTCGTACTCCTGGCGGGTGTCCAGGGTGTCGCTGCGGAGGTCAGACTTGAGCTCTATGTCATCCTTAAAGGGCTGATTGGAGGGAGAGAAGGACACAGAGGGGAGAAACTAAACCGTCAAACAACGAAACAAAACAAAAACAAAAAGGAGGAGAGAAGGTGCCATAACAAAACAGAAGAGGGAAGGAGGCAACAGAGTATGACAGGAAAAGAGAAAATGGAATTAAAAGTGTTAAAAGAAGCCATTACAGGGGAAAGCATAGAGTTTGTTTTTAGTCAAAAGGTACAGTGTGCCGTAGGGAGAGGTTACTGAGGCAATCTGAAGGTTTTTTCTAAAACTACAGGCTGTGTAAACAGTGTCCGGCCCAAGCACACATATCCCGCTGCTGCTCACCGAGTACATGGCCTTGACCATGCGCGAAGCTGTGGACACGCTGCCGGAGTCCTCCTCTAAGCTGTGGGTCTCCTTGTTTATCGTCTCCACCTTGATGTCGGGCTTACCCAGCGTGACCCCGCGCCGACCTGGAAGCAAAACACGGTAAGGTTGAATACAGCTGGACACACGCATCTTAGCTGGTGCATTTTCATGAGCTGGAGGAGCAAGTTCAGAGGGGGACCTCCATCCGTATAGTGGAGATTTTCTTTGGTTCGCTGCAAGTGATGAGCATTTAAACCACAAACTCATGAAAACTGTAACTGTACATGCAGATTGGGTCTTTATACTGTATGTGTTAAGCATATGGAGAGTATGACTCACTGCCTTTGCGCTGCCGGTAGAAGATAAGAACGAGGACCAGCAGAAAGATGAATAAGAGGATGGTAGAGCCCACCGTCCCACCAGCTATTATCCCCACCGGGACTTCCTCTGAAATGAGGGGGGGGGGGGATTGAGTTAGGGATGCAAATGTCTGTCTATAGCGGCACAATCAAGATTTTAATGTAACAAACACATCTCATACCTAAATTACCTAAATTACATCAGCGTTGCCCCATCCCCAGCAGTTACTGAGACAATGTGTATTTGTCCTGTTTGTCCAAATGAAATTCTGGTGTTGGCTATATAGAGATTTCCAGGTAAAATGTAGACTACACCAGACAAATTGTTTCTCGTCTTTTCTGTGTCCTAAAGTACAAAGCATCACACAATTTACTGATAAATGAATATGAATAATGCATGGGATGTCACCTGTTATAGAGTAAAGAATTCTCAGGTTTGAGAATTTATCACTCTCTACTTAAATTTGCATGCACTTACTGAATTTAAAAAAAAAAAATTCACCCCTGCATCTTAATTTTCCTGACTTCTTTATATCGTAGAGTGTGTCATTTTATATTGTGATGTCAATATCATGATGTATTACTACAAAGTTTTTGCACTCCAAAATAAGAGGACCAAAACATCCTGCACACGGTCACTTCACTCACTTTATTTGCGACGTTCGGGCCCACAGACCTTTATCAGGAACAAGTTTTACCTGATGAAGGTCTGGGGATTGAAAGGTAAAGACCTGAACAATCCAAATACCTTTGACATATTGATGCAAAAATCCTGGAAATACAATATTACTATAGAGCAGTCGTACTCGTTGATTTGAAGGGCAACAAGCTTAAGACTTTTATGCCCTGAATTTCGCCTGACTACCTGCAGACACAACTCAGGGCTGAGAAAAGGTCCTGCTAATTTTGTTTTTCAGGTAATATTTTTTACAGTTCATATTCTCCTAAATACACTAGAATTAAACATCAGTTTAGGTTTTTATATCTAGTAATGATGTGATAACTAATTTTAAGCTGTGTATGTCTTGCTGTAATAAATTGTTTTCTCTTATGCTATTTTGCTGATGAAACCTCGGCATGCTGTATTGTCCCTATCTCAAAAAAAATCTATAAAACACACCAGTCTCCTCCAGTGTGATGATCATGGTGCCCGGGCCAAATGAGTTCCAGGCCGTGCAGTTGTAGGTGGAAAGGAAGTCCGACTCCATCACGTTGTTGATGGTGAGGGTGGAGAGGACGCCGCCGCCCTCGGCTGATGGTTTGCTCTGCTCCACCGTGTACCTCTCCAGCAGCGTCCCCTTCTCCTTCTCCCACACGTTCTCCTTCCACGCCCACACCTGCAGCACACACGCACACAAACCGGAGGCCAAATTAGAATATATCACTATACATTTTATGTTGGGTTTCTTTTTCAGCATCTAGACAAGTGAGCATGTTTTCAGGATTTCAATCTAATCTACATTTATGCATCACGCAACATTATATGTTGATATTCAAACCCTAATGGATGAGGTTATTAGCAGGCTGACTCAGGTACTCTACAGTAGGCCATAAAATGCAGAATTAATTTAGAAGAATATAACTGAAATGGGAGGAAGATTTTAACGTGAAAATGGATGACTTTGTTTTGGCAGCCATAAATGTTTGTTTAAAAGTAGATAATGCATTGAAGTCTCTGTCAGTGTTGTCCCAGAAAATTTGATGCATATGTTTTGGAGCTGCACCCATTTCATTTCCCTTAGGCGTAATGCTGTTGAAAGCTTGACGACAATAACTGAAGTGAACATATAGATGGAACCCCATTTGTTCCTTTAGTGGATACTTACAAACTTAAAGCCCTTACCAATAACATTTTAAAAGGTTTAAAGGTTTTTAAATAGTTCAGCATTTGGGAAAATCTGCTTATTGACCTTCTTGCTGAGAGTTAGATAAGAAGATTGATACCACACTCACGTCTGTATGCTAAATATGAAGCTACAGCCAGCAGCCAGTTCTCTTAGATTAAGGGGAAACAGCTAGCATGGCTGTGTCCAAAGGTAACAAAAAATCCCCCTTCCAGCAACATGTTACTTCCTGTAAGACCACAACATGATTAAACAAACAATATATAACCTCTAAAGAGCCGTTTCCAGTCTTTGTGCTAAGCTAAGCTAACCGGCTGCTGGCAGTAGCTTCATATTTACCGAAGAGACATGAATGAGAGTCAATCTTTTCATCTAACTCCTGGCAAGAAAGTGAATAAACTGATAATCCAGAATGTTGAACTATTCCTTTAAGCCATAAAAGCAGTGTATTGCACTTTTTGAAAAATAATCCCTTGCTGTATTAGTGTGATTTAATAGGTTGTTATCTTGTGTCCCATATGTACAAATATGTATGTTGATGTATAATTTTAAGAAAACCTCAAATTAATTCTATAAAGTTTGGGGTTCCCTATCAGATTTAATGGAAAACCCCTCTTCCAGTTGCACAAACGGTGTGTAAAAATGTGTCTTACTATTCACGTGTGTTTTTTGCTATTCATTAATTGATCCTTATTTGTGTTTCTGTTGTTAGTGTGACTCTGAAACATTATAAAATCATCCTACTATGAATAACTGTAAAGGAGAGCGATGTTACTTTCTCTTGAAAAATGTCAAATAAAGAATAAAAAAAATGTAACTGAACATTTAAATTACTATTTGATTACAGGTTTCATATATTTCATCTGGTTGATATCATAATAAGTGAAAAGCCATTACTGGCCATGTACAGTATATCTGTCTAACTCGAACACATACTGTAGGAGGGCATGACAGAAACAGACCCCATAACATGTACATGTGTACATATTCACATGTAAACACACACATTGCATGCAACAGTTTGTAGGTTTCTGCAGACAGAAGTGGAGCTGGCGAGAATCTTGCACATTCTCCAACTTTAAAGCCACTAAAAGCAACTGTATTATTCAGCACTGAAGTACTGTACTAAGGCAAGTTAATTATGCATAAGCCCACATGTTCCCATAATCTGCCCACTTATTCCAGAGAAGGATAATCTCCTGGCTGTGGCGTTTACTGGGACAACTGTTCCTCTCCAGTCCTTTATATTTTATAAATCTTTTTCTGTCCCAACCTCCGCCACTTGCATTAGGAGCGCGCACTGCGAGTCAGGACGGATCAGTCACAGAGGCCTGGGAGCACAGGAACTACTACTACTGCGCCTCTGTGATACAGCCGAGTGGAGAAAGCGCCCGGGCTGATTTCTGACGCAGGAGCTAAAAGCAGACATTCTTAGTGTTAGTGTTGGTTTGTTTATGTGATGGGACAGAGGAAAATTCTGGGAGAGTTTAAGGGTGAGTCACCACTCAAAAAGAAAAAAAAAGGGGACAGCGCCTAAAAGCATTTAGCGTGCAGCCAAGAGTTGAGCCATTTAGGAGCAGGAAGGTACAGTAACAGTAAAATACAAATCACTGTCGGAGTAGTTATTTGCTATGTTATTTGCTTGCAACCTTGTGCTCTTTGTGTTTGAAGGTTTTGTCTCTATTATTTGCCAATTTTTATCTGAATAATTGATGCTGGGCTAAAATTTGTACATTTTCATTGTGGGTTTGGTGCCAGAAATATTTTGTTTTAATGTTTTTCTCCCCCCCACATTTTCTTATCTTTTCACTTACAATCTTATCTGGAGGAGGTGTACTGGCTATGTAGCATTTCACCTCTCCCCTCTCCCCTCTCACTGCATACTGGACTGGATCACTGGAGATGATGGGAGGACCTGCATTGGCCAAAAATGAGAGGATATGTGAGTGTATGTCAATGAGAGAAATAAAAGAAATTACACTTTAGATACAACAAACTGCCAAACTCATATTCAATCCTGGTGTTTTTTTCTCCTTTTTTTAAAGACGTTGACCTTACCAGGCCTGTTCAAGAGGAATTGTATGAATTTAAAAATAAATGGCCACTTTGGACATATAAAAAATGTTTTCAATTACTGACAAGCTGACCTTTCAGAAAGTACAAGATTTTCATCTACAAGCAGTGATACATTAAATTGAGTGGATGTTTTTCTGACCGTTGACAGTGAGCGTGACCTCAGTCTCTCCTACTCCAATCCGTGGGACGATGGCCTTACATACATACTGGCCGGCATCCGCTTGGCTCACCGACTTCAGATACAGCTGGTTGCTGTTACTCAGGACCTGTGGGGGAGTGAAAAAAAGGACACAAATATAAACAAGGCAAATCTGCTAAACAGCAGGATGGCATAAACAAAATAAAAGCCCACATGTACATAAGTAGAAGAGAGGCTAATGTACGATTGTACCTCCACCTGTATACCTTATTATTTCAATAGATCATGTTGCATATAAATGTGCATGTCTGGCCTTATTTGAGTATATGTGTTCTACTACTCTGACCCTAACTGGCTAGCAATGCAAACTTGCACAGCCGCTTTTAACCCATCACAAAGGTTTTGCAGTTGCCTAGCAACCACATCATTGGAAAATTAGCTGTATGGAAATTTATGGCTAAATATGTAACCACCTAGAGAGAGAAATACCTGAACAAGACTGATTATATAGATGTAGGTGTAGGCCAAGTCATTCCAGAGCAGATGTCATTTACTGTGCTGTAACTGTCTTGTCTTTAGTCATGGTCCCGACTCTGTAGCTTAATGACAATCAGAGCAGCTAACTTTTTGCTCGTCAAACAGCCAGTGGTCAAAGCAACACCATCAATGTTTACACCTACTAGCCACGTCCTTAGCTTCTGGCTGGTGTACACAGTGATGGTTAACTTAACCAGACTTTTGTCTAAAAAGCAGATTTTAGTGGCTAAAGGAGAAGTTCAACATTTTGGGAAATACTCTTATTTGTTTTTTTGGTTGACAGTTAAATCAGAAGATTGATAACACTCTGTCATGTCTGTACGGTCAATATGAAACTAGAGCCAGCAGATGATTAGCTTAGTTTAGCATAAAGACTGGAAACAGGGGAAACAGCTAGCCTGGCTGTGTCCAATGTTAAAAAAAATTGTTGTTGTTGTGAATACTGCAAGTGCAATCACCTTTTCAAAGCCACGGTTGTTCAAAACCTGCAATATGGCTGCCAGACATTCCTCTGTTTCTGCTGCAATGTTCAAATTTAAGAGGGCTATGTGACTATATCACAGTCACTGAATTTATTAAATGTAATCTGACCTCAAGTGATAAAAAGAATATAAGACAAAAAGTGAAACTGAGAGAAAGAGGTCATGACAGGGAAGAAGAATAGAAATACATACAGACTCCTTTAATGATTGCTTTTTTAAGCACAGGAGAAGAAAGTGTGAACTGTAAAAATAGTGTGAATACAAGAACAGAGGAGAAATGTGCAAAGCGTGGGCTGTTAGCTTCTTACCATGTTTGAACCCTTTTTGAACCAGGTGAGTGTGAGCGGAGGGTTTCCAGCCCATTTGCAGTTGAGGGTGACATCAGAGTCAACATCTACTGTTTTGGGCTGCGGCTCCACCAACAGAATAGGACCGACTGGAAACGTAGAAACAGAGAGAGATGTTCTTTGTTGTGCTTGAGTAATAATGCAGTAGGACTAAAGGGGAGAAGCTGCTCAGAGGAAAAAGAAACACAACAGCGGAGTGTGAGAGTGAAGTGGGCCACAAGCGATTGAACAAGGTGAGATGAGTATTGTGTGACTCACAGTGGACGTCCACCAGGATGCTGACGTTGGTCTTTCCCACAGCGTTGAAAACCAGACAGGAGACAGGCTCGGTGAAGAAGGAGTGGTCGGCCTTGGTGGTGAACACACTCTCCCTGGCACCCTGCAGCACCACGCCCCCCTTAGCCCACCTGCGGTTTAAACACACTTTGTTAAATACAATGAAAAAATGCAAACCGCAGTGTGGAACCACACAAATTTTAAACAAAAACCACACGAAACCAAAAAGAAATACTACATGTCTGTCATACAGTTTGCCCAGGTAACTGCTACTTTACGGTGAAAATGAGAATGTGCTTGTATGTGGATGCAGACCTGTAGCCCATAATAGGAGGGTTGGCGTGAGCCTGGCAGGTGAAGGTGACTCTGTCCCCCTCCAGGACAGAGCGAGGCTCAATGGACAAGGTCACTGTCGGTGGATCTGGAAGAGAGAGAGAGAGAGAGAGACTCACATAACAACAGCCTTACCATATCTAATATATGCTGCAATCTGGAGGACAGTTGGATGCAAAATGGCTTCCATGCATTACTTAATAATAGCTATAAAACATTTAGCTGCTGGCAGATGTTTTGTGTTTTAAAATATGACGCCACGTAGCTTTTAATTAGCCTGAAATGTAAAAAATACTTTTTTTTGTAGTACTTACCAGGGTTGTGTAATTACATATTGTGATGTGATGTGATGTAATATATCTATGTTTTTGCAAATACCCACTTTTAAATTTGATATGAAAAAACAATGATACTTCTTGAGTTTAAATCAGGTTCCATCTATATTATTTAATTGCTTACGGTGTACGTTGAGGGTGACAGTTGTGCTTTTGCCGGTTGGAACAGCCAGGTTGGTGGCCACGCAGCTGTAGTTCCTCCCAGTGTCGGTGTCGACGGGCTGGATGGGCAGGTAGCTACGTGTGGTCACCCTCTTCCTGTCTGGAAGCACCTCCTGATGATGGGAGGGCAGAGAGACATTGATGAAAGATGTACAATACAGATAAAGTACTGTAACTGTAACAACACTTGGTCAATGTGTGTGTTTAGTGTGTCTTGGTGAATGTGGTCTCTATTTTAGACTTACAGTGGTACTGGCAGCCCCGTCCACAGGCAGACCATCTTTAAGCCACTCGATCATAGAAGGTGGTTTAGCCCCTCGAGACACGCAGCTCAGGTTGTAGGACTCCCCCGCATTCAGCAACACCTCTGGACCCCCATCGATCACTGGGTCGTCTGGGGGGACTGGAGCGGGAGAGGAGACAGTTAGGAACACGCAACACCTCAAACCTTCATACTTTGCGCTCACACATGCGTACACAAACATACTGAGCACGGTGAGTTTGGCCCTCCTGGATCTCAGGGCAGCATCAGGGGCCTGGCACTCGTACAGGGAGTCATCAGACAGATCAGCTGACAGGATCTCCAGGTTGTACTGGCCCAGCTCCTGCACACGCAGCACGCGGTACCTGGGCCAGGCTGGAACAAACAGAAAAATGATAACGTTTAGAGGGCACACACATAAGCTAGATCTCCATCTCAGGCCTTCATGATGAATTTTATATCTGACTTGGGTGGCTTTTTCTACCTATTTAAAGTTACAACACATACACTATCTGAGAACAATATAAAGTGACAGAATGTCAAAAAAAGACAAAAATTATATATATTTAATTTTTGAACCAAATGCTTTCTTCTGCTTGTGTTGAACACATTATAGCTTCACATTTCTTCACATTTAGCTAATTAAAACATTTCCTAAAATGCTTATCAGGATATTTTACTTTTTCCTATTGTTCTTGTTGTCCTCTGTGCTAATGCTGGCTAAAGGTGAATCTTGTCACTATATCTTTAACATTTCAACCTTCTAATATAAACTGCTAATTTGTCTCATGTCTCAGGATCCCCACATACCCATGTGGTCTGTATCAGAATTTGAGAAACAACAAAAAAGAGAAACAACGCAGCTTGTTGCAGTTCATGCTGATAAGAAAACATCAGATCTGTGTCAGACATGAAGCAGAAATCACACTTTTTATTCATCAAGCTAAATGACACCAGAGAGATGCATGGCCACATGATGCGATAGATATGCACAAACACTAAACGCATGACCAAACATACACATTCACACAGTTGCACACACAATCACGCAACGCAGCCTCTCCAATCCTCCCCCTTCCCCCATCCGCCACACGGCCCAGCTGTGTCACTGGTGTAGATTCTCACCATTAGGTGGCATACACGCTCTCTCTCACCAGCAGGGGGAAAAGATGAATGCATTATGACAGCAACGTTTTAGAGGACTCAAATCGACTCCAGTCCGTGGTGCAGAATTCATGTTTGCTGCCCAGACGTAGATCGCATGTGAAATTCTCTGTGCCATTTCCATGTGCAGCCTCTGAACTGAGCTTTGCTGCTTGCCTAACCTTGTGTGTCCTTGTTTCTGCATGCATGTGTGCATGTGTGTGTGCCTTGTATATTTGCATGTGAAATGTCAAGAGCGAGAAAGCGTATGAAAAGCCCGGAGAACGGGGGGTGGGGGGGCAGAGGAACAGAGGCTCATACACAAACACACACACACACACACTGAGTGTATGTGTGCATGAAGCGGCCAGTGTTCATTCACATGTTTTTATTTAAAAGCTTTGGCTTGAAGCACTGAGCCATTATAGTAACAATATGATTAAAAGAAAGGAGGGAGAAAGGGAGGGCGAGACAGAGAGAATGGAGAAGGGACAGACGAGGACAGAAGGGTTGAGAGAAAGAGGAGAGCATGAAGTGAGAGTGTGTCAAGCAAGGTGAAGGTAAGGAGAGGGAAAGAGCGACAAGGTAGAGAAGTTAAATGAAGAACAGGAGAGAGGGCTCGGCACAACAGAGGCAGCTGAGAGAAGGAGAACAAGAGGGAGAGAAAGGAACAAGGGAGCTCAGATGAGGAGGTCGCAAAGGAATAGCATGACAGACAGTGAGAGGAGAGGAGAGGAGAGGAGAGGAGAGGAGAGGAGAGGAGAGGAGAGGAGAGGAGAGGGCGATAACAAAGGCCAGAGAACTAAAAAATCAATCCAAAATCAAAGGGTACAGTAAAAAAGAAAATGTGAAAGATAAGCAAAGAAAACAAAAGGGGAGGGAAATATTTTAAAAACCTAGTATATTAGTACACAAAGTCTGGGCAAAACAACAGCAACATCAACAAAACAGCATGTCACAAATGATGCAGTCTCCCTGAGGACCAATCAGTTAAAAATATGCCCACTTGTTTTGACCAGTAATTGCACATCCCCCTTTAGGCTAATCAATGCAATTCTGAAAACGCTGCAACGCAGCGATGAGATGCATCATTCCCCCAAGTTTTGTCAAAGTCAGACAAGCTGCGTCTTAAATTGTTGTTGTTGTTGACAGACGGACATGGGGAGACTTAACAAGTCAAACTGGAAACGTCATCATTAGGGACAAAAGTGCAAAGAGAAAGACTGGAGTGAACAGTAAGGGCACAGAGCTGCATAGCAGAACGAGGGCTATATATCAGCTGACGAATCGGCCATTCAATAAAAATCAGATATTAGCCGGTCAGTGTCACCCACTGCTGACATGACAGAGGTGATGATGCGATGCTCCTCAACCAAGTTGAAGGGTGTCAGTTAAATGCGCCTGAGGGAGCTCAGAATTTCCCATCAAACATCGGATGACATGTGCAGAAGGTGTTCAAAGTTAACATCAACCTAAATTATTTGTCACAACATGGTGTGATGGGGTAGATGCTGTGGTAGCCTGGCTGTATTTAGCACAAGAGTAGATTCTTACATCTCTTGCTAGGTCTCTTGGTAAGTATTTTCTGCAAAATGATTTGCTGGTAAAAAGATACTTTTGTGATAGGTCAAATGTTAGCCAGTGCAACTGTAAAGCCTAGCAAGACTGATCGCCTTACAAAGATAGAAATGTGTTTGTCTGAATTGATTTGAAACTGGGTGTTATTTATTTAACACTGTTTTCACTGGGTTTGGTTTGATTTCATTTATTTATTACTTTTGGCTATTTTAACTTCTTCGCTCTCTTGCTAACTAGGTTTCACGTACTCTCACTTGCAACACATGGTGTCGGGGTTTTCTAACTGACTCGGGTAGGTGGAAAGTGTGTTGTGTGCAGTCAGCCTATCGTAGCTGGTAGTTTAGTGGTTATTGTGACATTAAATATACTAGCTGACGTTTGCCTTTCACTTAAAGCAGTACAGCCTCACAGAGCTGCTAGCATGTCTGGTTTCATATTAGCTGAGCTACTTTTTCTAACTCAAAGTTTCCGAAAGGCTTTTGTAGAAGAGGTAAGCGTGCAAATTCAAAGTTGGAAGCTTAGCGGTGGTGACGCTGAAGTAATGCGACCGTGGTGTAGAACGTTTGTAGCCTAACGTTAGCTTTTTACTTCTGGTGATTGCATTTACGCTTCAAAAATCATAAAAGTGGTGTTCATTTGTGATTATCTTGCTGAATAAAATGTGTAAGTATCATAAACTGTTGCTTCCCTCTCTTATTTTCTGCAATAATCCAAAATCCAATGGAAAAATCCCATTCGCTTTTTGTTGAGGTGACCAGGGCGACGCTAACTTCAGGGTTGGCCTACAAAAATACGTCATCCCTGCAGCACTCTGTAATCTATCCAAATATCCCCTGGAAGGAGTATCCTTTGGCATACAAGTACCCCTGGTTGAAAATCACTGCATGGTCTAAGCGGTATCAACAGCATTGTTGGAATGCATTTGTAGTTTTTGTTGGGGGTTGGTGTAAACTTCACATACAATTTACAAGATCTCCTTCAAAGTGAAAATATCCAATTTCATGCTAAGTTCGTAAATTTTACATATGACACATGGTTGGCCTCCACAGAGTTTCAGTTTGAGCTCAGTTCCAGAGCAAAGCACAGCTCTGGCTCTGCACAGCAAATGCTGCAGAACTGTGGTATATAGAGTACCAGAAAGAACATTCACAAAACTTTAACTTCTATAGCTTTAAACATGCATGATAATAATTTTGCCTATCAGCAGCTCCAATCCAAAAGTATCAGAATCATCTCTGAAAAGCCCATCTTAGTCACATGCTGAACAGAGTGAAGGAAGCCTAAGGAGGCTGTATGATGTCTCACCCCGGAGGTCCTCTCCGATGCCCAGAGCCAGGCCATCTTTGGTCCACTGAACAATGCCTGAGTAGTTGAAGACAACACAGGACAGGATCACCCTCTGGCCCCGCACCACCGACTGGTCTGCCGGCTCCTGAGAGAACCTCGCTGTCCACACTGGAGAGACAGACAGAGAATAGGGAGTGGGAGAAAGAGGGGGAAAAGTTAGGGACATTCTCACTGCGTACACGCTGCAGGCAAGCTAATGTAAAATCACCCAAAACAGAGATTTAGCATATTATTGTATCTGTGGTTTTATGGTTAACTGGTTGAAAACTGCATTCCCACAGCAGAAATGGAATGCCACGATTGCCATCTTTGATTACACATTGGCTTGCGGCCATTAACTGAGCGCCGAAGTAAAGAGCGGCATGCAAAGACAGAGGTGTCAAAAAGAGGAAATCAGAACAGAATCAGAGTTAGAGATAAAGAAGAAAGAGAAAGGAAGAAGACAAAGAGGTGGTTAACGCTGACTCAGGAGAGAAAAGCTAGGAGATCAAACAGGCAACTTCAGCCATAGGGTCTCTCACACCCCTTTTCTTCTCGCTCCTGACTTTTATTTCTTCAAAACTCTCTGGCCCTCCCTCTCGTCTCCCTCTGTTTCTCCCTTCTTCATTCCTCCCTATGAGTCATCTCGCAGGCTTCCACTCTCCAACCAAAACTACAGTGGCTGTCATTGTCTACCAGAATCTCTCCCTCCAGTCTGCAGTCCACTACCACAGCAGATAGACCAGCGCCGCGCTGGCCCACCGACCGGTTGTCTAATATGAGGGGAAAAACAAGAATCTGCTATTGTTCCACGCTGTATGATGGCAAGTTGTAATTAGCTGTCCCTTGAAGACATGACACCCCTACAATAGAGGAGAGGCAATCACCGTGGAGGATTTGCATCTCGCTTTAAATTTTCCTTCTTTCCATTTTGTCTCTTGCTTCCACTTTTCTCCCTGCT
This sequence comes from Macquaria australasica, assembly GCA_005408345.1. NCBI lineage: Eukaryota > Metazoa > Chordata > Actinopteri > Centrarchiformes > Percichthyidae > Macquaria > Macquaria australasica. Next base: position 2,229,133 of record SEMN01000013.1, read on the forward strand.
CCCATTTCTTATTTCGAAGAATCTCGTACAGTAGATCATTAACCCAATGCTGCATTTTACACCCCCTCCATCCTCCTCCCCCTCTGCCATTACCTCTCTCCTTCTATTCTCTCTCTACAATATTGTATGTCCTTTACCCAAATTGCTTTGCTTCACTCTCTGCTTTTCCCTCTATATGTATGCATCCCCACTCGCCTCCTTCACTTTGTACATCTATAATGCTGTCTATGAACGTCCTTTTGCCTGCACTGATTTTCCTCTACCTCTCCTTCTCTACAGTATGTACGTGCCTTCCTTCTTTCTATATACATATATAATGCTGTATATGTCCTTTTACCCATAATGCTTTCTATTTCTGTGTTCCTCCTCCTTGCTGGTTGGACGGGGGTTAGAGGCGGGCTGTCACAACTCATTTATCACATTAAATATCAGCCCTCCAGCACTTTCTCTTCCCCTCTCTTTCGCATTCCCCCGTTCACCCGTCTCTCTCTTCTCTGTGTTATTCCCTCACTCCCTTTTCTTCAGCTCCTACCATTTACATCTCTCCTTCTCACTTGTCCTCTCCACTTTTTTATCACTTGCCCCCCCACTCCCCTCATTCCCTTACACTCCCTTTCTCATTCCCTCACACTTCTCCCTCTGAGCCCTCCAGCGCTTTTCTGAAGGCTCCCATCTCTCTCACTTTTTTTTTAACAACTGCCATATGCCTCTGCACCCCACCTCCCCATCATGACCCTCGGTCCCTATCTCTCACGTTTTCCCTCCCCTTTCATATACACAGACGCACACTCTCCCCCTATCATGTCAGATTTGGTGTGATTTGCAGAGGTACAATATGCCTCATAATAGAAAAGAACCCAGCCATGCAAAAAGATTCCCTTACCAATCACAACAATGGCTTCTGACAGTGCAGCACATTAATATTCTGAAGATAAAGGAGATGTGCGAGGATACACACTGAAAAGGGAATCAGATACAGATGGAGCTTTCCAGCATGCATACCTAGAATAATTTAGCACTGAACGAAAGAAGAAAAAAAATCAGTGGCCCTTAATTTGCTCCCTGTGGAACACCCAAATTAACTGGATTAATGAATTAAGATAAACACCGCAAACAACATAGCAACAACAATTGGCTATGATATGTTGGGAAGTAAAATCAAGTCATATAAGTCATAAAGCCTTCAACTGTAAACATTATGAAAAGGCACCACAAGAATGCATGTTATCACCAGCCAGCAACCACCATAGCTCAAAGCTGAAGTCAGTGCAGAAATGCCTTAGATAAATGATTCCTCAAATGGCCACTACATGCTGGCTTGAAGAAAGCTATGACTGCAACGAGGTAAATAAGAAACTACCAACTACAGTCACAGTCTGTAACAATACTAGCAATACAAAGACAATATATTTCTTGCATAAGAATGTAGGATCTGGTTAGTTAATTTGACTTCTTTTAATGTGTGTCTTGGTAGCGATTTTGAAAATGAAGAGGACATTAAGGCTTAAAGGCCCTGAAAATGTATTTTCTATTATCATCCTCTTACTACAAGCAATGGGGTCCTACATGAACACACAATTCCCTGCCAAAGTTAAAACAATTTTTAGAAATAAGACATTTCTGTGTTTCTTTTTTTCTCTGAGCTCCTCTCACTGTTTTGAAGCGGGTGGGGCTCAAGCTGGATTTAGCAATATCTGATAAACCACATTAACTGAGTTTTTCTTAACAAATGATACTTATAGATGTTTGTGTTTCCAAACTTGAAATGTCATTGTTGTTCATTTGCTAGTGAATATTTAATTATAGAGAAACACCTATGATTTCAAAGGTTTTCAGGGGCTATCAAGAGGCCTATGTTTGAATTCTGTCAGGGCTATTACTCTGGTTGCTGTCCGCTTGCCCCTGTTTAGCTGGCCTAAACTTGCATTTTCAGCAGTCAGTGCTCAAGTTCTCAGAGCCCAAAGTGATGTCTTTTTTTGTTTTTTTGTTTAACCAACAATCCATCCATCCATCCATCCATTTTCTATACCGCTTATCCTCTTAGAGGGTCGCGGGGGGGCTGGAGCCAATCCCAGCTACCAACAATCCAAAACTCAAATATATTTCTTTTACAATTAATTACATGAAAAATTACAAAAACAATGAATGGATTATCAAAATAGGTGGCAATTAGTTTTCTGTCAATCGACCAATCTAAATGACTAATTGTTTCATCACTTGCATTTTTTCAAGCCTCAAGCCTGCAATAACTGATTTTTTTGGCCACTTGGGGGCAGCAGAAACAAGACGTAAACACAGCACTGACATATTTTCAGTTGATACAGTGTTTTTCTGGCCACCTAAGTAATGTAGCTAATATTCACTCTCCTTTTATTGTAGCTCTGTTTTTGGTCTCTCCACTAACTCCTGAGGGAAATGTCTGGCTCTTTAGCTGTTACATGCTTCAATGTGCTCACCAGCTAGTTGCTAACTTTGCCTTTCTGCCATCTAGAGCTGGGCTGGTAGTGTACAGTGGGTTTATCATAGCTTTTTCACAGAAAACACCTGTCTACTGCTGCTGCTGCTGAAAAAAACACTGATGAAAGTGGTGAGAGTGAATCAAAACAGTAGAGTTGCAGGCTAAACCAAAATAATGAGCTGAAAGATTCTTAAATACTCCATATATCTATATCTTTAAGATGTATATGATGCTCCTTTTTCCCCAGACAAATCAAAAGGGATGTTGGAATCTGTTATCTCACATGCTTATTTTGTATCAGAGAAATCTGGAGTGAAGGTACAGTAATTAAATGCCTGATATGTTCTGCCCATTGTAGCAAGCACATATGACAGTGATGTAGTTGTAATTAAGGTGGAGAATGTATAATCAAGCAATATATTTTGGAAAAACTGGTTATAAACAAAAGGTAATTCTAGACAGTACAGAGTTTTGCTTAATTCCCCGTATGCACCCTAATTTGATGAAACTCACATTTGTCTAATGCTTATTACTGGCATGTACAGTGTGGATTTATCTTAAAAAACATGAAAAACCTTTTCTCAGATATACATGGGTGTTAGTTTAGCTGGGTTTAAAGTACCCCGCAACCTTGACAGTAGCCTGAGGGCAAGCAAATCCTTTCCTCCACCACCTCAAATATGCTAGCTGGAGGTATTCCCTCAACTGCCTCAGTAAACCACAAACATAATCCAAACTGAATGGAGGCTACACAATCTGCAGAGAAAACACCCATGCAAAGGCTGAGGACTGAAAACACTGACTCATTTAAACATGTGCTCATCGCCTTCTGATTTCCATATTACCCAGTTAACACTTGTCAACATGAGTGTACGTGCTTGTTGTGTGTGTGTGTGTTTAAAGAAGGAAATCTACGCACAGAGAGCAGTCAGAGCGAAGGCAAGACAGGAGAGTGTATGTAAGGGAGCTTGTATTCTTTCATTATGTGGGTTATGCTGCAGTGACAAATTTAGAGTGTGTCCTGATTTCCTTGAGTCACTGATCCCCAAGATACCACCGGGAGACTCCAAGCACCCTGTCCATACAAAGACCATGGTCACAAAGAGCTGTGACCACGACCACATGCACATGGACACACACACACACACACACACACAAACAAAAACAGGCAGCACTGATGACCTAACCTTCACCACATGGGCTAACCATTTCCTGTCAACACACACACAAACTCAACCACTCTAAACCCCAAACATATAATCGACACGTAGAAGCGGTTTCCCGAACATGGATTACACCACGACTCGGACTAAACTGTCAAGCCAGCGGAGCATCTCCATCTCCGTTGGGAACAGGTCTCAGTTTAGTCTAGGATTAAGTAGAGCCCTAGTCAAAGTTTGGAAAGGGATTAGGATTAATCTGGAGCCTAAGACAACACCCCTGCAGACACCGTGACACCAACCATGGCTTGTCAAGGCAGACACAAAGCCAAAGGCGAGCACGCACAGTTTGACCGGGTGACTCACCAAAAGCATGGCCACACGCCGCCATAGTGTGAACCACCACAGCAATTTAGCCCGAGAGCACCTCTCGCACCATGCGATGGTGTTTGTATAGCAACGTAATGAACCTTCAATTTGTTGCTGAAAATGACTGCAAGGGTATATGCATGCAAAGATGTAGCTATTTTTAGTAAGTGTGCTGCTCATATGCCCTGCATTTCTTATTTTGCCACACCCCCTGCTGTTAGGTGGTGAATGTCAAAGCTTGCTTTACAGCATTTAAATCCAGGCTTACCTCGCCTCTCTGTATGGGACAGGAGACAAGGCTGGAAGTGATGCCATGCAGTAGAGAGTTCTGGGAGGGTTCACTGGTGGCATTCAGTCTCATTGAGTCCGATCCTATTAAATAAAATGGCATTTGTATGGATTGTTATGCATCGATCTAATTATCTTTGTGTCTGGCCCCCTCCCCGTACCCCTCTGTACCCCTTCACCAAAGTCCCCCTGCCTTCCTCTCCCTCGCTCCTCTCCAGCCAATCCCGCGCTTCGGCTGGATCACAGACTTGCGTCACCATAGCAACAGCTGACGTGTAAAGTAACTGCCCAAAAAAAGTTTTCTGTACGAGCGTGTCTGTGAGCGCACAAGCGTATGTGCATCTGTGTGTCTGATGAAATCCTCCCTTATGCTCGGTACACCCATTTTTCGGAAAAAAAAACCATGACTTTTTCAATGACTTCATCCTCCCTCCACCTATCCAATTAATAATCAGGTGGCCACACTGGCCTCTCATTATTTCTCTCTTTCAACCCCCCCCCCCACCAATCCGCTCCAAATTGATTTTGTTATCTGTCTAATTCCTTATCGCTGCTGCGTGTGGCCGATGTGTTGGTATTATGGAGGGGCTGCCTGAAAATGAGATGCAGGAATAGGAGAACAAAGAGACGACGGCGAGGTGCACAGACACAGAGCTGCGAAGTGTGATGGAGGAGGATGACATCATTGTTTCAGGACAAAGTTGCAGCCATAGGAGTCAGGCGGCACTGACTCGCCGTCCCTGTTTTCTGTGTATGACTGTATATACATCTAGATGTCAGTCCATCAGTCAGTCTAAGCACTGACAGATCTGCCTTGTGCATCTGTCAGTGTGTGCATGAGACCCTTGGACTTTACTACTGGAGTTCTCTCTTTTTAAGTTCCTCTTAATACAGAAAACTAGTCAAAATGTTTGTTTTAGCTCCTAAAAAGCTGATCTGGAGGCATGAGGTTTTATTGTAGTACAGCACTATGCATTGTGTACCTACACTATGTATGCATGTAGCCTACATAAATTTTTATGAATCTATGCATGGTGTATGCACTATATACTGTATGTAATGTATGTAGACCTGCAAGTAACGATTATTTTCATTGCTGAAGCAGTGGAAAAATTAGCCCATGGTGACATCTTCAAATTGCTTGTTTTGTCCAACAAACAGTCCTAAGCCCAAAGATATCCAGATTACTAAGATACAGCTAGAAGCATCAAGTTTTAGAATTTTACAAGATTACAGATTTAAACAAGTATTCATTTGTCTAAACTGTCAATTAATGTTGTCAGCCAACTAATCAATAAATAGACCAGTCGATCATTTCAGCTCTAACCTTTATCCATGTAGTACATGAGTGTATGCAGTTTCTCCCTATATTTATCTGGCTGTGGGAACTCTACCACCTGTGCCTGCCTTCTCTCAACAACATGGCCGCCTGGCAGGATGGCCATAATAACCCGTAACCATGGTGACGGGGCTATAGGAACAAGCGTGAGAGACGTAGATGGCGAGAAGCGGGGAGTGAAAGGAGGCGACCCACTGAGCCTGCTGACACCATGTCACTCAAACACAAAGGTGACTCCTGGAGGTGGGGACGGAGCAGAGGGAAGATCAGGGCAGAGGGGGAGAAAGAGCCAGAAAGCGAAAAACACAGCGACTCCTTCCTTTGTTTGCCGCATTGTCTGCCTGCTTGCTCCCTTCCTCTGTCGTCTTACCTTGCCGTCCTCTCCCTTACTAGCAGTCAGCGACCTCTCTCTTTCTTCATCTCTTTTGTGGCCTTGCCCCCTTCTTATTCCCTATTCACTTCCTTTTGTCTGGCAGGCATCTACTTAGAAATGATCACTCCGCCTCCTTCCCTCCACCTACCACCTTATTCCCTTCTTGGGCTATACCTTTCCACCTTCAAGCATATCTGCTTCACTTTCCCTCCATCAGTCTTCCCTCTCATTCCTTCTCTCCATTACTATCAAAATGGTTGCTGTGGAAACAGGTTTATTTGGAAATGGCTGGAGGAAAATTATTCCTGCGCTTTGTCTGTCCATTTTGATGCTACCATGTGCATGAGAGTGCGTGAGCTCCTGTGAAGGTGTGCGCACTCATTTTCTATGAATGTGTGTGTTTGTGCATGGCATCGTGTGTGCGCCACCCTTACATTCTCTGGGGCTCCTCTCACACACGCATTTCACATCTGAAGAGCTTTATTTGTACCAAACCTCTGTTACAGACATTGTTACCATGGCTACAGCCAGCGAGGACCACTGACACAATGACAGACACGGTGGCCATGGCAACCCCAGGATCAGTGGTGGGTAATATGATAATTCATGGACGAAGCATCTGACATATTACGGGCACATGAATATGCTCAAGCGCTGGAAAGCCGGCCCGTCGCTGGTAATCCACGAGTCTTTGTGCGGCCAACATGCCGAGCGGCTGACAAAGAATACTCTGCTGTAACCAAGGGTGACCAGAACTAACAATAGCCGTCCTCTGGATAAGCTTGAACAAGGGGATACATACATATCAAGCTGCTACTCTGCAGTAGTGGGCTGTGTAGCTTGTAGCACAGGGGACACCACAGAAGTCGACTGGCACAATCGATATCATAATAAATCAATAATTCATGGCAGTGGTCCCCCATTGATTTTGGGCAGTGACCCATTCCTAAAGCCATTCTGCCTTCAAAAGCTACGTGATCTAGCAAGTAAACATCCACGCCATCCACTGTGACAGCTTTCAGATGGTCTGCCGATCCGCCTCACGTTACAGTACATGGTAATGGAATCCAGCAGGACTATTTTACAAGTGGCGTCCCATCGATAAATCACCTCCTCCAAGGTCTGCTTTAATTCAATCCAGTGTAATCTAATTTTATTGGTATGTACTGTAGCTTCTTGCAATGTCATCTGTCACAAACCATCCCATAAAAGCCCGGGGCCTTGACCTCCTAGAGTGAAGTAATATTCATACAGAGCCCCTCGCCAATATCACCACCAGTGCAGAGGAGGCGTCTTTGTTGATAGCAAACATGCTAAAAGACTAGAAAGCAAAGTGTGTGTGGTGATAATAAATCTGGGTTAGGCATTGTAGACTTTTAAAGCCTTTGGATAGCATTAGAAAAATAAGGCTTGTCCAATGAATGAGGACTATTCTTTCATGAGACAAATATGGACCAAACTATTTTCAGAAAAGCAATAATTTAATCACGATATACGTTATATGACCAAAGGTATGTCCACATAATTCTGTGGACTGATGCCGTGGTTCACAGTTTGCGAGGCCCCTTAGTTCCAATTAAGGACAATTTTAATGCTACGGCCGCATACAGCTGTTATTTTGGACGACAGTGTGCTTACAACTTTGTGGCGACACTTTCCTGTTTCAACATGACAATGCCCACCTGTGCACAAAGCCAGGTCCACAAAGAAGTGGTGTTCCCAGTTTGGTGTAGAAGAACTTGACTGTCTGGTCCACACAGAGCCCTGAACTCAACGCCTTTGGGATGAACTGGAAAGCCAGGTGCTATTACCCAACATCAGTGTTGAACCTCACTAATGCTCTGAGGCTGAATGGGAACAAATCCCTGCATCCAGGTTCCGAAATCTCGCGAAAAGCCTGAAACCAGAAGAGCGAAGTCTTTTATAGCAGCACAGGCTATTAATGCCCACGGTCCACATACTTTTAGACCATCTTCTTTGATCAACTTGACATGACTTGCTAAGACGTAAACTAGGTAAAGGATGGTGTGGAACTAAAACCATGGGTAAATGTCGATGAGGTAAGCTTAGCCTCCAGGGTATAGTATTAAGTTGGCAGTAGCAGTCTTTGACAAAATAATGCATCTGAACAAAATGGTTTTAATGACTGGACTTCAAAGCCATTAATGATTATTACGACTAAGAGATGGCTCACTCATTATTTGTAGTCGGCAACAATTTAGCCTGCAGGCTGTTACATGACGAGGGGACGGCGAGCGTTGCGGTGCTGTGGTAACCGATTTAGTTGGACGGCTGACCCTAATGTTGTTATTGTAAAGGGAAGATGGATGGAGCAAGCCGAATCTCCCCCTCCCTCCCTCTCTCGCTCTCTGTCCTGTCCCCGTAGAGAGGAGCAGAAACTGGGAGAGCGGAGAAATGAAGTGACATCATCAGCGTCAGCCACATTCCTGCGGAGGGAGGGGGGCGAGGAGGAGGGGGGAAAGAAGGAGGAGGAGGAGGAGGAGAATGTCCCAAAACTTTTGAGGTTACAGGACCGACATCCCCCCTCCCCCATCCCCTTAAACACACACACACACACAAATGCATCCATTCTCCCTCCGCGTTTTCCAGTGCACGTTAGTGTGTGTGTGTGTGTGTGTGATACAGTACATGGGCTCCTCTTCCTCATCATGTGCTCCCTGTTTCAATTTGTGTGCTTCTCCTCCTGTCCCCCACCACCACCCCCACCCCCTCACTCATACTACCCCCTCCCCTCTTCTCTTTCTCTCTCCACCGACCAGAGGAATGCAAGAACCACATCTGGAACTTATTAGAGAGCAAGAGAGAGAAAGGGGTAGATGGAAAGAGAAGGAGAAGTAATGTGTGTGTGTGTGTGTGTGTGTGTGTGTGTGTGTGGTGGTGGTGAGTGAGAGGTGGGAAGAAAAGAGTCAGATTGAAAAAAAAAAAAAAGTCCAGGAGGGGACAGAGAGAAAGAATGAACTTTGGTAAGCAGAAAAAGGCTCATGTTGGGAGAGAAAGCCAAAGAAGCGAAAAAGAAAGTTTACAGCAACACAGATTAATGCCAATTAACCTAAGCAGGGATGGGGCAGGGGAAGAGCTCGGCTGGCACCTCAGATGTGGGTTCAATCACTCCCGATTCCAGCGCAAATGTAGCCTTTGAACCGGCCTCGACCATATTCTGTCTGAATGAGCAGCTTCACTGTCACCACTGAGGGAGCAGTCAAGCCTGAGTAATAGTCCCTTTCTCTCTGCCGCTGGCCTCCCGACCACTCCTCCTCCTCCTCCTCCGTCCTCGTCCCTCTCTCCTCTCTCCCGGCTCGCTTTTCTATTCATCCATGCACACCCTCCTCTCCCACACTACAATACTGTCTCCCCACTCCACCTCACTACCTCTAAAACAAACACACACACACAAAAAAAAGTCTAATCACTCTCGATCGGGCTTCACCCACCTGCCCGCGAGACTACCCCTCTTTGTCCCCCCTCCTTCTCTCCCACTTCTCCCCCAAACAACTTTTTCTGTAGCTTGCCCCACCCCCTCTCCATCACCCCAAATTGGTCCTCGTTGCAGAATGTGGCCGTGCAGTTTGGGAAAACAAGGCCAATAGATTCAGTCAGATGTGATAAAGCGCTCCTCTCTTGCTCGGGGGACTCTGCATAAAGAAACATTTTTAAGGGGATGTTTTTTTTCCCTTCTTCTTTTTATAACTATGATGCCCCCGGCCTGTCAAACACAATCAGATTATGGGGCCTTAAATCCTGGGGCTTCACTTGATATACGTTCATGTAGCTGTTGAGGATGCTCAAAGGAAATGTGTGTACACTTTTAGATTGAATTTATCTCCAACCACAAGTTTGATAATGAATTATCTGAGTAAATTCTTCTGTACCCGATCAGCTTTTTTACTGGATCATCTGAGAGCAGGCATGCAAGCTGCATCTTCTTCTTCTTCTCAAGGCACCGCTTCAAAAAGCATTTTGGGACACTCGTGTCCAGAGGAATACCCTTAAACAAACAGATCAACTCAGAGAAGCAATCAACATGTCACACATTGACAAACACCCGCCGGGACAGAAATGCCAAGAATTTGTTGATTGAAGGGAACCCAATGGGGAACAACAGCCGTGGATGTACATTATAACATTTCGGGCTCCATTCCCAGATTGAGCTTTACAAGTGGTTCAGTGATCGCTTTCAGTGGCTGATGTCAATTAGAGATGCTTTTCGGTAAATAGGCTTCATTCAGATCCCGTAAAAACCATGACCCGAATTCGCATATTAACGGTAGGATGCTCCAGAGCCATATCTCACTCGCTGGGATCAAAATTAAAAACAGACTTATGTCACTCCAGATCTACACTCTGAACTGGAAAGGGTTCAGTACAGCACCGCGAAATGGTTCGTTAGCCTTGAAACCATGGCAGAACGCTTTCAGAAAGGTTCGCGGAGCTATAAATAGTTCTATAAGTGGTAATCCACGAGATCCTCATTGGTGGCTTGAGTTTCTGTAGGTGGCACTTTTTTCTTTATCAGCAACAGCAGCTACATTATCTGAGCAGAAACAAGTTCACCCAAGTGCAGTTTTAGTGGATATTACAGCCCGCAGTGTCGGAGGTCTGGCTATGTGAGATTAGCTCGTGCTAACTACTCAGTTCTTCTTTTATTTCTTCTGAGAACATAAAATACATCACTTGCTGAGTGATAGAGGATTGTTTCCTCGGGAAATGGAAAAGAGTTCATGTGCTAGAAGTATCCAGAGTGATGAAGAGTGGAAAAATTGGAATTTATTTAGATGAAAATGTCACATTATTACTGGCAAGAATGCATAAAATGCTGTAAATCAGCAGTTTTAACAGAGTGTTTTAGTACCGCACTGGATTCTTTATGAGGCTCCCCTAATTCTTCATTGTTATATGAACTATTACAGCCCACTTTAAGTCATTAACATTACACATATAGTAGTAGAACCACTACTTTCCTGATCAAACAACCCTTGAGCAACCCTTCTTTCTCTGGGTGTAAAAGCCCCCCGAATGTGTATGACTCTTCCAACATCTGAATATTTTCTTTGCTGAGCACAACACAGGAATCCGTCTGAGGTCTATGATTCACAGCTCGGCTGTGTGATTCAGAGCCGGAGCATACAGTGCGGGCAGCAGCAGCTCGTGGCCTCGGCCCGCACAAAAGGACAGAGGCTGACAAATGGTACACCTGCACTGGAGCCTTTGTCCGAGTCAGCATTTGAGCTTACCGCCTGGGCTATAGGTGCAGTGCTACAAGTCCATCCTCAAAGGCTCTCCTACACACGAGGAAGTTAAAGGAGTGTTTTTGCAATGATTGATTATGCAGTAACATTTAACAGATGTGTTAATAGTGGCGCTTGCTTGGGACTTATTACCAGGTTGGTATGTAGATACAAGGCTGGGATACTAAATCAATCACTCCAGTGGTGCTGCTAGTACTGTAGTTAGTCCTGGTTGCAACTGTATCTCTGAATCTAAATAACTTAAAAACATTCTGATTCGCCAAAGCTTTAATTAGCTGCTCCACTAATAACCATCCAATCATTAGCACTAGTAGGCAATTACATGTGTGCAAATTGTAGGCCATGAAATACTGTTTTACTTCTAATGAAAAGATAAGAGTCTGGGTGCTCTTGTAAGAAAAATGCTCCCAAACCGAACACAAGTATTATCTCTTTTGAGGCGATATTCGTTTATGCTCTATCTGGATTGTGTTTACTCCTGTTATGTCTTCAAACCCAAATGCAAAAACCACAGCGCAACGCCCGACACCTTACATTTATTACATCATTTTAAATCTTACTGAACAAAATCCAGCCCCATTTTACAGACGGCTAATCTTGTCTTCGGGGGGAAAGTCTTTGAGAGCAAATATCTTTGTGTGTGAGATCCCAACATGGAGTAATAATGGATGCAGTTGTAACAGTACAACAAAAGACAATAAGACACATGACTTCACACAAGTAAATAGGCTGTGTGTGTGTGTGTGTGTGTGTGTGTGTGTGTTTACGCACATCTGTAAGTGCATGTGTTACTGAGCTTGTCATGTGGACTGAACGCTTTATGAGTGGACAAACAGGACAACAGCATGTGGCAGTAACAAGGAGTCTCGATGGAGTGAGCACGGGTGGGGGGTGGGCTGTGCATTTGTGTGTTGCGACGATTGCCAGATTGTGTCATATGTGGATTCATGGAGCGCCTGATGTGTCGATGAAAAGGTACCTGCTCCCTTAGTGTGTGCAGACTGTCGTGTGCTTGCCTGAACCCTCAGCATCACACTGTGGCTGGATGCTGAGCACGGCGAGCCTGGCTGAGCGATACAAAGCCTGGCAGACAACGGTGACATCATCCCTTTCCATACCTTCCCTTCCCCGAACACGCCCCCCACCTATGATGAAGTGGTCGACTGGCCGGCCAGCAGCCAGAGACGCACGCTCCCGGTCAGCAAAGGTAGACAATAGAGGGGGAAAACGGAGAGGTTTGCTGTGGCTGTGGCGACACACGTATGCCTCAATCAAACAGGTATCTTATAGAAATTACAACCATCCTCTCCTCCTCCTCCTCTTTCAGCCTCCTGTCTCCCAGCAACTCGGCTTCAGCTGTGATTATCATAAACCAATAGCCTACCTGGCACCCCACAGGTGTGGAGGGGGAACAGATGCATGGGTGCTGCTGCTGCGGCACATGCCTCATTGTGCTGTTGAGATGCACAGAGGAAGGCAACAGGAGAGGGAGGTTGAAAATGGGCTTTGTGTCAGGCACACAGGTAGGACACCAGGACAGGAGCAGTAGAGGGGTGGTGTGTGTGTGTGAGCTGTCTTTCACTACAGGATCAGTACAGGGGCCGGTGGCAGCGGTCTCACTGACTGCCAAGCCATTCAGATGCGATAGCAGTGTGGAAGTGCTGCTGGCATGTAGAGCAGCGCTGGTCAATCACTGTCATTCCCGTCACGTCCTCAGCGCCTCGCCACTGCCCGTCTGAATAACGGCGCCGGGGGTTCGTCACATGCAAAAGGTCATTTAGGCCGGTGGGCGCCCGTGCACCAGTCACGTTCAAGTTGGAATCGCACGCACGCGGACAATCGAACGCGTGTAAATTTCGCACGCGTGCAAGGGCGCGCGACAATGACCATTAAAATAAAAAGGGAAAAAAAAGAAGTGTGGCGATCCATCGCTGCGGTGCGGACACGCAGTCACACGCGCGCGCGCTCACACGTAGCTGCACGTGCACGCACGCGCGCGCGCACACACACGCCTAAGGTGATCCGTCGCTGCGGTTCATATGTTATATGCCTTTCTCTCTTTTTCTCTCTCTCTCTCCCAACACACGCTTCTGAAGAAATAGCCCACCAACGGAGGGCTCTGTCCATTTTCAGCCTCTGTAGTTTCACACAATATTACATTTAAACATTAGTATTATGCGCAAAGAAAAAAGAGAGAGAAATGCCGTCTTACCAGTTTGAAAACTCAAGACCAAACTCAGGAGCAGCAGCCTCTGCATGGTTCAGCCGACCAATAAGTCCGTTATTGGCTCAAACCTCCGTGAGGACAGCATCAAAAAGCGGGAGTTTACTGACTTTAATAATAATTATACAAAGAAGAATAATCCTCCTGCGTCGTCCCTCCTCGTTTGTCCCCTGACTCGGGTTGGACTCGCTCAGCTTTTACACCATTTCACCGCTTTTTTCCCACCTCTCTCCTCTTTGCTCTCCAGCGACAGTCCGTTTTCGACTCTACACTGAGGCGGTGAAGCGAGCGGCAATGACAAAAACAACTTCCGGTCATTTCCTTCAAAATAAAATCTACATTGAGGACGACGGTTAAATAGCCCACTGGTAGAGATAAATTAGGCTACCTTTGAGGAATTAAAATCAGTAAATAATATATGATTATATATTATCAATAAGTGTAGTATTCATATAATAAATACATGATACATTTGCTCCATAGATCATATTCACAGTGTCTATAGTGACTACAAGGTTTGATTGAATAGTCCTGTACAACCTTCCAAAATGTACGTAACATGAATGTGCCTTTATGTTTCTAAAAGTTTGGTGGAAATCAGCAAAATAATTTTTATCATTCAATAATTATACTGGGGGAAAAAATACCATATCCAAAACAAAGGGTACATTGCCAAGATCTCATTTTCAAACCACAAGAAAGTTCTTAAAGCTATTGAAATGGGCTCTTTTTTTTTTACATCCCGGACAAATAAAGTGACCACGCTCCAGGTCCCACTTCCGGTGTTGTCCTCGCTGTAATCTCTCCGACTTGACGTCATCTTCTCATTAGCGGGGCATTCCTCTCTCTCTCTCTCTCTCTCTCTCTCTCTCTCTCTCTCTCTCACGTCAGCAGCACCACAGCACTGCCCCCTTTTTTCTCTCCCTCTGGATCTCGCACAGGCCAACACCGGCAAAAAAAATACATTATGAAATAAAAAAAATAAACCAGCTTACAGCGGCATAATCATTTTGACACATTTGCTGTAGTCGGGACTGCTTGGTTCCTGCTGTTCACATTAGGTAATGGAGTAATACCTTAACTTACCTCTACACCTGCATCCACGGAGTGATCCGGATGTCAAACTACAAATATAAACACACGGATATCCTAGAAATATTAGGCCTGTAGAAATATATCAGAAGATAGCATGCATGAGGTCAGCTGTTACTGGACAGGCCTACATTAATTTGAATACAACAGATAAGAACCTACAGTAATATTAGACTGATATTGTACATAACATCACAGTAATCTAACGTCACACTGAGCTTTCAGGTAAAATAAGAGCACTATATTCTTACCGTGTACTGTAAATAAGGAGTTATGGGAAGCATTAAATACAGTAGGAATATGTGCAGACACTATTACTTCCCAGAATAGTGACTCTTTAATGGGATGAAGCAGTGATGTCACCCGAGCAGATGATGAATAAACAGACCATGTCCCCACTCCTGTCACATAATGTAGGCTAGAGATTTTGGTGATGGTTCCCAATGATACCGCTGCTGTCACAGCTCAGTGGGTCCGCACAGAGAGCCGCTTCCTCCCGTCTCAGCTCAGTGGGGGGAAAGTGACTTACACTGATGCTGGAGCGCCCCCTTGCGTCTCGATCCAGGACGACCCTGCGCGTGGCCCCGAGAACAACTGGAGCAAGGATCCTAAAATATCTGCGCGCGCGCGCGCGCACACACGCACATTTTACTGGCACTGTTGTTGGCGGGAGTCAGATGTAATCCTGATGAGAGATGTGAACCATTCTAACCTGAGATGCTCAACTTTTTATTAAAAAAAAAATTTTAAAAAAAGGTTTAAATCCACCTTTAATGCCCGAAAACAACCTTTGGGAGAATACAAGTACACCTTATACTGTATGTCATATATGTTCATATGTGAACGTATATTTTGAATAATAGGTTCATATAGTTTCAATACCATATTTGTAATTGTAGGGCCTGATTATGGCCATATGGGCTATTGAAAAAAAATATATTTTTTTTTGTACAAGACATCATGTACAAAATCATTTTCATTACATTACCCACGTCACTCCTCTTAAGATGTCAAATCTGTTTTTTTCGGGAGAGATCCAGCTCAAAAAGCAGAATTAAGATAAAAACACAATTCTATGTAAAATATACCAGAGTTTTAAGGACAGGTAAAGAGAAAATGTAAAGAGACGTCAATTTTATATGCGCCCCCAGTAAGACAATGGTATCAGTATAGAAGAAGCAAGATCAATATTCAATATTTGAATCTAAACTCGAGATTTTTTCATCATTGGTTTATTTACCAGAAGAGAGCAAATGATTCAAAGCATGCATACAAGAACAGTGATGGGGCAGTGTTTCAGTGTATTCACTATAGCCCACATTAGTGCGCAGACAATGAGGATTGGCCATTACAGTTTAATAATCTGCAACCAAAACATCATCACCGTTTCCATCTGATAAAAATGACCGCAGGTCTGCCGTGTGGCACACAGAGTGACTCATCTCTGCCGGGACTCGAACCCGGAGCCTCTGGATTAGAAGTCCAGCGCGCTATTCCATTGCGCCACAGAGACTGCGCCAGGATAACCCGGGTCTGGCACGGTTTACATACTCAATATCCTCTCATATCGCTGCTCTCTGCATCCCCGCAGCATCAGGACCAGTCTGAGCCGACATCTTGGCTCTGCCGGGGCTGACCACCAGAGGGCGCTGTTGCTACACGCTGACGTGGGTCAGTCCCTCGGAGATGCGACAGGTTAGCTGGCTTACCACAGGAAGTTTAGAGCTCGAGAGTACAAAAATAAAAGTCGCCGTGACTGTAGATAGAGCGTTGATATGAGTTCGAAAGTGAGGCTTTAATTTTGAAAGTGCGCCATTAGGAAGCTTGTTTTATTTAAGGCAGCTTAACGGTAGTCGCTCAAGTAGCCTCCACAGAGCCAAAATGGTGCCTCTCGGAGCTTTGTATTTCCCGTTTTCACATTGAAATAGGCTATTCTATTTATCAGGCTATGTGACGCTGATTTGACGGATTTAGAAACAAAAGCGAAACAGACTAGGCTGAAGATATCCAGTTCCGATGGTTGACAAATTAGGCCCACAGCCATTTTGAACCAATTCACAGAGAAATGAAATTGTTTCTAATTAACAATGGAATGACAACGGAGGTGTTTTCTTTAATGGAAAATAGACATACGGTCACTTTCAATCTTCTTAGTGTTTCCTTTCACATGTGAGTGCTTTGTATTGAAATAGTGCATAACTCTCACTGCATGGAATAACACCGGTGGGGTTACGCAGAGATTGCATCAGATAACCAATAACGCACCTCCTCCACATGCCCGTCACCACAGTGTGGCGCCTTCATTTATTTCAGGTCACCTCTGCTGAGTTTGTTCACTTTTCATGTCAAGGACAACTTAAGGAGAACACAGACCCAGGCTTTTGTCCCGTGCAACTGGGTTTGTGGAGATTTTTGTTACTGTGGGTGGGATGACAGCCACTACAGGCTATGAGTGCTTAATACAGCCTTGAACCTGACAGAGCCTCCCCTTAGTCTGCCACTCCATTCGTCCTGTAAGTCGCACAAAGCAAAATCCACCCTAAAAGAAACTGCACGTTGATTTTTTTCGAGTAATTTTGGATAGTATATATCCACAACCACAGACACAAGCCTCAATAAGCTTGGCATCTGAGCGTTAAGACTTGAACTGATGATGTGGCCCTTTTTGGAGTTTGCCCATACAGCGAAACACTGACAGACAACATGGGCTCATAGTTTGTGTTTGAAAACTTCCATCTGAATGAGTTTTATATTCCTCTAATAGTAGTAGTAGTAACATTTTCAGAAATGCAACTGTCCAATTGCGCTCAGAAAAGCCACAAGACCCACAAAATTGAGCAATTTGATACCAATTATGCAACTTCTCCTCTGGCTCAAATTACTGATGAAATACATGTTCTCTGCAAGTTTGATTCTGTCGTTAAAACTGAGGAGAACTGAAACTTATCTGTGGAGTAATGAATCATTTCCTTCTAGCAGCGGGCACAGGAAAATCTGCGTGTTTATTTTTCTTAGACCTCAGTTTTGCTTTCAATTCTGTTAACCACACTAATCTTCTTAAAGACTTGATCTGCTTTAAAGTGGTTTGCTTAAGACTGGAGTTTTGATGATATCAGAACGTCCAGGTCTACTTTATTCTTGATTTATTCTTTATTCTTTATTTGGATCCCCATTAGCTTCCACAAAGTGGCCGCTAGTCTTCCTGGGGTCCACATAAAAACAATACCAAACAACAATTTAAAATCAAACAACATCAATAAAACAAGAAAAAAGCAAAACAAGCCAAATATAAAGATAAAAAAATAAGTGAAATGACTCTACATATGAAACAATCAACAAAAATAGCCAACAGTGGAAACAAAAACTAAATTGTCAAAATACACAGCAATTAAAACAAATTACAAACAATCAAAAAGTTCCAAAAGAGCATTAAGCTCAATAACGTCTATGCTAGATTCATCAATTTTCGTTTTAGCAACTTTTTAAAAGAAAATCTACTCTTGGTCTGTCTAATGTTGGTGGGGAGCATATTCCAAGCAGAGGAGGCCCTATAAAGAACAGTTCTCATCATACAATTTGTTTGTGGGTGTGGCACCACCAGAAAACCAGTGCTCACTTGTCGTGTATTATACCTATGATTAAAACCAGTATATTCTATTTTTTCACAGAAGAAGAGTGGTGTATTCTTCCAAATGACATTTTGCATGAATAACAGAAGACAAGATTTTATTTTGGCCTCAGCAGTCAGCCATGATAATCTTTTATGCATCTCACACACACACACACTAGCACGGAAAGAACAATGAAGAACTAATCTGGCTGCTCTGTTCTGTGCAATTTTTAGTTTTTTTAGATGTTTCTCAGCAGCACTTGACCAAATGACTGTGCAGTACTCCAAGTGTGACAGGGCAAGTGACCGAACAACGTCAATCATAACAGAAGATGGAACAAATGCAGAACATTTCCTTTGCAATTGCGATACCCTTGCCCATCACTGAAACAATGTGATCAATCCGATCAGACCAAGACAATACATTATCTAATTTAACACCCAGTAATTTAGTTTTAGTGACCTGCTCAATTAATATCCCATTAAAAGACAAATTGAGTGGCATTAGCAAGAACATTCCTGCTACCGAATACAATACATTTAGTTTTGGCAATGTTCAATACTAATTTGTTTATTCTCACCCATTTAGTAATGCTACACAACTCAACATGTAGATTCTCTCTCAGCTCCACTGATGTTGGTGAAGCACAGAACAAAGTTGAGTCATCAGCATACATAACAACATTGGCATTTTTAACAACATATGGTAAATAATTTATAAAAATTGAAAATAAAAGTGGACCCAAGTAGCTCCCTTGTGGAACACCACAAGATATTTCTCCATTGAAAAACACTCTCTGTGTTCTACCAGAGAGGTAACTGTTCATCCAAGCGAGAGCTAAAGGTGAAAAACCATAACATTTAAGTTTGGCGACAAGGATACTGTGGTCAAGGACATCAAAAGCTGCAGTAAAATCCAAGAGCACAACCCCAACTAGTTTCCTTTCATCCATATGTGTCAACCATTGATCAGTCATGTGTACTAATGCAGTACTAGTAGAGTGCCCTGGTCTATAAGCATGCTGTGCTTTTGTAAGTAGTCCATTTCTACTAAACTACTACATAACATTTGATTAATAATGATCTTCTCAAGTATCTTACTCAGCACAGCGAGTATAGTAATGGGTCTACAATTGGAGCCAGTAAAACCTACTTTTCCGTCTTTGGGTAAAGGTATGATTTTAGACTCATTCCAAAGCTCTGGACCAGTCCCACTGAGTAAACATCTATTAAAAATATGACATATTGGTTTGGAAAGCAGCTTAGCTCCAATTTTAAAAAAGTTTCCACCCAGGTTATCTATACCAGGAGATGTGTCATCGGAAAGAGAGAGCAACACATCCTCAGCTGTGTCTTGGTTAACCTGATCAAATGTAAAATAACACGTTTTATCCCTCATAATACTATTAACAATGTTGCATGTTAAATTGACATCATCTAATTGCATGCAAGATCTTAAGCTGTCAACTTTGTTGATAAAGAAGTTGTTAAAGTAATTAGCTACATCATACAGCCTGGTGATGAACTGACCAGCACATACCTTTCAGAATTGCCTGACTTCTTACACATTATTTCTTTCAAAGTCTTCCATAATTTTTTACTATCATTTACGAAGCTACACATTTTTGGTTTAAAATATTCTTTCTCTTTGATATAATTTAATTTGGTAACCTTATTTCTCAACTTACAATAAAGACTTCTATGTAACCCCCAATAACAATATTAACATCATTTCCCTGACATACATCAGACCACTGTAAATTTTTAAGATCATTAACAAATGAGTCAGCATTAAATCTTTTATATGACCTGTGATAAACAATCTTAACTCCAGGTCTTTCTTGTTAAAGCAATCAAATTATGGTCATGTCATGATCCACTAAGGACTTTGTTTGGACTCTGTGTTTTCTGGTCTTTGTTTCCTGTTTTATTTTGTAATCCCTGGTCTTGTGTTCTTGTGTGCCCTTTACTTCCTGTCTTTGTTAATTTCCCACCAGTTTGATTAGGTTCACCTGTGTCTTGTTTCTCACCTGTTTCCCTCGTTGGCCACTCCCCTAGTTATACCGGTGCCCTTCTCTTGTCGGTTCATTGTTGGTGGTCTCTGCCTCACCTGTTATCATGACAAGTCAAATACTAACAATGATAAGAGAAAATCAATTTGTCCACTTGACTGTTCTATAAATTTGTTTTCTGTATGATTTCAACATTTCTATGGTCAAAATCGCTAAATTTACTTATTTCGTGTTCAAATCCATGGGAGAAGGGCGAGGTGAGGCAGCGATGAACTGGGCCTCACCTGACGGCGCTGTGCTACACCCACTGACTGACGCAGGCAGCTGGCGCATGCCCACTGCTGTCTCTCTTTATGTCGCCAATATACATGTTTGATTACACACATGCTGAAGCTCCACAGTCTGTCTGATATATTTAATGAATGTGTGTGACATATTTAGTCTTTCTGATTGGCCATAAATGCGCAGTGAAAATGCGCAGGGTGAGGCAGAAAGTACCGTGCCGCACTGATAGGGGGCAGTGCTGAGCCCCAAAGGCACAATGGGGAATCGAATTTGACTTTATATTAAATATTCTTTTGTTTTTCTTGCTATCGTATTGTTGAACAGTGTGGAATTGATTAAAGCACAATTAAAAGCTTTTAAAACAACTAAATGTCTCAATTAAGGTCAAAATTGAAATATAAGCTTCCGCTATGGGACAATAAAGGCTCATCTTATCTTATTTTGGGTTCATATATTTTTACATCCGACTCCAGAGGAGTCAGTGCCTCACCAGCCATGAACCTCAGTTGTTCACCAGCTGATCCAAGGAACTGGCACAAAGACGAGACTCATTGCTGTCATGCTTTCCAAAAGCAGAGGACATATACAAACGAGGAAATAAAAGAACTGTACACATTTAGAAACCAATCAACTGATGTCAACCGGCACATACCTCATTTGCATACTGTGCAGCTAGCAGAGACTCCAGGAAGTCACTGCTCCTGGCCAAGAAATAGTCCAGCACATCACCCCCAGTAAAACCACAACATGATGCTTTTACACTTCAATTTGTTATAGGGTAAACAAACTAGATATAACATGTTCAAGGATGTAGTGGATGTAGTGTAAAATCAATTATCTGGCCACGTCGTCAAAACATTCAACCTGTTCCTTTAACCAGGAAACCATTTCAAACTGTACAGCACCAGTATTGACACATCAGTATTTTTACACGAGTGCTTCATTTATTTCACATTCATAGTCCTCAACAGAAGAAAAGAGGGAAATAATAGCTACAGCAGATGGGAACTTATAAAGTTTGAGATTTCTAGCAGCCTGCTTATCCCAGGCCTTCTTCAAACATTGTACATTCAATATAACTGTAGTTCTGTTCAAACGTAATACCCTTCGTGTGATCTTTAGCCCTGCAAACATCTCAGGGCTGCATTGGAGAAATTAAACCATAACTCAGGCTTGGAGCTGCCCATTAAGTCCTAATTGTGGTATTTATAATCTCTTAAAGTTCAGCATGTTTGCTAACTTTTTAGTTTTTGGTAGGCACTGCTGATCGTATCTGAACAGCGGTGGTCTGACAGTGGTCAAGGAGGCAACCGATGATGGTAAACCATACAAGAAATACCCTCATTTGGTCACCAACTAAACCATTTTGGCTCAGTGCGCGAGCAGCATTAACTCCCTCTATTGAAAAAAAAACAGCTAAACCATCATAAGCAGATCAAGGTGGTTTCATGTTCATTGTATTTTTTTATTCCAGTTGACCAGCAAACCACTAAGCTGACCAGCAGCTTAACCAGCAAGATAATAGAGGCTATGCAACCATCACAGACCAGCTCAGATCCACCAAGACCTGCAAGTAGACTAGCAGAGTTCAGTGTGTACAGTAACTATTGGCCTGTAATTCTAAGGCTTCACATTAAACAGCCTGTTCAGTAAAAACTATTTGGAGTGGACCAATGTTACCACTCTTGCTGAAGCCTTGTGAAAAACATAGCATAGCAGCAGAGGGGCACAGTAAACGTTAAAGTAAAAGTAAACTTAAGTAAAAATGTCTTTTTGTCTTTTGTGTACAGCAGACTGGCTGGCAACCTACTGGCTGTTGCAAGCAGTTCTATTTTTTTTTTTACTAGTTAATTTGACTGGGGCAATTCTCAATGATCAACAGAAAACAAACAGGAAGCCTAATAAATGATTAAAACATAATATCTTACGTGTGTGCAAAAGAATAAAGCAATCAAATAAAATGGTAATCAAGAATAAAAAGTAAACAAAAGGAAGAGCGAGTAAGCCCACAGTCAGTCTTATTTCAGCTGAAAGGACTGAGATCATACACCAAGAAGCATACAGTCCCCTCCAAAAGTATTGGAACGGCAAGGTCAATTCCTTTGTTTTTGTTGTATACTGAAGACATTTGGGTTTCAGATCAAAAGATGAATATGAGACAAAAGTTCAGAATTCCAGCTTTTATTTCATGGTATTTACATCTAGATGTGTTAAACAACTCAGGACAGAGCACCTTTTCTTTGACCTTGCCGTTCCAATACTTTTGGAGGGGACTGTATGAGGAGTCTGACCCCGAAGGGCAGATACAGTCACGTATTTATAACTTCACAATACTTACCAAAAGTAAGGGAAGGATATCAGAAGAAACCCTGGCCTACATCATCTCTGTCCTTAGCTAAAGTGTCTCCAAGTATCAGAACACAGGGCAGACTGTTCTCCTATCACCCCTTGTTACAAACAAGTTGTCCTTCGGTTCATCAAACCCAAACTGGATACCAATGTACTTTACATCAGAAGTGACCCATAACAGAACTTATCAAAGTACACAGAGTGCAGAAAGAATAAATGGCAAACAGGTCATTACTTAACATATCTGGCAATAGGAAATAAGAAATTTTGCCCTTACGCAATCAATTTTTTACAGCAAAAACCTACCCCTTAACACTTGGTGGAATTATTGTGCGAATCTAAACAATGGCAAATGCATTGCAACTAACTGATTACATTTTTAAAAAAAAGAAGCTGTTGGTGTGCGTAAACATAACATGGCAATAAAGAACTGCAATGTTTCTAGTGTATTCATGTGAATGTTCACTTCTGAATTACTTCTGAAATAACAGCGAGTAAGCCTCCTGAAGTTTTTTTTTTGTTTTGTTCAATGGACGTTTGAGTCGACATGTCCCTTAACGCACTTGGCTACTCAACATGCCCAAAAAAACAAAAAAACAAAAAAAAAACGTTTAAAGTCTTGACAAGCACAGGAGCCCTTTCACAAACTCATCCTCCCAAGAATCTCCTGGCTTCATCAGTTCGACAGTAGAGTCTCTCAATTGTGTGTTGAGCCGGTACAACAAGAATTTGAGAGACTTTCAGTGCTTGCAGATGTGATTGCTTTGGGGATCTATCAGAGTGATTTTACAGTTGTCTTCCTCCTCTTGGGGGACGTACAGGTTGCATACAGTGATCTGTGGAAAGAAGAAGAAAAGAATAAAAAATGCTAGGGTGTGAAAAAAAAACAAGCACAGTGTGGCATTTAAAAAAACATTATTCTATAAATTAATACAACTGTTTTGCGAACTGGTGAGGATAAGGTTTGAGGCTGAACTGACTGATTGATTTTTGAATTGATTTTTTTCTCTCACTGCCTTTATTGCTGTTGTTGTCAAAGGAATGGTTAGGCATTTTGGCCTTACTCACTTTTTTGCTAAGAGTTAGATGAGAAAATTGATACCACTCATCAGCAGCCTGTTAGCTTAGCTTAGCACAAATTCCCGAGGACCTCTCTCCATTTTTCTCCCGTAGATGGGTTAGATGGCCAAGGCGACTTGTTTTGTTTCTGGGTTCGCAACCTCTACTTCTTCTACTCTGTTTACTGGTGGATTACAGCCATGAGTAAATCAAATGTCATACCGTACTATTTTTTTAATAATTTAAGGAGACAGTACAATCAGGGAGTAAACCCAGAATACATTTGTCACCTTATTGTTGTTGTCAGAAATATCGCTGAGAAGGTCCCGAGGTTCTGGTATTCTGGGGAAAATATTTTCCCTATTCCTGTACAGAGAAAGTTAAATATCAGAGGCAAACAAGACGACAACTAAAATCAATAGCACCCGAGCAAAAAAGGTTAAG
Source organism: Macquaria australasica (assembly GCA_005408345.1). NCBI lineage: Eukaryota > Metazoa > Chordata > Actinopteri > Centrarchiformes > Percichthyidae > Macquaria > Macquaria australasica. The sequence continues at coordinate 2,253,462 of SEMN01000013.1, forward strand.
ACTTTACATACTTCCTGCAACACACAAAAGACAGGGCTGCCAGGCCAGCAAACATCAGTGGGATGATAATGGCAGCATACACCAACAAATTAGGATTTGTATCTGCATCTGCACGCAACAACATCAGAAGCATTATGATCAGCTGAGAGAGACTTATACAGCTAGTGTTTTATGTTTTAAGTTACAATTTAAAGGCAGTGGTTTTACAAAGAATTTAAAAAAACAAGAATGCATTTGTCTGCCAGTGTCATAAAACAACCACTAGATGGCAAAATAAGCATTTTTCAAATCCTACACATAGTGGCTTTAAACTGCTGGATAGTTCATTTTGCAGTGAAACTCTTCAACAAGATGAGAAGAAAATAGACAGAGAGATGACGACCATACCAAAACACTTCTTGTCACTCCATGGCATATGTGTTCCAATCGCTTCTGCTTTAATAGCCATGCAGTACAGACAGTGAGAGACCAAGGGCAGCTGAGATGATGTTGGTGTCTCATGTTCAGTTTTATACTGTGAGAAAATGAAGGCGTAATTGTAACAGTGACTAATTAATTAGTTGACTAATTGTTTCAGCACAATAATGAATATGACAATATGACTGAATTCTATAGAAAAACACTAGAACAGTAATAATAACAAATAATAAAACAGTTTTTGAAACTGTGCCACTTTAAAGGTACCCTGTGGAGTCCTTGACCACTAGTAGTGCTATAGAGCAACATTTTTCACAAGTGGGTCCCTTTTTTGTTTATACTGTGCATGCACATGAGCAGCACATGGCCGACGTAATTCACATTCCTGCCGCTAGTTTCGTGATATTCCACTGTTCGACGGTTGGTGACGGCAATGGTAAAAAGGAAGACTGCAAGCTATCAAGCTTGGACGTAAACAAAGCAGGATTTAAAATATATTTTTAAAAATCAGCTATGCGAATGTTTTTAAGAGGTAGGAAATGCCTTCAACACGTTTGTTAGACTTGAGGGATACACATAATACATTTTGATAAGAACACTGACTGTAAACATAACGTTACAGGAACACTCCACGGGGCATCTTTAAGTGACCTTGTGGAAATTTCATACAGGGAAATAATTCATATAGATGGTTTTCAAAGTAAAATACTTAAATTCTAGAACTTCAGTTTAACTTTCAGCATTAAGTATTCACATGATCACGGCTATTATTTGCATCCATTGAATTCTTATACAAGATAAACAGACTAAGCAATACACAGCTTAAATTTAAAGACATTAGAGACAAACATTCAAATATTGTAGTGTTGTGTCTGTTACCTTTAGTATATTACACTCAGTGTAATTAATTACAAATATCCAAGACAGATCTGCGATGTCAGGAGGAATCCAGGTAATATTGAATATATCCCCAGTTTTGGTCACTGTCCAGTTAAGGGGAGGAGGTCTCACTGTACAGAGAAAGAGATAGTAACTACAGTCCAGTCATACAATATCATAAAATGTTTGGATTGTGTCATAACCCAGATTGCACCAGCACATACACACAAACATATACATCTCCACATCACGATAACAGCTAAAACATTTCTGAGTAACTTCTCTTTTAACTCTGAGAATGAATAGGGAAGAGCCACGCACTTCAACATTCTCCTGAAATACAAGAGTCTTGATATTAAATTAGTCCTGTATACCATTCTCTATAAACTCTATCTTGAAGGTGTTCCTGGCAGGCATGTTGTTCACTGTTCCATTAAACAGGATGTGGATGGCCTGGTTGACAGTCGCCTGCAGATTACAACCGGTCCTGACGTCGCCATTGTAATTGTACGATGAGCACTCTTGTAAGAGGGATAACGGGGAATTGTCGTAAGCAGATTTTGTCAGATCCTCATCCTCTAACCTTGAAAAGGTAATGAAAATGGCAATTTACTTTCATGCTACACACTATTCCTGAAATCCTAAAAGAAGTGAACGAATTAAACAATTCATTAATAAAACAACAAACATTTGAATAAGCACAATTTTGCAGGGACAACATCAAAAACAGACATAAAACACTGTTCATTAAGTTAAAGGAATAGTTTGACATTTTGAGAAATACACGTATTTGCTCTGTTGAATATGAAGCTACAGCCAGCAGGCGGTTAGCTTTGCTTAGCTCAGCATAAAGACTGAAAACAAGGGCGAACAGCTAGCCTGGCTCTGTGCAGAGGTAACAAAATCCTCCAACCAGTTTGTTTAATCCACAGATACAGTAGTATGGAACTGGCTGGTTGCACTGACTGATCAATCAATTAGTTGGTCAACAGAAAATGAACCAAGTACAATTTTGAAACCTCATTATTATCCTTTGAGTGAATTATCGAGAAAAAAAAAAAGAAGAAAAAAAATGTAATAACTTTTTACAGTGCTTGTTGTTAGGTTAAGCAATGAATTCGTTAATAAGATGAATGATCTTTCCAAGTAGGCTTAATACATAAGTAGGCTTAAAGACTTTCAAGGATAAAGCTGGCATTACTCCATATTTTTCTTATTGTCAACAAATCCCATAAAAAGACCAAGACCAAAAGATGTGTTACTCTGTCAATACTTTCCAATTTTCCTACCATGTCCACTTTTATATGCAGTATAGCAATGACGCTGCTGAAATAAAGCTCAGAAAGAATGATTCCTATGTGATGTGCGTTGCTTTTGGAAATATGATTCATGATATACAGGCTCTAGAAGTGTTTGAATCAACTTTTTCCCATGGTCTAGTGTTAAAGCAAACTAAAAACGCAATAAATCCTAATATCGAATCGCAATACCTATAGAATCACAATACATACATGAAAAAACAGGTCACAAATGTATAGTTTTATTTTAGAAAAAGGGATTTAAGGTTTAAGATAGCTTTAAATTTCTACAGCTCAAATCTTTTTATTGATTTCTAAAATTTTAAATCTTTCACCATCTTATGAAGACAGGACTGTCATACTGAAATTTCCCCACAGGGATAAATAAAGAGCTACCTACCTACCATAAGTGTGAAACTAATGCAATTTTGTGTAATTACACTGAAACAGTGTCTGCCACAATTCATTCTTTTATGCCAGAAAGAGGATTGCTGATTATCTGACAAACTGAAGAGGTCAGTTATGGCAACTAACATTAACTATGTTTGTCAGCAATGTAGGCAGGTTTCCAGTCACTAGAGGCCATGAGCTGGGAAAAAAACAAGGGTCAAATTATTTGCAATGACAGAACATGTCAACCAGTGACTCATTTAAGTGTTTAGTTTTTAGCTCTGTGGCACAGAGGAATAAGATCCACACACAGTCCTTTTTAGTAGGATCAATTCATTGTTGGTTTTGATCTTTTCACAGGATTTGTTGACATATGAAAACTATAGAATACAGCTGACTCATTTCAACAGTATATTTCTGATGATACTTTCCGACCTACAGTATGATGATACACAATTTATCATTTGATGATGAACATGCTTTCCAGCTTTCAGCAGTCATACTAATGTTTATGTGGTTATGGTTTTCTGGAGATAACAGTCCACCCTCTTAATTTAATGCTACATTACCAAACATGGTTTGGACCTTGAAGTATAAGCCTCCCAGAGTCAACAAACAAGCCCTAAACTCAAACTGAAACCCGTCTGAGGCCTGGACTGATAAAAAGCAGAGACACTAAACATGAGGAATTTAGCCTTAATTGAACTCTAGCTCATTACGTCCACTTGGGTTCCGTCTGGCTCTAATGTGGCGAAACCGCTGTGTATCAGGAAGTATTGCAATACAGCTTACTCACATATACTGTGTAATGGTGAGTTTCAGTTTTACTGATTAACTTCGGATCTACAGCACTGCTTCCCAATGTCCGTTTATTGTGTAAGCAGCACAAAATGTAAAAAAACAAACAAACAAAAAAACCATGTACACATACCGATAGAAAAAACGGAGATCTGGAGCGTGACTGGCTGGGATCCAGGAACAGTGACTTTGTTTGGAGGACTGGATGGAGCACTCCAAATTCCTCACCAGATCTGGGACGAACAGAGACACATACACACATCTTAATCTTAATGAACAAACAGATACACAGACATTAATTCAGTCCATATATGGTTCAAAAACTTTGAGGCCAAATTTCTTTGTCTACTCAAAAGCATGCAAACTTTGAGAACAAAAGCGAGTTTTATTAACGGTAACGGTGAGCAAACGTAGCTACCTGGGTAAGAGACATTGATGACAACCGGCTTACTATATACGCCATTACAGACAGTTTCAACAGACACCTTCAGAAATCCTCCTTGCATCACGATGTACGGAATCTTCCAGGGAGATGTTTGTATTTCCTGAATGCGCCAAGAACAGAGAAACAGAAAAACACACACACACACACACACACTGAGTGAACTACCAAACTATCTTCAGTATTAACACTGAGACAACCCAGCATTTTACTGTACATGTAACAGTCAAAATACACTTGTGGAGTTGTTTCAGATAAAACACAGACCAGCCATTTATTAATGCAATTTTGTAGGAAGATATCACCATATGCAATGTTATGGATCTTCTATATGTGGTTAATAGATTTTTGGCAGGAAATTGAGTTCTGTGCCTATACTTGCCACTAGGATACATTCAATGTTGGTCTTTGTCTTCTTAGAGGAGTTGCTGACAGTGATCAGATGTAAAAAATCATATGCAATCTAATGCAGAGGAGACTAAAACTGTATAACACAAGGCACCTTGTCATTGGTCATATGGGCCAAGCAAGCATCAATAGAAAGGCGATTCATGCAAGTGGTCTATTACAAAATCTATACATTTAAAGCCCCTGCGTGCAGAATTTGAACTTAACTAAGTACATTTACACAAGACCTGTACTTATGTACAATTCTGAGGTACTCTATTTTAATTTAATGCTACATTCTACTTCTACTGCCCTACAATTCAGAGGCAAATGTTGCACCTTTTTACTCCATTTCATTTATTTGACAGCTATAGTTACTAGTGACTTTGCAAAAATAAGATTTTACATATAAAACATATGATTAGCTCCTAAATAGGAAACATTCTTACAGTAGTTAAATTTGTCTCCATCCTGACCAGCTGCAACATTTAAATGCTGCTTACACATTAAGGCATTAATAATGAAAGAAACAATATTCTGATAAATAATATAACAGTATGAAAGCTGTCATTCTGCATAATGACTAATTTTACCTTTTGATACTTTAAGCACATTTTGCCGATCACACTTCTGTACTTTTACATAAGTACAGTAAAAGTTTGAATGCTGGACTTTTACTCGCAATGGAATATATTTTACGTATATTTTACATCTTGCAAATTATTCTGATGGCATAGGATTTTGCTTGTAGGGAAATTAGTGGTGCGCATTGTTGTCTACTACAGTGTCTTCTTCAGTCAAAAATGTCCCTGCACACAGAGGCTTTAATAAACATACAATAAAAAGATATAATATAATAAAGCCAGCGTCATCCTTTAATCATGGTGGCTGTCTATAACAGGGTATAAATGATGATTCTTGTAAATTGGCTCTGCTTACAGCAGTGCATTGAGATTATTTGTACTTCCAGAGCAGGAAATATTTGTACTGCTAAAATACCTTAATAACTGACACTCTAGGGTGTTATTATAACTGGTGGGATACTTTGGTGTAGGTGCTACAGTGATCCTCAAAGAAGATTTAAAGGGTAATGAAAAGCATGTATAGTAAATAGAATGACATTTTATGAAATAGAGAAATAAAGGCATGCTCACATGTGTGATTTCGCTGTATAGCTCCAAGAGCTCTGAACTCGCACGATAGCTGCAGCTTTCCACTGAATGCTGTGGTGGTGCCCAGGACAACTGTGGTTCAAAATCACTTAACCACAGTACGGACACATTTTGTGGTGGTAAGATTTGGCCTTAGGTGGAGGAAGAGAAAAGACAGAAATCCGGTAACGTAGGTTTTCAGTGAGCCTTTAATTCACCTCCTATTCATTCCTTTCACTCAGCCTGCTTGTGTAAAATGATGAAAGTGTGGTTCTTTGACTCTGTTTACAGCAGTGCAGCAGGGGCTATTTGTACATCAGGAGGAACAGCTCTGCTTCAAGGAAACTTCCAAGGAATCTTCATGTAGACTGCCAAACAAACGTCTGGCGAACATCTGACACGGTTGGTGCTAGTCTCCAGGGGAGAAAATATAACTTTCCCACGCGGCTTGAGAAAATACGTACTTTCAAACCGAGAGTCACAGATCATGTTTATATCGTGGGCACTGACTGGCTACAGTTCCCTATGTCATTTTCTTTATCTTTGACCTCTCTATCAGGTCTGACCAGGGTCCTATGTCACATACCAGCTCTAGTTTGTACCACATAAATACACTCTGAACATACTGTACAGTATATGTAAACTTAAATTTTGTAGTATAAAATCCACCTTACACTTAGTGTCACGATGACTCACATTCCCACTTCCTGCATATCTATGACCCGTTGCAGTCACTGCCATTCACCTTCCTTCCACCAGACGCCCTTAGACTTTACCACCTGTCCCAGTCACCTGACGACCAAATGCCACCTGCTCACCTGTCCCCCATTCTCCAATCACCCAGTCAGTATTTATACTAGTCACTTCCCCCCCAGTTAGTTGCCAGATCGTCAATGTTGCTTTTCCTTTTCCTTGCTGCCTCGCACGCACTACGTGACACTTAAGAGGCCACCGATTTTGGATGTGGTTTAAACAACGTTCAGTCCTCTCTCCGAAGTTCACGTGTCCTGCTCAACAGTGACGAATGGCAGACGTGACGTCAGTGCTGGGAATCAACGTCAGTAGCGTTCATACCGAAACACGGGAAAACTCGTCAGGGAACAACACAAATGTAGGAAAAGTATGTTTTCTTACCTGTCTGGGATTCAACCGATAAAAAGAGGCAGCTTAAAATGAACAAGTCCACACTTTGAAACGTCCCGGCCATCCTTTTTGAGTCTACGTTCATTTCTTTCCGCAACTGTTTGTTTTCAGGATAAAAGCGTTTTTTCCTTTGACTGTTCCTGAAGACGTCCAGCCTGCCGTCACTGTTTGTGAAACGGCAGAAATCAGGCTGCACGTCCGTTTTTCAGTCTGACTTTCATTTCCAACGTATTCGAGGGAAGGCGTGAAAAGAGTTGGAGGCAGGAGTTGGGCGGAGAGCTTCCTTTTCCTTTTTTTGTTTTTTTGCTTAGGACACTCTACTATACAGAAATGGCTTGTTGGAGATTAGAAGGTAGCTGTACATTTACCGTAATATTGAGAAGTGATATGATATTTAAAACGACCATAGTACAAAGTACAGTATAAGGTTACTAGTGAGTATTAGACAGACAGAATACTGTAGAAACTACTACACAGTAGCCTATCTTAAGATAAATATGTGTGAGTAGCATTTTGCAAAGACTCTTCTTGTAATATTATAACATTAATATTTTTTTAATGATTTTAGTAAGCCTATAGACATATAGACAAAACAGTGACAACAGTGCAAGTAGAACAAATGTATTAATAAAGGGTAATAAACTATCAAATCTACAGTTATAAATCTTAGTAAATTATTAATAAAGGGGCATGGGTTTCTCTCCTTCAAATAAACCATCTGCAAACATTAGTCATCTGCATTATACATGCTGATAAGTCATTAATAAAGTTTTTCTTCATTTTTTTTTTCTTACTATAAATGTTAAGAAGTTGTTAATAGATTTTTGCACAGATTCAAAATCTGCAGCTCTTTTCCAGATGGTCGAATGGCCCATTGAAGGCAACTCCCAGATGAACTACAGAGCTAAAAAGACAATGAAAGAGTGATGCTGGAGGAGATCCAGCGTCAGCCAAAGGGATTGTTCATGGTTTATAACTGATCTATAAAGGATGATTCATATTCATAAATCATTTATAAAGGGCACCTTATACCAATCTTTTGAGGATTTGGGTTGACATTTGGAATGACTACAGATCATACAGAACTCAGCAGCTAGGCTTTTAACCAGAACCAAGAGGTACGATCACCTTACACCTGTTTTAATCTTCTTTACATTGGCTCCCTGTTTCTTTTAGAATTGATTTTAAGATCTTATTGATTACCTTTAAGGCTCTTCATGACCTGGCTTCAGATTATATTTTAGGCCTTTTAATCCCTTATGAACCTGTGCGTAGTTTGAGATCCTCGGGCAGTGGTCTTCTGTCTCTTCCAGAGTCCAGGCTGAAAACTAAAGGGGACAGAGCTTTTGCCGGGGCAGAGGCTCTGGAACGACCTTCCTGAGGAAATAAGGCTGTCTGAGTCAGTGACTTATTTTAAGTCTCTTCTAAAAACATACTTTTATTGTAAAACATATCCTGATTTTATCTGACTTACATTTTTTAAATGTAATTTCCTCTTTGTGAAGCACTTTGTACTTGTTTTGATAAGTACTCAATGAATAAAGTTTATTTGTATTATATTTCCACAGGTTACTTTAGTAGAAATGTTCAAGGTGACATATCTCAGTGCTCCAAGCTGTGGCATGCCCACTGACAAAATCCATGAACAACATCGACAAGCTGTGACAAGTCCATTCTTTTCTATGAAACAACTATACTACACAGAAGGCTAACACTGAAATGAACCACCGATAACCAGTGGCACACACTCGCAACCACGCAACACACAAACATTTTCACTTTCCCCTTTTTTATTCTCTATTTAAGCAGTAAAAATCGTCAACAATCAACCAAGAAATAGTGTTGGTAAATGCAACAAAAGATTAAAAAAAAAGCTTCCTTCAGTTTAAGGAAGGAAGAATGAATTTTGGATTTGGGTGTGTTGGTGAATGAGAAAGCAGACTTACAAGCCAAGTTGAAATCAGTTTAATATATGCTCAGATGTCTACAAAAATTCTCTTATCATTGCTCTCTTGCCAAAACGGTGTAAGCTGTTCACAAAGGTAGAAACGCTTCTTAACACCACAGGTCAGATTTTTGTAAGAATATTATTATGTCCATCCAAAATACACAAGACATTTGGCATCTAGAGTCATCAGTGTCTGTCAGCAAAGTTCATGCAGGTCAATTAATTTTCCGATTGAAATGTAATTCCTTTTGACATGCACTAATAATGGGTTAACAGAGGGAATAAAGTGAAAGTGAAGAAGCTAAGTTTTGTTCCAAGATTAGATATTCAAAATTCACCATAGCCTATTGTCTAGTTGCAGTCATACTGGCATTTGCTTCTCATTCCTACAAACAAGACTCGCTGTGCGACAAGACATAAGCCTCTTTTTTTCCCCTTTCCCTTCTTCCAATTTTAATGACCTTGTGATCTCTTAGATGTGTACAGCAGATATCCAAATATACACCAGTTCCTCTTACGGGTACGGTGCCCAGTAAATCCAGCTTCCACTGGCCCACTTGCAGTCCTCCACTCTATCCAGCCAAACACACGGCCCGCCCTCATCCTCGTCTTCCTCCTCGGTGCTCAAAAGGAGGATATCAGCACAGTGCAGGCAGGACAAACCTTGTCCTGTTTGTATTTCCAGGTCCATAGCTGGGCGGCTTTTTTAAGGTAGCTCCAAGGATTCAGTGCATTTTCTTATCCTATTTGTGACAGGCCTCAGCAGTCTACATCTGCACTACCAGAGAGTACCTTAATAGGTGTAAATCTTGTTTTTGCCGACCTCTGGTGGTTGAAGTCCTCACCTGGCTGCAGTGATACAGAATTGTACTCAGGTCAGTACAGTAAAGACACAATAGAGCTCACTCCTGACCACACCTGTCAGACGTGCAACAGACCTGAAACTTTCAACTAGAAGAGGTCAGTGAAACAAAGCCTTTTAGCCTGGTGTTAAGTTAACTCTGTAAATGTCTCTGATGAATTCGTCCAGAGTGGAGGTACCGCTGCACTGCAGGCACTGCTGTGCACATACACATGTCAGGAGTGTTGCTGGGGGACAGCGTTTTCGCTTATAAGGGTAATTTTACAGGGTTCAATGGGTTCTGGCACCGGCGTGTACAGGCTCCCTGGTGTGGTCTGAAAAACACAACAGAGTAATGAGTGTTTGTGGAAACAGAGGGAGCAGGTGAATAGAGCATACACATTTTTATTTTTTTCTAAAATATACCTTAAGTTCTTTGTTCATCATCATTTCCTTGAATATGGCCGAAGGATCTGGTATGATGGGGCAAATAATGTCGCTGTGCCTACAAACACACCACAACAAGCACGTCAATGACAGAAAGCAACAACCAGCACGTGATGTTTCCACCACCAAAATATAATATTTAGAGTACGTCAACAGGCAGATGTTTTTTTCTCAAAAAACGTGTCACATATTATATTACTACTGTAATGCATTTTGCTTGACTTTTTAAAAAGATTTGATTGACAGCACAGTGCCACAGCCAGAGTTCTGACTGGGACATGGAAGTCCAGTGAACTGTACACTCATTTTAAAGTCCCCCTCCACTCAAAAATGTATTTTGCTTATTGTTACTTCACTTGGATGCTTGCCTTCACTAGTTTGACACTAGAAAGCTGTTTTCACTTTCATCTGCTGAAGGAGGGAAGTTCGTCTGCGCTGACCTTAAATAATACTTTTGAAACTATTTTTGTATATTTTCAATGAGGGAGAAGGAGTAAACACGCTTTTTAGACATTTCAACCATTTATTGAACTTTGATGTAGAAAAACCATATCCGACACAAATTATTATTCAAAGCTGAGTATTTTTATGTGTTTTAAGACATGTCTGCAGGAGATCTTTAAATTAAAAAAACGCTAAATGACTTGGTGCGCAATGAACATTCCGTTCCTATGATACTTTTCTATTTACTGTATCATAGCTCTACTGTATTTAAAACACCTACCTACCTGTCCCTGAGGGTGGGGCAGGTTTGCAAACCTTTTTCCACCCACACACACTCTCACTCTGGCCGCTGATTAAGACACTGAAGCATTTCAGTGGCAGCACTCCAAGAAAGTCAGGTGCAGTTAAAAGTAAGGGCAACTTCCTATGACATCTCAGCGTTTGCCTGCTGGTGCCAGGATTGAATAGGTTTCTTCATGTTAAAGGGTGTTTGTGCACAAAAACACATGTCCTGACAATCTGGTCATTAGTTTTTGAGAAACGTTAAGTTACAAGCATAACCTCCGTTTCTTGGTGGGTGTGATCAAAGGCACCTTTCATACAAAGTTCAGCTGTTGCAATAATCTCAGTGACATGTTTCCGTTGTTGCAGATCTCAAATACTGTTTCACAAAGGTATGCTTTACAACACAGACTCTTGAAATAGATTGCAAAATATGATGTTAAGCAATAAGGCACCCAGAAATGTACCTTGTAGTCTACAAACACTTCGTGGCAGGTAAATGGAAACCTTTGACTTAGGAACACAACACACCAACTGTTCTCTTTCCAAAACATACCTCCTGAAGCAGTAGCAGGACAGAATGACGCAGGCAGACAGAATGATAGGGATGATGATGGCAACCACAGTCAGGCTCCCGTCAGGAGTCTCATTAGTACCTGTCATGAACACAGGAAAAACCTTCTTCAGCTTTTAAGACAATTTCAACATTTTTGCTCAAGTCAGACGTTGTAAACAAAACTCAAGCACCCTAAACCCCGACCCACTCATTTAGATCCTGTAGAGTCCATGTCATAATTGATAGGAAGTCATTGCAGCATACAAGGAAGTGGAGAAACTTCGATGCGTCACTGCAATAGCAATCTAAGTCAACATGTGATTTGTTTTCTCATAAAAAGCATCAGCTAATAATTTTACTCTGTTTTTCCTCTTTCCCAGTGTAATTCTCCTTCTGTTAAGTATGTGTGTCTGTGTCAATGTAAATATATAAATATCAATGACTGAAAGACCTGATTGGCTGATGATAACGATCAGCTCTGCAAAACAGATCCCATGTATTAGCAGTGTTCATTGCTGTCTGCTATAGTGTTTTTGTTTTTTTTTATATTACCAATAGAGGGCTCCAAAACGTGCAAGTTCTACAAATAGTGGACATAGAATTGCTCCTGAGAAAATTCTGTTAATTACGATCACATGGCTGTCATGTGGCAAGCAGTGGAGAGACAGATGTTGTGCTTTACATCTAGTCCTTTTATAGATGGCTGATGATGAGGTAATAGGATGGCTACAGGGAGGGGGCTGCATTTGCAGGCAAGGAATATGAAGAATTTAGTAGAAATCTTGTCCACGACTGTTGAGGACATGAGGAAATAAACATTCATATTGTAAATAAAGACAACAATAACAACCTCCAGTCTACTCCTCCAAGTCTACTATGTAAACCTCTGGGTCAAATCTTAAAGCAACCCTCAGTTTATTACTCTACAAAGCTGTGACCATGCAACACGCTCTGAAAATGCCAATTCATATGTCAGGACTCATGAGGGATTGTATTCACTTCTATCTGCAGAAAAAGCACCAAACATGACTCTAATCAAATATGAAAAGTAGAAACTGAGGGGGCGTATGCAACCAATACTGGCTAAGTGATGAGTTTCTGTTGCTGTGGTACAGAGTCATTTTGATATCTGACACACATTAGCCAGCAGAACACAGTTTTCTTATATTTATTTTTTTATCAGGATCTATTTTGTTAATTTTTATGACAAGAGAAATTTGAACACTCAAGAGAAATTTAAATCCTGTATGAAATGATATCCATAAATACAAGCCATTAAGGAGAAATGTAGGACATTTTGAATACCATAGAAAAGTATACCAGTACACCACTGAAGTGTGCAAATCAAGGGATTCTCTGAGAAATATCCTCTGCAAAAAAATGTCCATATTAATTTGTCATTTAGTATTATTTTGTATGAAAGTCTTAAACTTGCTGGAGAAAGTTGGGGAAGATCATTTCACTTTTTTTCCAGTGCTTGTTTCATGAGATTTCAATTTGTTCAAGTGGTTTGTACCACCTTATTTAAATAAGGTATAAAAAAACTGAATGTAAAACTAGGTGACTCGATATGAATCTTGTTTTAGTGTACCTCATAAACACGCTCTGAAAAATCAGTGTGAGTGAAATTGGCTAGACAGTTACCATAAGTTACAACTTCACCGAAGTCGCTGAAAATGTACGTGCAACTTCTGTCTGTCTTGACTCTGGACTGGAACTCGTAACGGCAGCGTTTATCGTAGGCCATCTGTGTTGAACACTCTTTTATAGTGAATTCCTAAAGAAATAGTAAGCACATAAAAACACAGTGTTTTATATTTAAATGCTTGGATGTAAGCAGAGACATTTGTGGAAATACAACACGTTTGTACTGCTGAAATATAAACTTGTGTTCCCATTTGTGGTATTTGCAACTTATAGACTCAATGCTTAAATGTGAGAACATTCAGTGTCATTGTGGCAAATGTAAAACCTCATTACACAAAGGAGCGAGGACTTTTAGTATTCATTTTAGTAGAGATTTTAGTATGAACAGTTGAATATGACAACTTACTTTGGGTTCATTGCATTTGTTGTACTTGACCTCGTAATTCCAAGTACACAGTTTTCCGACCTCTGGAGGTGTCCAGCTCAGTTTGAGGTTATCTCCCTCTTCTGTGATGCTCAGCTGTGGTGAAGGTACCACTGAGGAGATTGGAAAAGGACAAAAAAATATCATTTATATACTTGTTCTTGGCAGCAAAGGACTTAAAACAACATTCAATCACTGGTTATAAAAGTATTTTAACAGCAAAAGTTTTATATTTATTTTCACAATTTGTAATGACATCAAAATTAAACTATTGGTAACACCAACCAAGTACAGGTTTGAAGGTGCTCATTCCAGCTTCACTGTCCACAAATATGCAGATGTTATCCTGGACAGCAGCTCTCAAGAAACAACCATTCCTTGTTCCACTGCTGTACGGCCAATCACACACTTCTAAAGGTTTTATACGTTCCGGAGATTTCCCACAAACTCTGTAATTACAAAACAGGGAGGTGATGAGAGAAGTGCCGAGTAAGGAAGGCTACAGCTAGCCCACATGATTTATTCAAAGTATTCCACTTAAATGAAAACAACACAAAATTGCTTCCGTTTGCTCTTATTAGCTTCTGAAAACCACTATGGATCCTGCAATTCTTTTCAGTCACCACTAGATGTCCATACAGCTCACAGAGTATCTGCTGCCCATTAATATCTGTGTGGATTAATACATGCTCCTAAATGAATGCAATTCACAACCCACCAGCCTGGAATGAAGCCTGAAAATAAGATGGACGAGCTGGCGGCGCTGACCCGGCATCAGAGGGAATACCGGGAGTGTAGCATCATGTTATTCACAGAGACTTGGCTAACCGCGCTAACTCCGGATACGGACGTTTCAGTAAATGGCTTCCAACTTTTTCGGGCAGACAGGGCGAAGGAGAGCGGTAAGAGGAAGGGAGGAGGGCTGACAGTGCTTGTTAATGACAGATGGTGTAACCCTGGGCACATCACTGTTAAAGAGCAAACCTGCGACAAGAACAATGAACTGCTAGCTGTTAGCATGAGGCCAAACTATCTACCGAGGGAATTCTCGCATGCCATCGTGATGGTAGCTTACATTCCCCCCTCTGCTAACGCTGAGGCAGCCTGTGATGTCCTGCTCTCAGCAGTAAGCAGGCTGCAGACACAACACCCAGATGCCCTCCTCGTCATCTCTGGTGATTTTATTCATGCCCCTCCGTCCTCCTCTCTACCCACATTCACTCAGTATGTTACGTGCCATACCAGAGACAACAGAATACTGGACTTGTGTTATGCCAACACCAAGGACGCATACATCTCATTGAGTCTCCCCCCGACGGGGATGATAGGGAGTACAGAGAACTGACCCAGGGCTTTGTGGGTTGGTGTCAGCAGAACCGCCTCCAGATCAACGCGGGTATAACCAAAGAGCTGGTGGTGGACTTCGGCAGGCGCAAACTCCCTCCACCTCCACCCGCGGTGTCTGAAGGAGAGGTACCGTAGGTCCTTCCTGCCTGCTGCTGTCAGACTCTATAATCAGTACAACTCCCGGTAATCTACACTTGACTGTCAGTGTGCAGACTATTCGCTACTATACTTCATCTGCTGCTGTGCATTATCTTCATACATATATTGTATTCATGATGTTATCTACTTCATATGTTGCTGTGAAATATTTTCATGTACATGTATATTATATATGTGCAATATTTATATCTTATCTATTTGTTCATACTTACAACTGCACTCAGTCACTCTATTATTTATTTCTGTCTATACTGTGTACAGGACTATTTTTCTATTTATTTTTATTGTATTTCTATATATGACATTTTTGCTGGCTGCTGTAACGCTGAAAATGTCCCCGCTGTGGGACAATAAAGGCTTATCTTATCTTATCTTATATCTTTCTGCACAAATCCCTTTCTTAAGTCAAGTGATGGTAAATGTATGGCTTGACAACATAAGCGTCAGGACAACCCAGGCCCAAAATGGGATGAGCCTATTATGCAGGAGTTTTGACAAAAGTTCCTCCTGGTAATACATTTGTTGGTGAACATTATACACACCATGTCGGTTAGCAGAGCTTCTACAGTTCCTCTTAAAAAACAAACTGCTGCTGCACGATTTCACTAACATTGGTTAAGTTAATTTCCATGAAACCCATTACAGGGCAAGTTAAATGTTGATAAGCTTTGGATGATAATAGCCCAATGCACAGTGTATGATATGACAACAATTACATAGTCCCTCAGATAGAATTTCATTACTGCACATACTTGGAGACATACTGTATCTCCTTAATTTTGACTGTTGCTGTAATTCGTACCTGTAGGAGACCGTCAGGTTAAGAGATGGATTTACTGGGATCCAGGAACAGTTCCTTTCTTCGGGGTAGATGAAACATTTGAAGTCCTTCACCACTTCAGCTGTACAGTAGAAAACCATACATGACTTTAAAGCATTATAAGGGATGCGTAGGACAAATAAAATACAAAGAAAAATCTAAATACAAAGCATTAGTTCTGCATTAAAGGCAAACGTCGCTATTTTTAAACCTAAAAATACCTGACTTTCCTTTTAAAGTCATTTCAGCTTCCTGCTTCTTACCTCTGGGCTTATTAGTAATGATGGGGATAGACGCAGGTGTGCTCTCATTCGAACTGTTACAGGACTGACTGCCAACAGTCGTAATAATGTACGTCCAATGATCAGAACCCATCTCTTCTGTCAGCAGAATGTCTGTGAAATGTCTCCACATTGTGCACCCCTTGCATTGGAAGAAAAACAACACGGGCTTTAATGACGATTACGCTAACACATATTAAAAACACTTCATCTTCTGCCTCCAACCACCTCAGGTTGGAGGTCCATTGTTAGAAATAAAGTCAGTCAGAAATGTTCAAATCCTACAAATAGGGGCTTTAAAAATCTTCTAGAGGAGACTTCAGATTTTCTTGCAATGAATAAACAACAGTGATTATTATGTTGCTTTTATCAGGTACATTACAGTAGAGCTGCAGCGAAAAGAAAATTAAATGCCCACTGTTTTGATATAAATTAATCATTTCAGTCATTTTTCCAACAAAAATGTTAAACATTTGCTGGTTCCACCTTCTTAAATGTGAGGATTTGCTGCTTTTCTTTGTAATTTATGACAGTAAATGAAGAGTCTTTGGGTTTTGGACTGTTGGTTGGACAAAACAAGCAATCTGAAGATGTCACTTTGGGCTCTGGGAAAATGTAATGAGCATTTTTCACATTTTTTTGACAGTTCATAGACTAAAAGATCAATCTAAAAGATGAGTCGTTCAGCCTAGTAATAACCTAATCAACACATCTGTGGCTCGTAAATGCATGGTTGCAAACAGAGATTCCTTGAATGCATCGCTTTGAAGATTTTATCACAATTGTTCCTTCTCAGTGAATGAATGAATGAATAAAATAACTAAATGACATTAAGTAAGACCAAAATAAAAACTTTTTTACTGGTTGGCAGTAATGTAATTTAAAGTGCATCTGATCTGTAGTTAATGGGCTACAACAAGCTTTTAATGAAATGGAGGTAATTCTCCACTGAGGACCCCAGGACCCTCCACAAATACCCAAGACACACACTTTCATCATGTTTTCCTACATCATATGTTCCATTCTTCATCAGGCAGAATTTGTATAGGACGTCACAGTCGCCCGGCAGACCGTTGGGCTTCTTCCAGGACACGTTCACAGTAAACGCGTCAAGCCACTCATATGTCAGGTCTGTCGGTGGAGGAAGGCGACCTGTAGGACGAGAAACAGAAAATGAGGAATGAATCCTACCTGTTGAGAATGAATGAAACTGTTAGGCTGGAAGAATCACAAAAGGCTATCATAAGCAGTTATCACTTAATTCACTTTTTACATTTATTGTTGTTGACCGTTTTTCTCAAAGTAACACCCCAAGTCCTTTGACAACACTTGTTGCTGGTTTGAAGACATCTCCAGATCAGGGCCCTGCAGCTCATTTTTGCCCCGGGGCCCTTTAGGAGGTTAAACCGGTCATGATTGTTTTATAGTTTAAAACAAAACAAACAAAACATTTTGGTCATGCATGGTAAAAGACAATTCACTTCTGGCTGCATCTGAACAAAGTCGCAACCACAACACTGCGGTCAAGTGTGCCGAAGGTAGGCTAACCTGACGCAGTTGTTTTTTTGTTGCGCGTCTATTCCACAATCACGGTGGTTGATTGGCTCTTCAATCTCTCATAAACACTTTTCCTTCACAGGGTTACTGAAAGCAGATATCGATTCCGAACATATTCCTGTAAGAATGTAATTTTCTGTGACCAGATTAAAAATGAAATCACCTCACTGTGCCAATTTTAAGAGAATCCAGGTAAAATCACCTGGAAACTCAACGAGCTTTGGAACATACACATTTTCCTCACATTTACTGAAACTCCCAGTGGTTAAGCAACAATGTGTAAGACTAGTAGGGGAAGCAGGCCTACGGTAAAACGAGTTCACGTTTCATACGGATACAGAGGACAGAGGAGCAATTCATTGGGATTTTTAACATGAAGGAAATTTTGCATGAGACGTCAAATATAATGAAAAGCATTTTGCATGCTCGTTTGTTTTTGACGCCGAAGGGGAATGTATCTTGACATTTCTCAAAATAGTGGGATGAAGTAAATCCAGTATATATATTTTTTTATATCTATATACATTTTAAATATGATATTGGAATTTTCAGCGAACCTCGTCAAAAGAGGATAAATGTGACAGAAATGTCTGTGTTCCACTGAGTTTGCAGGTGCCTCCGCTTTCTAAAATCGTCTCAAAAATTGTACAGCAAAATAATTGTATATCCTCGAAAGAGATCAGGGAATCAAGTGGAGGGTTCGGGTCAAAGTCTGTGCGCTCAGCTCCTGCACCGTAATTGCAAAATAGAGGCGCGACCAAATCTAAATGCGGGCTGTTTGTAAAACAAGGTAGTAAATTCCGTTATTGAGCAGCAGAATTCATATTTTTCTTCCAAACTCGACAGAAAAGGCTTTGTGGAATCTGGAATATGTCTTAGAAATAGTGTTTGAGGTCGCAATACGACTTTTCTTTTTCTAAATTACCTTATCCTACATCTTTGCCGGGAAAAGTGTCTCCGATTCGGCACTCTAATAGGCTAGCCCATTTATCAATGTAAAACCTCATATGTATAAATGCTAATTACAGGACAGGCAGCCTACAACCCGGAGCTAAATACCGAGAGATACTGAAACATTTGAATTAAGAATACAGAATCATAAATATAGTGCAACAATGGAAAAAAATCCAGAAACATGAAAAATCACAGGGTTAATAGTTAGCAATTAATCCATTATTTATAATGACAGCTCTTTACCTTTTCGGCTGTGTGATGTCAAAAGAGAAAGTGCGTCATTAAAGCTGTAAGCTAGCTGTGTGGGCGACTAAAACCCTCGTTAAGCTCATACAAGTTAACAATTTTTTTTTTTTTTTTTTTATCAAATGTGTCATTTTAACGTGAATACCAGGTAATGAAGGAGTCTTTACCTGCTTTACACTGGAATGCCATTATCATGGCGGTGCATGAGAAGAAGGCAAAAAACTCCCGAGTAAAAGTCATGTTGTCCTCAAGCGTCTGATGCGTTTCTTCTCTCTGGAAGCGAGTCAACTCCCTCGGTCCTCTTGTAGCCTACTCCGAGTTAAAAATAAATAAATAAAAAAACACTACAAAAAAATCTTTTAACAGTTTATGTTACTGCATACAGTAGGCAAATACATAACGCCTAGGCCCAAAAAGAGGGAAAAAAATATAAAATTGGAACTCAAGGGAAAAGGAAAAGTAAATACAGTCCCCAGAAGCACCTTGATAGTCCCTGTGGGTCCGTGTGGTATCCGCTGAGTGTACCGGGAACAGCGGGGCGGAGTCGGTGTGAGAGTGGGAGGAAAGCTGCGACGACAGCAGCACGGGAATGACAGTGTGACTCAGTGGGAATGCCAAACCTGTTTCGCTCCTCCCAACAGTGTTCCAACAAAATGCATCCATAAACCGTACATAAAACACCGAGCGTTGAAGAGTTAAAAGTCAAAGCAAGCTGGGACGCGAGGATCTCTTAATGAAGGCAGAGCACGCAGGCGTGTGAGCGTAAGTGCAATCCATCCGTTCTTCCAGGAAGTCGTCCGGCTCTAAATGACTCTGTGGATCATTAAGCTGATTATCTGTATGGTAATGGCTTTATGCAGCAACAAACAGCACAGCGTGGACAAACTGACTACAAGGCCAGAATAAACATACAGAGGAAATACGCTGTCTAAGCTGTGGTTGTTTTCTGATGGTGGTGGGCAAGCTTGACATGAGCAAGTTTTCACCTACAACACAACACCTCTTACGAGAAGTAGCCTATGGCCAAAGTGTGGGGACACATCATTTTGTGTCGTTGTGATGGATAAACTGAACATTGTGTGTAAAATCTGAGGAGTGCCCCTTTATGTGAGGTTTTTAACAACAGTGTGCTTCAAACTTTGTTTGCCCCTTTGCCGTTTTCAGCATGTCTCCAAGGTCAAGAAAGTACTGTCAGTCTCAATAGTTTTTCCAGGTTTTATTGAAAAAAGGCTTTACAAAGTAAGTTCGACAAGCAGCTGCACTTCAGTATACAATGCAATAAAAATGGGGAAAACAATCTCTCTGCTAGGACAGATTTGGACTGAACAAGAGTCCAAAATGTTTCAAATATAAATACATACATACAGTACGTACAAACATACATGGAGACAGAATTCACTTTACAGCATGACAACAATTTATGTACATTTGCTTAAATATTATTCATCTATCTGCTAATTACAGTGTAGCACTTGTGAAATACTGTGAACAACCAGCATGTGATGAAGGTCTTATTACTTGAGATAAGGGAGTTTTCAGAAGGCAAGAGCACAAAGGCACTGGATCTTAACCCAGATAAGAGGAACTCTTCACTTACTCACTGCACTGAAGTCAATATTATCACACCGCTGTGATTAGTGTGCCTTGTCCCCAAATCCTGTTTCATACTTCAAATGCAGACAGGCCATAAAATGAGCCCCTGCAGAATACTGTTTCAATGATTGTTTTACAGCTCTGATAGAATTTGTAATCATAATCTTTTCTTTTCTGCTGACATTATTCATTACCTCTAATACAATCTAGAACAGTTGCAATTATCAACAGATTTTTGACATTTACAACGTAATTGAGTTACCTTTAAACTGAGCAAACCCTTCTTAAGAGCAGCTTTATCACACAGCTTCAATACAACCCTGAGGTCTGTCTTTTCTTTACCTTTAACCACCTAACCTGACATTTGTCATTAAACAAACAGGGTGTTGCTCTTTTGATGTGACTTATCTGTTTATCACAGTCTGTTAACCTGACTGGAATGCGTTGCTACCCTATAAACACTAACCCTTGGCTTGTGTCTCAATGCTATTGGTATGGGTGCCTATTAAGACAGAACCGGTTGAGTTGGGATATTGCTCGCCCTGCTAAACGTTGTCTCAAGTAGTAAAAATTCATTCTGGAGGGAGTGTGGTGTCCTGCATAGATCTGAAGGGCAACATTGCAGGGGGAGGATGGGAAACAATTGCTTTAGTACAGTATCTTCCTCTAAAGAAACAACAGTCAATCCTGCAGTTCATTGCGAAGGCAGAAAAAAAGTGCAATGCAACCTAGCATGACTCAGCATAACACCTAAACTTGACAGTTAGTTGTGTTGTTGCGACACATACATTATCAGAAATACTGCTGCTGTGGCTTCAATATTATATCCAACTGATGTGCTGCCATTTCTCACCCCGACCATCTACTGCACATCCATCAGAGAGGCTGAAGATACCCTAATGGCATTTTTGTCTGGGGGGGGTGTATTGGCAAGCAGGCTGCGCAGACATGACACGGAGAGCCACCCTGTTACCATCCAGTTCAGACCCTTGAGGGGATATACATAAGGGCGGGTGGCGCGGCGGGACAGAGGTCAGCCCAGGTCGGTGGACGTTCCGCTGATTGCACGAAACACGTGGAGGGAGTTTTCTAACAGCGAACGCATCATATCCTCCTGGTAGATCTGAGGTCAAAGCAAAACACAGGCGTCAGTTCTCATACAGCCAGAGCTCAGGCTCAGACACACACACACACACACACACCCCAAACTCAAATTGGTCCACACACACACTGATTTGCATGGGCTGGTAGGATGTGACACACGATGAGATATATATAAAAGCTGAATCTAGCTACAGTAAGTGAAGAGTGAACAAAATGTGTTGTTTATACGATGAAACAATTACTTTGCAACAAACATCAACATGAACAAGAAATTCCCACAGTGTCTACACTGTTCCTGGTTGCTGTGTTGTCCTTGCACCACATGTTAATTTGTTTTCAAAACACTTTTATTGCATGTTCAACCACCAAGGCTGAACTGTTTCATGTTTCACTTTATTCTTTTAAATATTGTTCTGTTTGAATCGCTGAACAAATGTCAGATAAGGGCGGTGATTCAGAGGTCTGGCACCAGGCTTCCAATGTGGCTGGCTGTGTTTATACTACCAGTTACAAAACAGTTGTATATATTCAAACCAAACAGCTGCTGCAGCTGCAGCAGAAATCTATAACCAAAGTGAATAGAAAGTACTACTACGACTGCGTTTAGAGCAGTAAATATAAAAGTCTGCAGGCTAAGTGATACAGGCCGACTTCACATTTGTACATATTATTTTATTGAACTCATTTAGTCACACTTCTGTGAGAAATGAACAGACACTTTCATTAATTTGGGACGTGAGTTAGCAAAACTATGTACACTCTTCAAGGTTACAGTTAAAAAACCTGCAGGGAACTCTGAGCTGGCTGGTGCCAACACTTGATCCATGACACACTGTTATCATACTGTCCTCTGACAGGCAGCTGAAGAGCAATTACCAAAATGTTTGCTCATTTGTTTGCCATCATCCTCATCTCACACCAAGAGAAACATTTATAAATGAACATAATAAAAACTAAAGAATCCATTTACAAATGGACTGCCTGCTTAAAATTGGAATCCACTATAATATTAAAAACTCATTCACTTCTAACATAGATTTCAGTAGCTTTTTAATCGTTTTTATTTCTGTAGTTGTTTGAAATAGAAGGGTTGTTACTATTAAAACTAATTTAATGATTAAAATGTGGCTTACATATAGAATGGCTGAAAAAAAGCAGCAACTTTTCATGTGTTCACTATTAAAAATACACTTTTTTTAAAAATCAGGTTTTGTATCTAGTGGACATTGGTTATAAGTTAGAAAGTCAGGGTTAAAGGCCACAAGCTGAAACACATCCGCCTCACAATAAAGTTGTACTGCAAGTGTTGCTGGAGTTTTGACCCCTTCAGACTTTCTCCCTTCTCCATGCTCCTTGGAAGTAGATGAAGTTGTGCCAGAAATCCCTACTCTGCTGGTTATAAGTTATAAAGATGAACACACTAAAGTAGATGTGATACCTGATTTGCAACAACATGAAAATCTAATTTTTTTCCTAGCCAACAAGTATTCATCCATGCAACGTCTGAGATTAATTAGTTTTACAACTTGCCGTAGATGTGATCATCTCTAAATATGCATCAAAACCGAGCCTGTTAAAGGTCTCCGCCCCCCTGCAATAACCAGACCTCAACTCAACATCTCTGGGGACACTTACAGTAAAAAGGAAAAACGCTATGTAACATTACAAGGCACTCTGTAAGAAGATCTAATATAGAACTAAAATAATGTAGAAACTCTACTTCTGCTAAATCAGTTGTGTTTGGTTGTCATCACTAAGTGTTTATATGCAGTATCTGAGTATCTGATTGTATCTCAGATCTTCATAATCAACAGCTGTCATTCTAGTGTCATTTCTGCTATTTCAGCATCCTAGTTTTCGTAATTTCTGTGTCGCGTTGGTTGATGACCCCACTTCAGTTTATGGCTGACTTGTGGTGGGGCAATCAATCTGCTGCTCTTTCAACAGAACAATACATTCTCCACCTGATCCATACAAAACATTTCATCTGTCATTTCTAGAGGCTAAAATGATACCTCTTCTATGCTTGAGAGTAGACCAGTTTTTCCACTACAACCACAACTGCATGACTTGACTTGAGACTTGAAATGTTTCTTTGCCAGTTTCCTGGTTTGTTTTGGACTAACTGAGGTAAGCAGGAGATCCGTCAGCAGGACGTTTCTACTTGTGTAGACATGCAAATGTTCCAGCCCTTTCCAGGATACTACTGTGTATGTAAACATAATTTGATTAGTGTTTTCTCTCATTTGCATTGTTCTCAGCACCATCTGCGGTCTGCCAGTGTTAGCCATGATCTGCAGTGTAAATACCTTTTCATGTCTCGGAGTGATCCCATAAGTTTGTCAAAGGAGGATTCAATGACTGCCAAATGTCTGCCAAAACCACTTCCAACCCTCTGAATGCCTTGTTAAGATTTTTCCATATGAGTGCATTTTATTTGACATTAAATTGCTGCATTTGCCTGATTCATTCTCTTTTATTCTCACTTGTTTATAATCAAGACCCAAGTAACTAATCACCCATTTTTAAAGTATCTCCATTCTGATCCAGATGAAGGTTATTTAGATGACCTTTGCATTTAACCATAAAATGTACGAAATGAACTTAGCAATCATATGAACTTCAAAAAGGACAAAAAGACAAACTGAGGTTGAACACACTTTCCAATCACATTACCTGTTTCTCCTTAAAGCTAAAGGCCAGCAGATTGGAGAGAGAAAGTCAGACCAGTTAGTTAAAATCAGAGCATAAGCAGGCATAACACACCAGAACCTGTGATAGTTGTGCTGCAATACAGCCATGACACATTCCTCTGACGGGAAGAGAACAAAGCGCACATTCTTGATGAGCAACAGTGAAGTACGTCCTTGCTGAAGAAAGATAATTGCAACATGAGATCGAGGTTACAGCACATAAAGTTCCCCAAGCTAACAGCTCTTCGCACAGTACTGGAGGGAAACATCTGGTTTGCAGGTCACTGTTTTTAACCAGTGAAGCTAGCTAACCCATTTTTACATTCAACTCGTCCTCAGAATTAGCTTAATTCTACTGATAAGTAGAGTGTTATTGAAAACTTCTATAGAGATTAGGCCAAAGATGAGATCAGGCGTATATTTATGAAAGGTAACCAGCAGGGTTAATGCGGTGATAATGCGTTCTGATCATTTGCACTGTAAGCTACTCATAATAATAAACCACAGTGCAATGAACTTCAACGTTGCTGCTGTTCGAGGTGATTATGGGTACAATAAAAATCATAAAAAGTCTCTCTCTCAAACAAAATTTTAATGCTGATTCATATGTATGTATAGTTTAATTTGGCTCGGTTTACACTGTTTGTACTTTACTGATTTGACACAGGACTCACAGTGGATGATAATCTTGTTAACATTGCACATTACATGGAGCATGGCTGACTCTAATGCAACAGTAATGGGTTTCTGCTGTGCTGATTGAAACTTTACATATCAGCTTAAAGGGCTGCTTCACTCAAATTATGAAAAGAACCCATAACATATTTTATCACTTACCTCCCATACAGATAGTTTTGGTTTTATTTTGTCCAGATTTTGAGATATCCACTATCTCCATGGCCTCCAACCCCAGCAGCACAACAGAGGTTGATAAAATCTTGTTTGGGGTGCCTACAGCATTGAATTTTTATTTTATTTTATTTTTTTATTAAACGTTCAAAAGCAACATATCTTTCCAGAGGGGACAATCTCTTTGGTTTTCAAGGGGACTATCTCTTCGGTAGCAAGTAGCTCCAATAAAAACTGTTTCAAAGTGACGTCTGTGGATAACCCAGAGTAACGGGGTCATTCACGTTGCCGTTGAATTTATCTAAATGTAATGTTGTAATCTTGTGAGCACCAGAAACACAATTCTAATAATACAATTCGCTATTGTATTAGGGTGAAGACACAGGTATCTCAAAACCTGGACACATAAAACCAAAACTATCTGCAGGGCAAGATACCACCAGAGGTATGTTAGTAAATACATATTCAGTTGGGTGAACTGACTGTCGCCACATTTTTGAGACATTGCTTTGGAGTAAAGTTTGTCAGCCCTCGGGGGCCGCCTAATGGCATGGGGCCTCAAACAGTTGCCTGTTCACGAGCTGCACGTCTGTGTGCCATACCAACACGCTCCACTGCAATATTTATGCAGGCAAAATTCTGATTTGCCACACAGGAAAGCCCATGTTTGATTTCCAGGCCATAGCCTAAATCTCTGTGCAAAAGGGCGTGTGTCTGGGTGTGATGAGGTAGCGCAGAGGTGTGGTCTTCACAAAAAAAGTTTTACTCCACCAGAATGTTTTATTGTTATCTAAACAGTAAGATTACCTGCTCGTGGATGATGTCGGACAGCTCCTTTACCATTTCTTTGAAGTTGGCCTTCAGGCCCTCATGGTACTCAAACTGGTCCTCTTTGATAAGACGCTCGTTTATGTCCAGAGCCATACTGCAAGCCTGGACAAAACGCCTGCAATAATAAAAAATAAAATGACAAACTTAATAACAGACTGGAACCACCTGCAAAAAACACTTAAACTGGACATTTATTTCCATGTCAGCTTTTAAGGATTCTTTTAAGGACAGTTTTTCTGATAAATGCAGCTGTTTCCCAACCCACTAATGTTTCCCTAACTTTGTCTGCTGCTTACTGCTGTCCTATGCATATTCCTGTTCTCTTGCTACTGCTGTTTTTGTTTTGTTTTGCCTGTTTGTCTTGTTGCTTGCGTATGCTACTCTTGTTCTGTTGTTGTATTGCCTGGTGTCGTTGTCTGCTAGCTACCTGCCGATGCTTGTGTGCTAGACTGCATGTCATTTATGTTATGCTTTTTGTCACATGTAATGCTTGTTGCGGCATGGTGGTGCAGTGGTTAGCACTGTCGCCTCACAGTAAGAGGGTTCTGGGCACCCACCGGCCGGCTGGGGCCCTTCTGTGTGGAGTTTGCATGTTCTCCCCGTGTCCGTGTCCGGACACTCCGGCTTCCTCCCACCATCCAAAGGCATGCAAGTTAGGTTAATTGGTGATTCTAAAGTGTCCGTAGGTGTGACTGTGAGTGTGAATGTTTGTCTGTCTCTATGTGTCAGCCCTGTGATTGACTGGCGACCAGTCCTGGGTGTACCCCGCCTCTCGCCCAATGTCAGCTGGGATTGGCTCCAGCCCCCCGCGACCCTCTAAGAGGATAAGCGGTATAGAAAATGGATGGATGTCTTGTTGGATGTGTACCGCTGTCTTTTTAACTTTTGTCATCTCTTTTTAGCCCCTACCCCCTTCCTTCAAGAGGCTTTGCCTTTTGCCAGTCATTAAGAATTTGTTCTTAATGATTTGCCTGGTTAAATAAAGGCTAAATTAAAAAAAATAAAACTTAAACGACTGCTGATAAGATCACTTATAAACTGTTTTAAAATATAAATAAAAAGAGACAAAGATTTGTTAACAAGGAATAAGGAAGAGCTTAGTAACTTATTTATAGGGAAAAAGGGTACCTGAAAATGTCTTTAAGGTCCTTTACTTTCTTGTTGGCAGACTGGTTGGATTTACTGTCATCAAGGAATGCTCTAGCATAGGCCATGGGACCTGCATTCACCTGCAGCAAAACATGCCTGAAAGTGTTAGGCATTCTTACTCACTGATAAGTGAAACAGATAACAATCAGCTTGTTTGTGCTTTCTCACAGCACTCAACCATTGACCTCGGCTCAGCCTTTGTGCAATAACAGTATTTCATGCTTCTTTTTTATACAAATTTGATGTCTAGTTAAACACGACAAATAACCATATAAACTGTAATAAAAGCGAGTGGTTTGCCATGCAGCAGGTGTATTTTTCACTTTGACTGAAAGCTTTACCTGCACCGAGACGCAGCCCTGCAGTTTGAGCTGCAGTTGGATCATGTCCACCTCCTGGCTGGAGCAGAGCTTGGTCAACTCTGCTGTCCGCGCCTTCATCTCATCTATGGCCACATCCACCGGTTTAAGCTCCACCTGCTTCTCGCCCACCACCTCCACGCGCTTCTTCACATATGGGAAGGTGTTGGCAGCTGGGCATAAGAGGG
The DNA here is from genome assembly GCA_005408345.1 of Macquaria australasica. Taxonomy (NCBI): domain Eukaryota; kingdom Metazoa; phylum Chordata; class Actinopteri; order Centrarchiformes; family Percichthyidae; genus Macquaria; species Macquaria australasica. Next base: position 2,281,086 of record SEMN01000013.1, read on the forward strand.
CAGGAAAAATTGGTTGGATCATAAACGCAAATTTAACAAACTGCAAGAAAAACCTTGAGTGATGTGTGCTTCTTTAAAAGGTCATCTTCAGGTGATCCCTCTGCTTGTGAAGCAAACATTTTTCATTTTTGCAGCTTGCTGTAGCAACACAAAATTTATTTTGATGCCAAGGCAGACAAGCAGCTGTTTTTTTCTGCTCTTTAGTGTGTACAGTAAGGCTCAGTCAAAGAGACACATCTATTAGGTTAACAAAGAATAGCATTGCTCAATGATATAAGATAAGCCAGAGGTACTTGAATAGGGCATAGCTGGAGGGATCCTAATATCCAGCTGCCACTTGCTACACTAACCATCTGTTTTAATGTTTACTGCCATTTAGGAGGTCACAGCATTGCACACACAGTCAAAAGTTATTAAAAAAAACAGAACAAGGCACATCTGCTCGGTAAGAAAAGCTTTTGTACATAACATGAATTATCATGACTTCAAATGGATGAGGTTTTTTGCTTTGATGAATGCATTATTAATGTGTTTCTGATATGAGACACCGTGTGCCTTCATGATGTTAATCATCCATGCCACAGAAAAGTGTCTTTGTTTCATCTCATCACATGACAACTTCAGGCTGTGTGATGTTTATCCCACAGGTTTGATGAAGCTGTTGCTTTCCTATCACCGTTAACTGCTAATGTTGCACATGGGAGAGGTTTGCCTTTAGGAAGTCAGGTGACGTAGTATAAAGAGCGTCAAAGTCCTTGTAGCAAGTATATCAGGGTGGATGAATGGATCAAACACCGGAATTTCACCCAGGAGACCACTATTCGTATCCCATGTGAAACTCATTATTTTAATCCAAACCATGATTTCTTCCTTAACCTAACCAAACTCAAACCGTTTCACAATGTTAACCATGTGTTAGAAAGGATTTCTGTCAGTACTACAGTTGAAGTTTGGTTAGTTTTAGGCACCAAAACTACTTGGTTAGGTTTAGGAAAAGATCATGGTTTGGGTTAAAATAATAAGTAAACGCTGAACTACAATACGTACTTTTGGTGCCTAAACCTAACCAAACTGTGTCTGTTTCACAACGTTAACCATGTTAGAAAGCCTTGAAGGAAAACTTCTCCCACATGCGCAAATGTCAAACACTACAGCAAAGTGTTTACGAATTAGTGTGTTTTGTGTACTTGTGAGCACAGTCCTCCTCTTGCACTGCTCCTCCACCCCGCCGTGTTTTTTGCCCGACAGCGTGTAAGGGGTCTCGAACACAAAGCGGTTGATGTTGTGGCACTTCTCAAAGTCCGTCTTCTTCTCTGGGGCCTCCTTCTCCTCAAAGTATGCCTTCACAAATGTCACCTGGACGTAGGCGAACTTGGGGTCTAGGTCTTTGGGGTTTACCTGTGGGCAAGCAATCACCTTTAATACAATATGGACGCAGAGCAGTACGTGTCAGAGAGTCTGGAGAGATAAGCGAGGCTTAAAGCAGATGAGCCTTGACTTTTTGAAAGCGAATTGCTGAGGAATAAATGAAAATTTGGCTGCTACATCACAGACAGACCACAAAGTTAGTTTCTGAAATCAACACAATAAAAGCAGTCAAAGAAAATCTATTTTTAACCTGTCAACCGACTTCAACTCCATGGAGAAGAAACTGAACATTTCCCACATTATGTTGGACAAATTATATTTTCTAAATAAACACGAGTGGGGCTGCAATGCCAAATGACTTATTTTCATTTCTGACCGCATTTAAACTAACAAAGCAACTTGCCATCCAAAGTCAGAAACCACACAGCAGGACTGTTTACTCCAAACATCTCCAACCCTTTCCTTCCTCCATTTATCTACTGCACCTTGTTTGAGTCCTGAATTATCTTGACGTTTTCCGGCCCAAACTTTTCCCCGTAGAGTGTCAGCAGACGCTGAGAGATTTCGGACAGGCCAGTGAGTTTGGGCTCTTTGTAAATGTACTCCTTCCCGTCCTCCTCCTCGAAGAAGCCCTGCGCAAAAGACACGTTTACTCAGTTAGAAATATATTGATATGATATGGGACAGTCCATCTGAAGTGTGCTGGAAGAAATATGCATTAAAACAACCCATTTAGTTCAGTAATGAGTCTTCTGTGTTTTCAATACAAATCAACTTTAAGTGCCAGTATCATTATAAAGATGAGTGATATGACATATTCTGCATTTTTAAAGATATCACAAATGCCAAAATGCAAATACAACTGCTTCTGTTGTTTTTGCCCTGAAGAATCTCTCCTCTGTGCAACACAAGATGCAACACATCCACATTTTGCTTAACTGGCCAACTAGCTTAACTTGTTCTAAACGTGTAACACATTTGCATGACATACCATTCCCTGAAAGTGTTTACTTCTAACATCCCTGCAGCTATTTACTTTAATTTATTACATCCACAGTCTTGAACCTGCTTGTTGCTGTGCTACTGAAAAGCTGTGAATGTAGCGTTTGCATGGCGAGAATAGTCACTGTGTTGCACTCAGTTGCATTTACAAATTAAACATTGGAATTGGGTTTTGTTACTTCTCCACGGTATCCATAAACTTGTGCCTGTGCAATCCCAACTGATGGACTGAGACACGTTAGGACAGCCATTCTTTATGTTACATGATGAACCACCTAATGTCCTTTTGTAGTTCTAACTGTAAAAGATTAGGGTTTTTGTTTTTGTTTTTTTAAACAGAAGCCCCAAACCCTAATAATGCTTCTTTCTTTAAATGGTTTTCCTACTTACTCCCAATTTGTAAAGCTGAATTCCTAACGTACTTCCTTGTCACTGCTACTGCACTGTACTTTTGGCTTGGGGAGGGTGTACACATCAACCTCTGAGACATGACGTCACCAGTCACTTCTTTTCACCTGCCAGAGAGGAGCTTAACAAGGGAAGTGTAATGCTAACACAGCTCCACTTGTGCAGGTGCCCCCACCAGCTTGTAGGAGTCACTACCATAGCAACAAGGACATGATCCCTAGCAACGCCAGTTATGTTTGTTAAAGTGTACGACCAAGTCAGCGGTAACTTCTTTCTAATGAGTGAAAATAAAGTGATGTGTTGGTCCAAGACTGTTTTCAGCACAACATCAATCAGCTGATAATTTAGTGATTTTCTCAACAAGCTGCAGTCTAAATGCTCAGCACTTCAAAAAGTAAAACAGAAGTTTAATACAATTATAGCAGGAATGTCAGGAAAACACGCAATACTGAGCTACCAGCAATGGGTGTTTCTTAACACTATCTGTAGTCCACAGCTGATTTATACTGTATGAAAGCCTTCTCCTTCAGTTAATTAAGTCCCTACAACCAGAGAGCAGCAGAGCAAATATGTGCGATAAATCTACAGTGGTGCACAGCCATTAAGCATGATAATCCACTGTGGTTACCTTGATTAAATCATGCAAATTAACCACGCACACACTTTGTGCATCAAACCTGTTGGTTATAACATAATTGGGATGCACTGGACATTCTCCTTACTACTAAATATCTATTTAAATTCACCATCTTTTGAAGTTTTCTGGCAAAGGTGGGAGTTTGTTTTTACTTCCTTAAAAGCTTTTTTTAGTGACATAATGTGATAGAGTCATGATTACTACTTTGGCTGCAATCATATACTGTCAGATCACCAGTCATATACTGTCAGATCAACTTGACTGCATGAAAGGAGAATGATTCATCACTACGCCCCTTTGATTTGATTCCAATTTACCCGACCCTTCTGCGTGCAGCAGAGTGCTGTGTGCCAAAGGTGCATTAGAAAATGCCCTCCCTCTTTGTGCACACCAGACCTGCACTGTGTGCTGTTCATTGCAATTGCACCTTAAATAAAAGGACCCCTTGAAGCTGCCTGTCGACCTCACCTGTCCATAAAAAGCCACTCTGAAGTATGTCCCGAGCAGCCTGCGGCCTGACTGTATCACTTCCATTATCTTATTGTAGGCTCTGTGCAGAGTGTCGTACAGTCGGCTTAGTTTCTGGAAAAATAAGACAGCTGGCATCAGAGTTGGTATTGTTTGTTAACTGCAGCAACAGCAGAAACAAGCGGAAGCATTTCAATTATGTATTGTCCCAACAAACGTATGTAAAATACAAGAATTAAAGTCATTTTTCTATGTTCACATCCATGCAACATTATATATAAATTATTTGACACTGTGACTAGAAATCTGTCACATGTATAATCCTTATACAACACAGACAACATAGTACACCATTTGCTAAAAGTAGCATAACTCTGCATCAAGGTATTAAGACGACTCATCTCAGTTTCACATTAGATAATTATAGGGCTTTCTTCTTGTGGGGAAGGTAGACTTTCTCAGTGTTAAGCACCGTCACGTCACAACAAGAAGGTCCTCACAGGGGTTTCATATTCTCTACACTCCAAAGACATGAAGGTTATGCAATTTGAACTAAATTGCCTGTAGATACGAATGTGAACAATTTGTGGCCTTTAAGCCCTGTGACAGACTAGCGACCTCACTTCTCACCCAGTGTGTGCAGTGAGACTCAGAACCTGAACAGGATAAACGGGTATTGAAAATGGTTGGATGCCAGATGGAATGATGTTACCACTTCCTCCACCCTGATGGTGTTTTCCAAAGCAAGAAAGAGAATCAAAAGCACAAGTTGCATTCCTAAAATATGTAGTCAGAATGGTCAAACTGGTATCATGTTGTATAAGTAAAGTGGCTGTTTTTATGCAGTGTCACACGATCCAGTAGTTTGACCTGCTTGCAAACAATATAAAATGAGATGAAGAGATACTGACAATCCTGTGAGTGCAAGTCAACAAGTCTGAGAAGCCAAGGAGTTTAATGACGAGTGGAAAATGAATAGGGTAAACTTTACACAAGTATTTATATCAAGGCAATGTTTCTAAAAACCAAAGTCCTTACATAGGTGTGATTACTTGACCTTCATAAGCATTAGGACATGGATGAATCACCTCACTAGGAACGGCAAGAAACAGTGGCTGCGTGTTTATGCAGGACATCTGTCTGAGTGTAGGGATGTTGCTACGGTACCTCATACTCGTGACGTTTCTCATATGTGGGGATAATGAGTTTGGCAATGTGTGTGATGAGCTCATAGCGTTCGGCTTTCCACAGTGCCTCCACACAGACCTCGAGGTGTTCCACCAAGACTTCCTAAAAAGGGGTAGAAAAGAAAATAACAGATCTCATTTTTAACAGGTATAACAGTGTCAAGTCATCAGATCAACAAATAATATTTTATATTAGGATTAGAGCTGGGTATCATATTAAATTGTTCAATACTAGTGCTGATACAATACCCAAATTACAGTACCAATACCATAACAATACTATTTTTGATTTTTGACTATTTTTGAAACAAAAGAAGCCACATTTCTCAAATGTTAAATCTTGTTGAAAACGCAAGCAACCGTACACGGACTTCGGCTTTAAAAACTAATCTAAAACAGGCCAAATGACTATCTGAGTAAGGGTTACACTATTATGAATCTGACCAGACATTCAAGGCCAGTTTTCAGCACTTGATAGTTTTTAATTTTCAGTACTAAGGACTCATATGGAGGCCCTGAGAGGCAAGTGAGAGAAAAAAAAATTCTGGGGATCCAGATCATAAGTCTGATCTCAATTGTTTTCTCTCCTCCATTTATGACTTAAGAACCGTTGAAAAAAAAGTTTTGAAAATGAAAAGAAATGAAAATGTCTCATACTGTATATTGTGCGTTAGCAAGTTATGTAACAATACTGTCATGTTTTGTTTTGATCACTACTACTACTGAGCTTTGATACCAGCCCTTGTTAGTGTGAAACTGTAGAATTCATTGACACTCAAGCCAGTTGTTGTTTGTGAAGTCAAATCATAGTCTCTAGATTGACTAACTATTGCCCAATTTATATTTTCCCTTCACAATAGCTGTTTCCATTCAATTGTCAAGCGAATTCTAAGCAAGTTTGGAGACAGCTGATTATTCATGTGAGTTAAATGTTCGCTACGTCAGAACTTTTGTGGCAAAGGCGTTTCCATATCTCATTTAGCACATCAATTCTTTTTAAACAAGGCAAAAACGACCTCAAGCAAGCATAAAAACCTTTTTGCGCAACGGAGGAAGTTTTATCGAATTTTGCCATTTCCATACAGTTTTTCTAATACGATACTTCAAAATGCATTTAAAAATACATTTATGGAAACACAGCTAATGTCTTATGCAAGAAAGCGAATCTTGTGCCGATGGCCACACCTCAGTGTAATAGACATCTTGCATTCCGGTGTCTTCCCTCATGGCGGCTTCCTCTTCAACATTCAGGGTAATCTTCTTAAAAGCTGCAAGGCCACTGGGGAACAACTCTAACGAATGAACAGTAAAGACAAGGTAAAAAAAAAACTGGTTCGCATAGATGTCCAAAAGAAACATTTCTACCAAATACTGCATTTCATGTATGTATGGCGTCTCAGCAACTGGCTCTAAAAACAATGAAAATTCATGAAAATCCAAATGGAAATCTGTCTCACTCAAGACAAAATATACAGTCACGTTGACTTATTTTTGAGGACCTGTTTTGTAGAAACACGTGTTACAGAGAGAGATAAAATACTACACCATGCTTGGTAGCTTGTGACTACCTAATAATAAATCACATGATGAAAGCCAAGACACTGTATACACGCTGCTGCCTCTGGTCTAGACGGCAAACAAATTTTTGAGAGACAACCAACAGTTGTACCTCACAAATTATCTTGTGCCGTTGGCATTCCTTAAAGATAAACACTAGCTCACATTTGTTTAGAGGAATATTATGACAGCAGGTTTTGCATTAGATAAAAATGACCATAAAAAAAATAAAAAAATAAAAAAATAAAACTAACAGCATTGTGAGGCTTTGTTTTTGCTAGATGACACTGTGCTGGTCTAATAGTATCAGTCTGTGGAGTGTTTGCATGCTGTATCTAACAACAGTAGGTTGACAAACTGGCATGTCTTTTATCACCAGTGCAGGCAAATCTGGCACATTACTCTACAAAGTGCGTGCATGTTTGCTGGTGAGGTTAGGTGCATTGTATGGATGTCTGTAGCCACGTCCTCACAGTGTCGGTTAAGAATGTAATTTAACTCCTTAATTGTGGTGGCGTTTTGACAAAGGCAAATATTTCCTCAAATAGTTCCTCCTCAGCTAACTACTATTTTGCTTGATGGTTCAAACAACAGGGCCTTTTATTAATACTGCTTGGTGTTCAATTACAGTGTATGTGTAAGCCACAAATGGAGGTAACTGTTTGTGTGTGTGTGTGTGTGTGTGTGTGTGTGTGTGTGTGTGTGTGTGTGTGTGTGTGCACGGAGGGCCTTACTTTTCCTGTGCAGGTATTCTGCAACCAGTGCAGCCACATGAACGTAACACATGGCTGCCTGCGGAGACAATAACAAACACCAGCAGATTTAGTGAAGGTTTCTATAGCAAAAACACAAGACCAGGAGAGGAAACATACAGCTTTATATGAAATTGAAATGGGAAACCATGCCACAGAGTCGGTGAGACAAAGTTGAAACTGTTCAACTGTAAATTTACCACATTGACTCACACCTACTGTCTAAACTGGCAACTTGTCACCTGTGATACAACAACATGCACTAGCATGAAAGCTGCCAGGTGAAAATCTGTTTTTCATCCTGCAGTTATTCCAGTTTTCCTTATCCCATACTAAGGCATATTCAATTCTTTACTTATTATGACAGGTAGTGAGATGATTCTGTTTTTCTGTTTGATGAATTTGTCCCAAAAGGTGACATGTTTTATGAGTCCCTTTCAATTTACAGAGGAATTTCATTTTTTATTTTCCTGTTTTTCACTATTTGTGTACAAGCATTGTTAAAGAATTGTGTAAATAAATACATTTAATAAATAACACTAAATAAAAACTAAAATACAACATATAAAAAATAAAATAAAACAAAAGAAATCAGTTTAAAAATAAATAAAATCAAATGATTTAAGATATATTTGGTGGGTTGCTTTTTGCTTGCTCTTGTTTTTTCTGTTTGTGAAAGTCCTCTTAGCCTTGTTTGTAATGAAAAACAGTTAAATAATAAATGCACTTGAGCTCAAGCTAACAGTATAACGACTGGACCACCCAGGTTCAAGCTCTGCATCAACCCTGACCTTTGACCTTTCTCTGGAGAGGAACAAGAGAATCTTCCTACAATAAAACATCACATTGTTATTACAACCCAATTAAAGTAAAGCAGCAGTAGAGTAGTGCATTATGTTATGTCACACAACATTCCTTTTTAACCAAGCATTGTGACTGGACAAAGTGTTCATAATATAATTATATAATCTTCGACTTTTAACTCAGTATCAGTCTCCCTTGTTTACACTGAAATAGGATGAAACAGTCAATGTTTGTTTTTCTTAGTGACCAGAAATAAACTTTTTGTTGTAGCATCACTAAAGTAAAATGACAAACCTTGACCTGACTTCTCTGTTTAATGTTTAATATTGTAAAAACATTGTATTTAACACAACATTTGATGTGTTGAAATCATTAAAGCATCAGGTCTTTTTGCTGCATTTTGTCCAGGAGGGACCGGAAGTGAAACAGTGAGTAATGCTTGCAACCCTGTGGGTTCCTTATCAATTCCAGCCCTTGACAATGCAAATGATCTTTCTAGTACTCCAGCTCCAACACCTCTGTTTATTTTTAACACAAAGACCACACTTGTAACTCTTCCAGTGAACAACTGAAAACCAAAGGTCAGACATTCTGTAAGGTGTTTGTTTTTTGGCGTTGCCACTGAGCATGGCAGTGTGCATGTCACCAGAGTAAAAATGGCCTTATATGTTTAAGCCATCACTCATCACTCTTTTTGTGTCTTGAGATATTATTGTTGTAAGTGATAGAGACAGGAAGGTCTGTGATTAAATGATCAATCAACCAGAAAAACCACAACTTGCCTGTCTTGTGGGCACACATTATTTTCATAGAGATGGTTTTCTGGACACAGGCAACATTAAAAAACAAACAAATAGGCATTTTCGGACCAAACTGTTCTGGGGACTCCCTGAGAGGAACTGCCCACTGATGAGCTCCCCCAGGAACTAAATACTTTCAAGGGCTTTTTTCTGTTTGTTTTCACAGAGCCAATAGAGTGCTGCAGGAATGAGTCCTAAAACCCATAAATGAGTTTGCATTTTTGCGCTTCCAGTTCCCTCGTCTCAAAGTCAATGGGTTTCTTGAATGGGTTTTTGGTTAGATGCCTGAAATAAGGTCTGTGGTTAACACAAGCTTAAGAGATTTTGACGTTTTGTGGTATGACATAAATTTTGTCAGTTAATACCCCACGTGAATTTTGAAGATTTTACATGTCTTAAAAAAGGAGGTTGCTAACAAGTGGCTAAATGAGACTACAGAGGGACATTAAACGTCATCATGGCAAACACAGAAACTCATCTACTCACTTGTCCACGTTTATACTCGCGATCTTGTAAACTATTCTAACTCAAGCTTTCCGAAAGGCATTTGTAGAAGTGGTAAGCACGCGAAACCAAATTAGCTGGAAGCTTAGTGGTGGTGACGTTGAAGTCAAGTGACCATGGTGTAGTTCGTTTATAGCCTAACGTTAACATTTTACCTTTGGTGATTGCATTTACGCTTCAGAGATTATCTTGCTGAAAAAACGTGTAAGTACCATAAACATTTGTTTGCCACAGAGCTTATTTTCTTACTTATAATGATTGCCCATCCCATTGGCTTTTTGTAGAGGGAACCAGGACAATGCTAACTTCCGGGTTGGCCAACAAAAAATATGTCTTCCCTTCAGCACTCTATAGGAGCGTTGAAAAGCTAATAATAAGAGCAACAGAGACAGATAGATAAACACATGACACAAAATGAAAGATTATTCAGAGTCTTCCTGTTGATACCTCAGAGAGATCGCCATTCTTGAGGTGTGCTCGGGCCATGCTGTCTAGCCAGGTTCGTCTTAGTTCGGGGGTGCTGGCGTAGGACCGGGCCAGGCTGTACTGGAGGTCCAGCAGCATCTCCGGGTCTTTCTCGTGCTCCCTCATCTGGGCCGTGGCCATCAGCACTGTACGGATCCGCTTGGTCAGACCCTTCACTTCAGAGGGGAATGCCGTGGACTGCATCATGTGGAGATGAGCAAACGCACAGACTTGTGAAAACATAATCCAATCTATTAGAAAAATGCAAACTATCCCTAACCCTGTTCTTCAAATGTGGCTTAACTAATCCAGGCAAACATTTTGTTGTCAGGCTAAAATTATCCTGTTAATTCTCATCCAGCTAATTTGAATTCTTCAAGTGCAGCTTGAGTATTGATTTGTTAGTCTCAGATGAAGTTATCTTCAATAACAGTGCACTCTTATTTTGAAATAAGGACTATATGACGAGAGAATCAAAACCATAATCAGTGCTCATATCATTGGTCTAGTGCTGATCAAGTGATTGCAGTTACATGAGGTAGGCGTGTAGGGAAGCCTCCCAGCATGCACAGGGGCAACAGACTCATGTGCACAAGTCTCATTTCATACATTGTTAGTGGTGTTGTGATCCACAATGTGTCCGCTGTTTCCACACTTCCATTACTGTTAAACAATCAGATAAAGCCATGAATGTGGTGATGCGAGTGATGCTGGGTGCATGATTGGTCAGGTGCAATAAGTCTCAATAACCTGCATGTTATCATCTGAAATCATAATTATGTCGATATTTTTTCATCTCTCTAAGAATGTGAAAAAGAGTTCATGTATGCAGTTCACCCTAAATGTCTTGGTACTAATCCAGCTAACTGTGAATAAGCCTGACGTTTTAGAGCAGTGGTTCCCAACCTTTTTTTGTCCAACGTACCACCACAGCCCTGTCAGATCGACCTAGGAACCCCTTTATCATACCCCTTTGATAGACGTGGTGGCTTTATGGTATTGTTCAATTGTATTTTGTAGTAGTTTTGGCCAAGTTTGCATTTGTACTGCTGCCATTTGGACAGAAACTGGTTGTTTCAACCATTTACAGTATCTTTACTTTTAGCTTTTTGTCTTTTTTTCCTAGTCTTTCTGCAGTCTTAATCAACTTACAATTAACTCAGGTTAGTGGAAAACTAAGGCATGTCTTGAGCAGTCAGACTACCATAGTTGGTAAGTTATTGTGACAATAACTATAAAGATCAGCAACACACAAATTTCTGTATATTTTCAAATCAAATTAGCTAAGCTTTACAACTTTTCCACGTACCCCCTGGTAACTGCAGAAATACCCCTTGGGGTACAAGTATCCCTGGTTGGGAATCACTGTTTTAGAGGTTTGGGCTTGTTGCTCTGACAACAGCACCAGATACATTTTAAGCCAGCCTTGAAGAACCTGAAAAATCCAGACTCAAATCGTCAACATTCTTATCTGGATATCCACGAATGAAGAATGTCTGTCAACATTTGGGGCCTTAATTGTCTTTTTAATAAAATCTGGATATTTGCCAATTAGCCAAGACATTAGATGCATTATGCCTATTGATGCTACATCATACTTTCCACAGTAGCATGCATGAATATGTTCAAAGACCCCAAATCAGTCAAACCTTTAAACCGATGAACCTCTAAATGGCTCCTTGTAAGGGAATCTGTCATCTATCATCTTCCCCTCATAAATATTTACAGTCTAAACAAATCACATCAGTCGTATTGCAATGCTACATAATCTCACATGGGGAGCAGAGTGTTTTAGGAATGGGATCCAGTGGCTGGTCTAAAGAGAGAATACACAAAGAGTTGGACACATAGGCTTTCTGCAGTTTTTGAACTGAATGCTTTCTTGGCTTGGAAAGCGCAGCACAGCCTTTTATGGAAAGATTTCATGTTGAAAAATGTACGGGATTTAAAATCAGACATTTTATTTTCTTGATTTGATCTTTTTGATGCTTTCTCAGTTAAATGATATTAGATTCAGAGCTGGGATTGGTAAAACTTTCTGGTTTTCCCACACTAGTCTTGTTGACGTCTACTATACCTTCATGGCCTTGTCACTATTTGCAAAGTTGTTGATGATGGAGAGAGACTCCTGGAATCGCGAACTGCCAGTCAGTGCCACGTCGGAGATCAGCTGGCTTACAGCAATGATGATCTGGACAGAAAGAGGAGCAAAAGGAGGATAAAGTGAAGATAGAGAGGAGAAGAACGAGAAGGAGAAAAGGGAAAAATAGTGGATGAAGAGAAGAAGAAAGTAACAGGAGCATGAACCACATCCACACCAAATGCTCTAATCAGCATATATTGACAGAAGCCAGTGAGAGCTAATAGAAAGCTGGGCAGCCTTCTGATACTGTGTTAGCAGAGGAGCCGGAAACTCAGAAGGCCGTCTGTTTTTAAACTGTTTAAACACCCTCTTCACATTCTTCACCCGACTTATGAAAGCATCCGAAGTACACGGAGGAGTGTGTATGGCCAAAAAGTCAAGGGTGAATATCAAGGTGAATAAGTATTGAGATCATGACAGACCTCGTTACAGACCACCAAGTGTGTTGCATGTTGACAGTAAGGCTAGTATTCAATGTGTTTTTAACATGTATGAACAGAGGCCGGACCTTTAGAGGGACAACATTTCCTCTCCTTCCAAAACCGACACTCGCTCCACTTTACCTGCAGGTGCGTGCGTAGGAAGGTCTTCCTCTTGGTGTACTCGTAGTTGTTTCTCATTAGCAGGTAGAGCAGGGCTGACGCCTCGGCCCTCAGAGATCCCAGCTTGGAGACGCAGCACTTGAGCACCTCGCAGCACAGAGCCTCGCACAGCGTCACACGGCCCTTAAACAGCACCGACGGGAACTGACAGGACAACGTGTTAGTGTATTAACGGCAGATTCTAGGCAGGGATGGGATTAGAAAAATACTGTAAGTGTGTAGGGAGGACAGCAGGAAAAAGGCAGCGAGACATCAGAAAGGAACAATATCACTTTCCTGCTTGTCATACAGTATATATTTTTGTGTATTTTGTCCTTGCCTGCTGTTTCTGTTTGAATTATGAGGTTTTTTATCAAGTAGAAGTAGGAGCATTTTGTCAGTTTTTACTATCTAGCCTTGCACAAACAAAAGTTGATTTCAGCCCTATATTTTACAAATGGAATGAACTTGAACCTGAATAATGGAGTTTACTTTTCCAAACAACATTTTCTTAAATGATTTTGTCAACAGACTCAGGACCTTCACAGTATGTTTGAGACTTCCTCAAAACATGCAAATGCAAGGAATTGCAGCAACATCTTGAGGTTTTTCAGACTAGACGTGGGCACATCTTAGTTGGCAAAATTTGGTGTGTTTTTGTGATTTTTTTCATAGCTGACAAATAACATGAAAAGACCAAAACCAATACATTAGTCCTTCTCTCAATACTTTTTAACTTCCTTGCTTCCCATGCTATGTTCAAATGGTATTCAATGCTTTTGATGCCCTTCTTTATCCTTTCACATTTTAATCTTAATTTTTGATTTATAGTTTTGTAAGTTTAAATGTTTAATGTCTAAAATAAAATGTCTTTTATTATCCTGTGTACACATGTATACATTATGGTTCAATGAATAAATACATGTTTGTGTGGGAATATTTTTAGGATTAATCCACATTTGATGCTCTAGTGCAGGGATACTGAACTTGCTTTGCCCGGGAGCAAAATGGCAGGAGGCCAGGGGCAAGTTAAACAAACATTAATAATATTTATCAAACATCTTGTGGTGCTACAAGATGGGAACGCTACACTGAAGCTAGCATGTTTTGACTCGTGATGCCTGATATTAGCAAATTTGCATACAGCCATTTGGCATTTCGTCTTCATTTTTGATTTTCTGTCTGGTACCTGCGTGGGATTGTTCATAACCCCAGAGTGAAATTTACTGTCTGTGACTCTCACAATCTTACTTAACAGAGATAAAACATGCCAGAACAGAGTCTCCCCTACTGCTCTCCTCTGATTCATCACATAAGCAGGCAACTCCGATACTGCTGATGCTGTCAGAGGATACCACTAGGAAGTGGGTGGTCCCCTCCCTTGGGAACTACGTGTTCCCTCAGTAGTCTGAGATCAAGTCATGTTAGAGCTCGCTTCGACTCCCAAAATGGAACGTATAAATAAGAAATCTAAAAATACTTAAGATTAAGAGTAATAAGGAAACGTGTGAATATGGGAACAAGGCAGCAACGGCATCAACAAACACAGGAAACAAGAAATATTTATTCTATCTCATCCGCTCTATTTCTCAATGATAAATGACACATGTCCGTGAAAACTGTTTTGGATGTTATAAATAGTACAACAAGAGGGAAGGAGTGTGGCAATGACACGTAGGCTGGACAAGTGGCAACATATATCACATCTGTTTTTTTACTAGTGGTGGAAAATGTTGTAGGCAGTGTCCAAACAACAAAAAGCATTAATTATCAATACCACAGCTTCATATCTTCATCCGTCACTATCTTAGTAATAAGATAGACATAACATAAGAAAGACTGATTATTTTTGTATTTCTTTTTCTATTGTGTTTTGTTTTTAATGCAATACTGTAAAGCACTTTGAGCTGCATTTTATGTATGAATAGTGCTATACAAATACAAAAGTTATTATTATTGTATGATTATTATTATCTCTATTTCACTATTGTGGCAATACTTAACGCTGTGTGCGTATGTATGAGTGTGCAGACACACCTTGTTAATGAAAGCCCTGAGCGCGGAGAAAACGTGTCTGAGGGCAGCTTCTGATTGGCCGACCTTAAGGAAGGTCAGGTAAACGTCAAACACCTTCTTCATCAAGGGGTTGTGACCTTCACTGTCCAGCAACTGGGTCTGAAACACACACACACACACAGAATTGTTTTTGTCATTAAGGAGGACCCTGGATTGACTTACATTATTCCTTGGAGACACTACGTGCCTCATCCCAACCATATCCAAAGAAAACCAATTTTGTCCCTACAAGATGAGTAATACATGTATACACACACACACACAAACCACACTCTGATGTGTACATATATATATATATATATATATATATATATAAAAAGCATTTATTGACTCAAATGTGACTATATCTTTAAACAAGTGAAGAAGTGTGTGGGTGTGCACTGGTGCACTGTAGCTTGTATTTGAAATGGAAGAAGATAGGTTTGGTTATACGTGTGTGTGTGTGTGTGTGTGTGTGTGTGTGTGTGTGTGTGTGTGTGTGCGTGTGTGTGTTTGTGTGTATGTGTGTGCGTGCTGACCTTGAAACACTGAGTGAAAAGAGAGAGGACATCCAGGACACTCAGGCAGACCTCGGTGGAGATGTTGCCCTCCAGCAGAGCCTGATGGTGGATTTCTGCCTCTGATGGCCCCGTCCCTAAAACACACACACACACACACACAAAACCAGTGTATGGTAATGGTTAGCATTGCAATAATATTGAGTATTGATTTGTTACCTATATTGAGAGTGAAGGAGGCTTCCATGGTGCTGAACTGGTGGATCTTAGTCTGCATGAGGCTGGCTCGGTTGCAGCGAATAGCCGGCATCGTCTGAGACTTCCTGTCTGATGAGAACAGCTTCGACACACACACCTCCTGACTCCTATATAAATAATACATCCATAGAAAGAGAGAGTGCATTTATTTGTTTAACAGAGAGAGAGAGAGAAGAGAAGAGAGGAAGATACAGAGAGGAAATGAGACCCTTTATCAGCTGCAGAAACACTCTAAGCTGCAGACATCAACCCTATTATACTAACAATTAATGGTAAATGGACTTAGCTTTTTCAACCTTAACGGTTCCCAAAGCCCTTAACAGATTCACCCATGCACACACACATCCACACACTGATAGCGACAGAGCTGCCTTGCAAGGTGCTTGCCTCCATCGGGAGCAACTTAGGGTTCAGTGTCTTGCCCAAGGACACTTCGACATGTGCACAGGACCCTGAGATTAAACTAAACTAAAGTAAATATATCTGGGTTTCAAATTTCAAATGTTTGACAGATAAGGCAGGTAAGACAGTAGTGCTGTTGTTTATCCAGCCTTACCGGCCAGTGTTCCTTTTTCCGATGTAACGAAACTGAACCAGACAGATCCTGCAGGGAGAGTGCAAATAATAGAAAATATTAGCCAGAGCAGGGAAAGTGTGCATGTATGTGCTGCTCAATTTTATTTTATTTTTCAAGAACTTTTTATTGTTATTTGAATTCATTTGATCAGGATGATGAAATCTCACATAGTTCCAATAGAGAGCATGAAACTGATGTGCTGCACAGAGGGTTTATAGCTATTGTTAATTTTTTAAAAACTCTTGTCCCTTTATGTTTGTTTTTATTTAGTTTCGGTTAGCGAGCAGTGAGGTACCACTGCATTGTCTGAGAAATACCATATCTACCATCTGTTAACACTCAAGGACTATTGTGCTTGGCTAAATCCTTTTTTTTGTGATGTGATGATGTGATGATGAGAGTCTCTCCACTCACAATAAAGCAAAAGTAAAAAGGAAATTCATTTGTTCTTGTTTTTTAAATGATATAGTTCTAGATAACGATGTTTGAGTACAGCGTCAGTTGCATAAAACAACACTTGTCAAACAACAGCTAATGGAAGACAGTTGGCAGGGAAAGGAGTGCACACGACTGAAATGTAAGATTATTGACTTTAACAATGCTGGGTAGATAGTTTCACACAAGATTTGTTTGTGTCATTTCATTGCATTACAACAGGCCATTATGTGGTGAAGAATTGTTTCTTTCATGCACTACTACTCACTCTAGCAAACTGAGGAAGTTCATGATGTCTTGAGGGCTGACTTTGTTCCAGTAGGCCATGAGAGTGTCTGTGGACAAACAGAAAGTCAAACTCTTTGATGCATGTTTGGTTCTTTTTTTTTAGTTTTTTTTTTTAACCAAAATTCATCAGGGTGTATTCAACTTTGAATAAATAGCTCCTGTTGACTTTAGAGCAGGCATGTAGCTAAATCAACCAAACACCCTCTATTGGGACATGCTTGGCTGACAATCACTCCTTAACTTCCTTGTTCATGCCAAGCCAAGTTTCTGCATAGACTCCATCCCAAAATAGCAGAAGGGACAGTTATGCCATATCCTGTGTATGGTGAGCGAAGGCCTGACTGTGCAGTGCGAGTATAGATCATCACTGACCCTCTGACAGGGTCTTGACGATGTGCAGGAAGGAGAACAGGAGGCCCTTGATCTCATACTGTCCCAGTCTGCCGACGGGAGGCATGGGGCTGCTGCTCATGGTGGAGCCACGTCTCTGCAGCTGGAGCAAAGCACAACACACACAAAAACACATACATTCATGGGGTGGAAAAAAGGCTAATTTGGCCAACAAAATTAGTCTTTTGTATTTAGTTACATTTAGTTACACATACACCTGATTTGGGGTCTTATGATTAGACAATAAGCTATTTTGGGTATTTACTATCAAATATGACATAAAAAACACCGGTCTTATCCTTAAACATATTTTTCTTATTATCAACACATCCAATAAGCAACAACATGTTCGTCCGTCTCTGCACTCTCAAACTTCCCTGTGGCACACAGGCCGTAGTTCCTACTGAAAAGGTACATCTTTAAAAACAGGTCATAAATATATAGTTTGGGCACGTTTTTAGCAAACATTACTCAAACAGGTTAGTTCATTTGCCGGGGACTATTTTCAGCCACGGATTAATACACATTTGGTGCACTAGTGAGTATTTACGACACAAGGTGTATGTGGGATTGACTAGAATTAACATACAAAAGAAACATGTCACCCAGTGCAGCAGTATGTCTCACTGATGTGTTTTAAATAGTTTTTGGACAACAATGGAGATCCATGGCGCAGAGGAATAAGATATATCATGCTTTGGATACGCACACAATACTTGGTAGTAGGATCGATTCATTCGTTGGTGTTGGTCTGCCCATGTGGTTTGTTGACAGTAAGAAAAATATAGAATTTGGCCAGCCTTATCCTTTAAAAAAATGGTGTTGTTGAGGATGTTACTATAGATTTAACTATTCCAGCGAGAGAGAAAGTCCATGTAGATTTCTGTTGATTCTTGTGTCCACACATGGTCTACACCAGATGTTTGGGAGGCGGGCCTCCCCAGGGGGGCTCCAAATTGTTTACACTAGTAATCAAAATGAGATCACATAGAATAGCCTAAATGTGAGATACAGTAGTTTTGGGGAATTGTACTGTTTTTCCCAGAGTCAGAAACTAATAAATGCCTTAGGTCTTAGGCCTTACCGTGCTTTTTTATGTATTTTGTATAGTCTGAAGTTATGTCAAACAGCAATGTTAGGCTATCTTGGCTCAACTGTTGAGTGTCTATGGGATCAAATAACATAATCATGGTCCCATAGGCATCCAGGAATTAAGCTAAACTAAGCAAGTAAACTAGTTACTATACACATTAATTAAATTATTGCTGTACTGCTCATTTCTGATAAAACAGGGGAAAAAAAGCTAGTAGTTGTGTTAAATTGTTTACATCGTAAACCAACCGGAGTTTGCAAGCAGACAAGTGCAGACATCTGCACATTAGTTTACGTAATGGCTAAAGTTTAGGGAACCTAGTGTAGCCAAGAAGTGACCTAAAGTTGCATCAATGAAAGCAAGGTTTAACCACTAGGCTGTTTCAAATGACCAGCTACCATAAACCAAAGATGGTGTGCTGAAAAATACTACAAGTATGTATTTATACAGATGATAAATAATCCACTCCAGTCCGTCTATATTCAACATCTGGGTGCATGGCCAGTCAGTGGATCCACACTCAGCTCTGGCATCAAACCAGGGAACATGAATAAGCCTGTGTTCACATGAAGCCTGCGTCTTTTCCAGTATAAACCCATTAACATGTCTCCTTCAGCTAATAACATGTGGTGTCTCTCAGTGCAGGGGGCCCAGATCAAAAGAACTTTAACTTTAAATCAATGGTAGTCTTTGGCATGTGTTAAATGAAGATGAATGCAATGCCATTCCAATCCCATTTCATTTAATGTGTCACAGTTGCACAGCAGGAATAGTAAAGGGTTTGTTATGCTGGCCCTGTGTTCAGAGACGGCAGGCACTTCACACTGAGAGGACAGTCTAACACTGTTCAAAAGCAACATCGAGATGGTGTTTTTTTAACATTATGTTTATGACAGTCTGATATGAGAAAACTTAGAGTGGAGACTTCAGATTTGGATCCAAAACTGTGTGTACGTGGCATGAGCCTTAGCCCGACCTCACACAAAGTGATCGACAGAACAGATCAAATCTCATTTCTCAAACGTTTTAAATGGCAGCAAAGCAAGCCATGTGTTAGGCTGTGCTGGGGCCACATTAAGTGTTTAAACAGTGCATCGGCTGGTGTGAAATGTTCTCACCTCAATGCTGTCTGGTGTTCCAGGGTCCGTAAACAGAGAGCCTCTGGAGTCCTCTCGCCTCACAACATGGCCATTCTGAGCCAGCAGACCTGGAGCCAGCACAGTGCAGTATTGTTAATGTCAACAGAAAGCAGCACAATGAACTCTCCTCACTGACTCAATTCTTACAAGCTCGCTGGCTGTAACATTTGCACATTTGAGGGAGATACTGATACTCACTCAAGCACAATCATGAATTTAGCCTAATAATGAAATTGATAGCAGATGCACTGACACTTGCACTACATGATACCTGGCAGATAGATATTTATTTAAGGGGGAATTCTACTAAGGCGACACGGTGGTGCAGTGGTTAGCACTGTCGCCTCACAGCAAGAGGGTTCTGGGTTCGCACCCGCCGGCCGGCTAGGGCCCTTCTGTGTGGAGTTTGCATGTTCTCCCCGTGTCCCCGTGTTCTCTCCGGGCACCCCGGCTTCCTCCCACCATCCAAAGACATGCAAGTTAGGTTAATTGGTGATTCTAAAGTGTCCGTAGGTGTGACTGTGAGTGTGAATGTTTGTCTGTCTCTATGTGTCAGCCCTGTGATTGACTGGCGACCAGTCCTGGGTGTACCCCGCCTCTCGCCCAATGTCAGCTGCGACCCTCTAAGAGGATAAGCGGTATAGAAAATGGATGGAATTCTACTGATTTTACACAGCAAGATCAGTTTACTACTCTTAGGAGATATTAGTAAGCCTATGAACTTTAGGGTTTAAAGAAGCTTTGTGAAGTCTGAGAACATAACCCATGATATGTCACCAGGGAAAAGAAGCTATTGAATTACACTGTGGGAAGTGTGTGAAGGAGTCATACTAGAGACTAGAGGTCAGGATATTCCGTCTTCTGCTGTCTTGATTTGTCCATTGTTTATTTTTATTGTTTATTCTCTCGTGATTGCCCCCAATTTACAGAAATGCAAAACTAAATAGCTGGAAAACTCTTTTAAACATTTAACACTAATCCTTTCACGAACCAACATTTTAAAGTACAATCGGAAGATTCAGTTATTCTTAGCATCACAATCTTCTACCTCAGTTCAACAACAGTCTGATTAAAAAATAAAGCTGATAGTGAGAATAACCCATCTGAATTTTGAAAAGATAAAAAAAAAATCATTCAGTTTGTGTTTTGAATGTTTGTTTCTTACTCCTTTTTTGCCCTTGTTGTTGTTGTTGTTGTGACATGCTTGTTCTTACTTGGGTGCTACTACAATCAACTCAGGCCACAAGTGAATGGTACACAAACTAAAATGTCTCCACAGAAGAGCCAGCCTCGGGTAAGTGCTGTGATGTATGAGGTGCCGAATCCCAAGAAGAAAAAAAAAAACAGTAAAGTACAGCACACTCTGAGTGGCGCATGTCTGGCACGCAGCTGCTGCTTTCAGAGCGAGTGCTACTAATGGAATTAAGTTCTGTGTGCAACACAAATATTGCTGTGTAGCTTTAGCTGTGCTGAAAGGCCTTTGTGGTGATGATAATGGATGATCTGTAAACAGGAAGAGGCCAGATGCACTGCGCAGTATCTGCGGTTCTGAACTCACCATGGTCTTTCTCAATTGCAGTGCTGATTCTCCTGCTGTCTGTGGAACCGGTTGATATCAGGTCATCTCTGGAGCCCTGGACAACCATGAGATGGAAGAAAGTGACTGGGTTGTTGTTAAGATGTAAACTGTTACATAAGGAACACTTGCTTCAGGTTCTAGTCAAGTAAACTGGAGGAATGCACAGAATTTATGAGAAATGATTTGTGAAAGGTACAGACTATACAGTTATCCCTAACCATCTGAAGACAGTCAGTGGGAAAACACACACACACACACACAGACACATACACACAGCTATCTTTACCAGATGCAGAGTCCAAGAAACTGTAACTGTGAATTCTCCCAAAGGACTTGCAGCACTGTCATATGCTGCTGTTAAAATGTCTTCTTTATTAAATTAAGAAAACTAAAACGTTTCAAGCCACAATTGGCTCCTCTGAACTTGGAGCAAGGTTCCTCTGCATCGGAAGTTTTCATAACGTAATAAACACGAAATTTTAAAGGGAGTACACAACGGTACCAAAGCACTAAGTAACCCCACTGTGGAAGTCCAGGGTTCGAGGGGACTCACATTGAGGCCAAGCCCGGGGCTGGAGCTGTGTGGCTGCGCAGACAGCTGCTTCAAGTTCTGGTAGAGCAGCTCAAAAAGTGGCAGGTAGAGCAAACAGATCCTGGCCTGCTGGTTCTGAAACAGTAAACATGACTAGATGAGCTTTTTAATAATAAATGAACTAATTAAACTGTCAAACTGAGTGACATGTAGTTACAGAGGCAGACAAGATGACTACACGTGTAATGAGAGAATGCTATTGTAGGTTCAAGTTAAATACACAGTTGTTGTCTACTCAAACACCATCTGTCTCCAGCTGCTATCAAGGGCACCTGTACTCTAAACACTGGCTTGTTTGCATAACAGACATTGTTGGAGGGGAGGGGTTGAACGCGCCATTATACTACAGTTTATCGCATGTAAAGAGGGTGACATGTGTCAAACTTGTGCCACATCAAACATGAACTTTTTGCATGCAAACAATCTGATTCAACCCCATTGTCTGATTCCCAGGAATGTGTACTTAATCAAACTCTGATGTAGTTTAATAGCGAATTAGACCTTGTACTAATTTTATGGAATATCTTAAACTTCTGTAAATGATGGATATACTGTACACCACTAAAAACATGACTTAACAGGTCATGTAGTCTCATATTCAGCCTTTATATTCATTTTCATTTAAGCCAAATCATTCCAGTTGTTCCAAGAGCAATTTCTGTTGCTTGAGAAGAGATGAGTATAAAAATTATTTTTTGAAACAAGACAGAATAAGGCAGATTCCTGCATTATCATCAAGATTTTTTTTGTGCGTTTTCAATAATAGACAAAAAGTCTTGAGATTTTTGTATAGATGGCAAGACGTGAAATGTCAAATCCAATGTTATGATAACCAATGTTATTGATTATTGGTAATGTTAGTACTATTACTGTGTGTAGACAACAATGACTCTTCCAGCCTCTCCCTTGTTCCAAATTCTTCTCATTTCTTCTTCTCTTGTCTCTGCTTGTCTCTGCTTGTCTCACCCTCCCCACATCCCTCACCTTGAATGCTGTGTAGCGGTCATCCATGGCGTGTTTAATAAGAAGGTTCTTGAGAATGCTCACGGCCAGCTGTCGGACCTCGGGCCCTTGCTGCAAGGCCTCCGCCACTTCCCTCAGCAGCAGACCCACCAGGAAATGATTACGGCAGTATTCCTCCGTCAGGCTGAACTCCAGACTCTGCTCTGTGGTTGGGCCAGACAGGAAGTGTCAGTATATTAGCATGGGTTGAACTGATGCTGATAGCAGTGTGGCTTATTGGGACACTCTAAGATTGAGGTAATGACTGGGAGATATTATCAAATACTAAAATCTGATAACCAGTCTCGAGAAATGTATTTTTTGTTAAAGCTATAGCTAGTTAGAAGTCTAACAGCATCTATTTCTTACACACATCTCTGAAAAAGTAAGAATAAATCACAATCAGAGTTGACCAATAAATGCTGGTCTTACATATATAGTTCGTGATAAATATTTTACTCAGTATTTTACTCAGTATAATGTAATCAGTATTGTTCGGTGAGTGGTAATGTAATACAGAGGCAGACTGTGACGTTCAGTCATTCAGAGTGCAACACTGCAAACCAATATGCAACTAAACAAAACCACGTAACATTCAACAGCATTCATTCAGACATTAATGTTTCCACACCACACAAAAAAGGGACAAATTAAGACAATTCATTACTCATTGCCTACATTAGGAAATGTGTAATGTTGAAAATGGTCATTCTGTATATTCAGAGAAGAGCAATAAATCAACAGGAATCGGAGAGACGTGCCGCTGGAAATGAGAAGAACAGAAACAATGACGTAGAGTTTCAATATAATGCTGTGTTAATATTTAAACAGGCAATGCAGCCTGGACAGTAACCGTCTGCAATTATCTTCCCATATGACAGACAGACAAGCAGACCTGAGAGAGAAAGAGAGGCAGACAGAAAACAGACACCAACAGCGTGAGAGAGAACCGCAGCGCCATAAAAGATGTATCTGTCTAGTGTTTACAAGTATCAAAGCAATTAGGCATTAAGAAAAGAGGGTCAGTCAGTTTCCACAACAGCCAGGTTCCTCTCCTCTACAACACGCAGGCTCAGGCATTAGCATTGTGCTGAGTGAGTGGGAGTGCATGGGTGTCCTATGAGAACAGGGGGAGCTGACAGGATGGCGGATTAGTGCAGGTCAGAGTGAGGAGGTGCAGGTCGTTTGCATACGGCAGCAAACATGGTGGCATTGATGTACAGTATGGTGCGGTGAGCATCACCTACCTACAGGGCCAAAAAGCTCCGTCGCATACGGAATAAAATCTGACCACAAGCAAAACACAAAAAAACAGAGGGGAGGGGGGGTAAAAATAAAGATATTGGGGGTAAAACTGTAAACAATCCATGCAGCATTTCCACAGCACACAGTTGTTTGCTTTCCACTTGTGGTTGTATAAAACATGTTCCACAGGTATAGATCAGAGTAATAGCATGTAGGTGTGACTTGACACCTGCTTAATTATAGACATGTGTATGCGTGGGGCCAAACAGTCAGGGAGGTTAACAGAGGGGATCAGTGTGGTGGATGCAGGTCAGAACGAGTGGTCAGTGAGGGGTTGGGGTCATGTGAGAGCTAGCCAGTGGTTAAACAGGTGGTAGGAAGCACAATGCATTCAATGGAAGGCAGAATATGACTGAACTGACTCTCACCTTGTACCCGCTGCAGCTTGGTGCGCCCAAAAGCCATGGGCAGGTTAAGAGGGATGAAGTGCTCGTGGTTACATATTGTCATCAGGAAATCAAATTTCATTTCAGTCAGCACCTGTGGCAAACATACAGACATGAGTGTGTGCCCTACACACACAAATGCAAATTTCTATCAACTGTCTCAGTGCATAAATACAGCTTTCCCCATTGTTCAAATATAATCCTGACAGGACTTGTCAAACTAAATGTGCTGGTTGTCTGTGTTGTTTCATTTGGTAGTCAAATGTGCTGCTGATATAGACAGACAGGTAGGACAGGAGAAACTGCATGTTTGTCTGTTACGTACAA
The DNA here is from genome assembly GCA_005408345.1 of Macquaria australasica. Classification (NCBI taxonomy): domain Eukaryota; kingdom Metazoa; phylum Chordata; class Actinopteri; order Centrarchiformes; family Percichthyidae; genus Macquaria; species Macquaria australasica. The sequence continues at coordinate 2,305,706 of SEMN01000013.1, forward strand.
ACTAAATGCACATATTTGCCTTTCAGGTAACATAACAGGTAATGTACCTGTGTTCCACAAAGCACAAGTATCATATCAGCTAAAAATGTGTTACTTTTAGTTTACTATTGTCCTCTTTTCAATAGCCTTGGACTTTCACATATTCCAGCTGCTCCCCTACACTTTTCCTCTTTACAAACTACAGGTACGGTGTGATGCATTGCTTTCTTATTGAGCATGCAGTTGTTGTGTGCTGGCCCACTGAGTCAAAGCAGGTACCTTGGGATCTTTGAGACTGAAATGACACATGTAGTGGTTGACCAGGCCAAAGGCAAAGCCCCTGTCCATGAAGGTCAGGCACCTCTGAGGAGAGAAAGCGTGGTTAGCACACATGCTGCGCTAAGGTACATGCAATAGATGTGATCCCAGACAAAACAGACACATTTCTGAGACTAAAATTAACACTTAAAAACAGGGCCCTGAGCTGTTGTGTTCTGGAGCGGAGTTAAAAATAATAACAAATACGCAATAATGGCAGGTAGAGCCATGTGAGAAGCTCAAGACACTACGACTTCTACAACTTTTCATAAACTAAGCTTCATACACTATCTCAGGTAGGACTTACTGAAGAAAAATTACCTTTGATAGTTTGATACTGTACAAGTGTAGAGAAAATTGAGTTATTCTCACCATGACTAACCTTCATTTCACACATGAGATAGGTTAAGGAAGTTTGTCTCTTTAGTCTTTAGTAAGTTAAATTAGGTTGGCTTCGTGTTTTGCATGCGGTGTCCAGACCTTGATGAAATTGGCCAGGCTCAGGTTGATGCAGCGAGCTTCCTCTGGGATTTCCATGTGGCGGATGGTGATGTGAGGCATGATGGACAACACCAGTGACTGGAGCGCCTGGTGGAAACTGTCAGGGAAGCGCTGGGGCCGCGGCATCTAAAGAGATGGTTGGGGAAGAATGTAATCAGAGGCAACAGAACGCTTAAACTGAAGGCAATAGAAAGTTAAAATGTCAGACAGATTACCAGTACACAGATAAACTTGGAGGTATACATTTTCTCTAAACAGATCGCAGTTAAACTTCTTGTTAATAGCAGCATACAGCTCCAGCCATCACTTTGCTTACTGCTGAGCATCTGGCATTCATGGTTCAAACCCAGATGAAATGCACACTCATGGCATCAGAATGTGAAATATACACATGGCTTAATTATTCACTATGACTCTCCTGTTCTTTCTTTGAGTGTGTGTGAGGTTTGCTTAAAATGCGTGGAAATGTTTTGTAACTTCACTTGGCATAAATGTTGCTTGTGAAATAGAGACATTTGACCTTTAGGTAGTGTCATAAACAAAAGACACTACTATATGAAAAACATGTGTTGATAAGCTGCTCAGTCTTAATTGTGCAAAGGAAGAAGAAATCACTTATTACCAACCTTCATTCGGTTGCCCTCTTGCAGGTACTGGGCCATGGCTTTGGCCATGGTTTCAAAAAAGAACCAGGAGTACTATGGAAAGGGATAAAAAGAGGATGAGACTACTATGAGTATCTGCCAATACGCACACTTCCTAGGAAAGAGCAATGATGGCAATGACAGGATTCCACATGATAACACATGGGAAATACAGTACAAGCAACTACCTGCTTAAGGATGTCTTCTCTGGAAGTGGTCACAATAGAATTGAGAGAAATGTACTTTTCGAAGACATAGCATGTTGAGCCATTTTATAGGAAAGTATGCCACCTGCTGTTCAATATTGGTACTACAACTGGACTAGTGCAGGAGTTGTATGGACAGACATATATTAACCTAATTTTGAACCGTTCGGAGCATTTCGAACAAAAATAAATTGATTCGGGACCAGAAAAGTTAAAATATCAGGTTTTCCCTGACCTGAAGTGTGAACCGTGATGACATCAGTGGGCGTGTCATATTCTACAGGTTGGAAAGAGAGGACGGAGAAGGCAACACGGGTCTATGGTCTACTATGGTAATAGTCTCCTACGTCTTCTTATCATTAATAGTTGGTCCATGCTTGTTTTTTGGATAAAAATCTATAACAGAACAAAAGCTTGCAGGTAATCAATGTGATCCACCATCTTGCTCCTACTGTTTACTTCCGTTGTGCATTGTGCAACGCCCTCCGTTGATGACGCATCCTTGATTACAATGGTTCCTCAAAACTGATGGAAATGCTTGCTGGTTCGCTACACAGCACTAAGGTTCCAAGAATCCTGACCAGAACCGGTTCAAGAACCAGAGCTAGTTTGGTGGAAAGAGGGCAAAAGTGACAAAAGGGCAGACCACGCACCTTGAGCAGTTTATTGCTGGTGTTGAAATCAGCAGTTTGCTTGAGGGTGGCTGTTACAGCGGTGGCCAGCACCTCATGAGTGGTCGCTGAGTTTCCTGACGCAGGGTTCTTGGTCACAAACACATACTAAGAAGAAGAGAAGAAAACATAAATCCATACAAGATGCACTTTTAAACTGAAACTGACAACTACCAAATCATTTTTTGTAACTTTGCACAAGTGCAAGAATTCTTTTGAATTTATAACCCTTGTAGCAGTGTTTGTGTTGGTAGGTTACCTTGACAAAAGAGCGCAGGTAGTGTTCCAGGCCCTCCTCGTGACATCGGGAGACTATATGTATGATCACACTGAAGGCACACAGCAGGGCAGTGTTATATTGCAAACATTTTTATCAGTGTTAAATAGTACAAACTGCAGCCACATTTTACACAAGTGAACAAACTGACCGCAGAGAGTTGACGGCAATCTCATGGGATTCTTTGGTTGCTGCTGTGAGCACCTCAAACAGCTGCATCAGCACCGTTGGTAGGAAGTTGATGATTACATGAGTCTCCATGGCATGCAGGCACTACAGGAAGGAAGAAATACATGGAAATACAGGAAAGGCATGTAAAGTAAGTTAAACCTGGATTTCAATGAACAACTATGTCAAACCTTTTGCAGATGATACTGATTCTAATCACAAATATTCTTAACTGTGTTTTTTCCTTTTCTTTTTCTTTATTTAATTAAAATGACTGATTGAAATATATGGATGGATATATAAGGGTAAAAGGGAGGGATGTATGTGTGTTGATGTATATACAGCATCTTAAAATCAGTCCCTTTATTTTATTTTAATTTTTCAGAATATCTAGAAGTTTAAAAAAAAGAAACATGTATAAGACGATAAAATGTTTGATGGATATGTGATATGTTTACCACAGGTGATGGGAGTTGATAGTGATGGAGATTGCTGTATATGACAGGTACTTTAGGTGGTAAAGTTCTCAAAAATATTGATTAATAATTTATCACTGAGTTGATAAAACGTTCTGTGAAACCCCAAAATGGCTACAAAAACGGCAGGCTGTGCAGCAGATGGGAGGTCTGTTAGGGAGCCTATGTCCCTAAATGATCAATATCTGTAAACTGATCCCTGCTCTAAACTGACTGACTGTGCACTGCCTCACAGTATCTCACCTTCAGGTATTTGATAAGTTCTGCTGGGTTGCCCTCTGACGTCGTCCTCATCAGCTGGTAGTGCTGAAAGAATTTGTGTAGATGCAGGTCCTGCGGAGGAAACAGTACAATATTACTATCATCCACAGACACTCTGTTGGTACAAGCTACCTTAACACATACTGTATATGTATGGTGGTATATAAAGAATGATTGAAGAATAAAGTGTTGTACCTGAGCATATATTGTTGATGCTACATGGGTCTTCACTTTGAACAGTGTCTTGGCATTTTCCACCCACTTGATATCTGGTTGGGACTGTTAAAGTGCACACAAATATGAAGCATTTAAGTTGGATTTTTTCAGGAAAGTGTCTTGATTGAGACATAACATATGAACAAACATGTCAGCTGTAAGAAAGACAGTGTTATCATGCTGTATTGACCAAGTGACAATATTTTAGACGTTTAGCTTACAAGTTAGCACTTTAAATTAGCATTCCTACCAAAAGACTGAATCAGATATCAACAGTATTATATTATTTGATGTCAAATGCTCTGTACATCCATTAGCTTCAGCATTTTGCTTGACCATTAGTGGGATTCGGATAAGGAAGTGGGGACTGTAATGCTCCTTGTTGAGTCTTGGCTTAAGGGAACAGGACTGTACCTTCCTGGTATCCTGACACAGGTATCCAGGAGGCAAGGTGGCTGCTACAGGCAGCTGGAGCTCTACCGACTTCATCCTCCCGTCTTTTAGCAAAGGCATCCAGGAGTAACCCACTGGAACACATGAAAGGAGCAGTATTGGGCTTACTGGGCCTTGTTTATCAGGATACACAGCAAATAAAACAGCCTAACATGCTATCATTTAAATAAATATACTTAAATCCCATGAATAAACAAAATTTAGAAAGCAGTAAACAACTGCTTTACTTCTTGGAAAACAAATCATCTTAGAGCATGGAAACTGCAGCCAGCAATGTGGTTTTCTTTTCTTTTTTAGTACTGTTGCTTTCAAGGACACTTAAATACAGTCACAGGCAGAGACAATTTCCCAGCAGACTCACCCAGTGACTCTACTCCCTCTCTCTTCTTGCTGCTAGCCTTGCTGCTGGACTCGCAGCTGATATGGTAAAAGGTGAAGAGGATGTGATGTTTCTCATGCATGTGGACTGGCAGCTCAACCTTTACCTGTGCACAGTGGAGCAGGTCACCGTTTTAAGCTTAATATATCAACATCAGTTCATTCTTTATACGGACACCAGAATAGGAACACACTGATACCAAAAGTTGACCCCAATGCTAGAAGATTTATTGGAAAAAATCTAATCTAATCTAATCTAATAATCATCAAAACAGTGTTGATTTTATGCTTTCTTGGTTTTATCTCAGAATAAAGTGGATTTTATCCTCAAACACCGTTTCACTGACAGGGATAGTACCATGAATGCCAGATGCTCAGCAGTAAGCAAAGTGATGGCTGGAGCTGTATGCTGCTATTAACAAGAAGTTTAACTGCGATCTGTTTAGAGAAAATGTATACCTCCAAGTTTATCTGTGTACTGGTAATCTGTCTTCCTAATGTTTTCGACTGTTTAACATTTTAACTTTCTATTGCCTTCAGTTTAAGCGTTCTGTTGCCTCTGATTACATTCTTCCCCAACTATCTCTTTAGAATTAGCAGCTATTGTGATTTTGTTTGTGGGGCATCATGTTTGCCCAGTTGTCTATCGTGCACAGTATGTAACTATCTTTAATTCAAACCAATGCTACCACTTTGCCTATCATTTCCCTGTCTTTTGATGTTAAATTGGTATTCGTTAATAACTAAAAAATGTTTTGTTTGCATAGTAAATTGTAGTGGTATTTAGCTCTTCGTGCCATGGGACACATGTTATGAATCCCTGGAAAAACATCCTTTAGTGAAACCAAAAAATAAAAAGAACATCTTATCCACCAGGGGGCAGCAACAGCAAGTGAATGTATTTTCCCTGAGTCTTGCACATGCTGATTTTCTCACAGGAAATGACACATGCAGACACATGACACAACTGCTAAACTCATTTTCCACTAATGCAGATCTAGTAACCAACAAATAGCTTAACAATGAATATCATGACTCTCCAATTTATGATATAAGTACGAATCATTCAGTTAGTGTGTTTGATTTTCTCTCTTGGGAAAGTCAGAAACATCCGTAAGGTTGTCAGAATCCTTATGACACGGATGATAATACTACTAATAGTAAAAATCTATTCTATACACCGCTTTTCAGTTTACTCAAAGATGCTTTAGAGGATAAAAAGATAAAAGTTCAAGGCAAAATATGTTAAAAAACTAAAGATCAATGAAGAAAAAAAATCTCTGATGTTACTGGAAGCTGAAGCATGTAGGCGTAAATCCCAGTGAGCGTGCCTCTGTGTGTGCATGCCTGTATGTATGTGGGGGCTCTTAAAATCCTAATCCATTTGATATCAGGGCCATATGGACGCCCTCTGCTCTACCTCTCTAACAGTATCCTCACCGTACCTCTTTCGCTGAGCTCCTGGCTTCGTGTGTGTGTTTGGCAGGGGTCTGTGACTGTTTGACCAGTCTAGTGTGAGATCACAGCTCTACCCTGAGACAGATTTATGGGATTATTTTAGGGCTGGCTGAGGAATGTGAGTATTGAACACAGTGAGTGCCTCTGAAAAAAATAAATCTAAGGTTACAGGTTTCTTTTTGTCTTTTTGTTGCTCCAGTTGCACTTACTATTTCCCCTTTAAATTTAATTCAGTGTCAATAACCTGAAAAATGAGTGTTTCTTCAGGTTGTTACATTTTCTCTTAAAAGACAGATTTAGTCGCATATTTGTAAAATTGCTGATCGGTGTATCTAATGCGTTGTGATATTCGAGTCGATACTGTGGGTGAATGTGGGGGCAGGATAATGAGGAAATCGTCTCACCTCGTCGTAGAACTCCGGGCTCTGATTGTGGTGCAGGACGGCTGCATAGGAGCTGCTGGTGAAGAGTGAGTCTCCCGGCTTGCCGTAGATGCACTGAAAGGCAAGCGAGCACGTCAGTCAACCTCAGCTCTGGCCCTTTGATGTGCTCAGAAATCTGTGATTACTGGCAATATTTGGAGAAAAGGCTGGGGGGGAGGGTGCAAGCCCTTCATCGTATGCATCTTTGAAGCACCAACAGATTAAACAAAGAATTCAGAAACTAGAAAGGGGAACCTGAAATTATCAAAGCACAGCCTCTGACTAGGCAAGAGGGGCCTCATCATGAAAAATGATATACATTTTCAGGCCTTACAAAGCACTGTTTATCTTATTTTAATTAAAGTGACAGTACGCTCCCTCCTCTGCTGGATGTTGATGACAGAAAACCAACAAAGGCAGAACAGTTACAGCACTTTGACGCCACATGTGATGACATAAATATTCATTTTTCTTCCCAAATGGCAAGTAGAGCCAGTGGCAGATGCAAATGTGGGATAGTTTCTGAATGCACCCTCAAACTGTAGGAGAAACACTGTATAGCCAGAGCCGTTTTGTACCAGAGCTGCAGCCACTCCAAGAAGAAGTTCTGTGGGAAAAATAAACCTGTGTAGCAGGGTCAAGCTTGACCAGGTCAGGATATTTCTAATGAGGGGCGAAAAAAAAGGAAGGAAAAAAATTCAGACCCGTTCTGATGGCTGGTTTGACACTGTAATTAGGATGCTAACAACTGTAGACATCTCTAATGAACAATAATGACCGGTGCTGGCCAGAGGAAGGATGGAGCTCTGGAGCCAACTGATTGAAATTGAGAATGATGGGATCGGGGGGGGGTTCACGTTCTCAGCTCAGTCTGGGAAGAAGCGGAGGTGGAGGTGGAGGAGGAGGCAGCAAAGATCTGTTGTTGCAGATCACAAGGTACAGTAGGGACTTGCAGGCATGGCAACCACGTAAAAAAAAAAACAAGCCCTTACAGCAGCAGCGAGTGTAGGGAGCTGATGGGAGTCCTGATTACCTGCCTCAGGATGGGGGTCCAGGTGGGGCTAGAGGAGCTGCCTGGGATCTTATCTGTTCATGCATGTACTGTACCACACGCGGATACAAAGCAAACATTTTCTACTGGCTGCACTGGTCGAGCTCGTTTTTTTCAGGCCTTAAAAAGTACAATTTCAGGTAAGCCCACAAATAAATCAGACCTGAGCTCACGAACGTAGGCTGCATAAATCGATGTATTTCAATTCACAACCTCTGGGAAATCCCATCTTGTTCAGCTTTCACGTTCCCAAACCCTTCAAAAGAATGCCCTCTCAGTCAGATTTGTGTCTTGTGTAAAACCCAGAACCTCCCCGAGCTTCCGCTGCCTTGGATTAAAATCTCCTGAGAGGTGTGCTGCTGGCTCCTGCTCACTGCCTCACTGTACTTCAAGCATTGTTTGAGACCAGACTGTGTGTGTGTGTGTGTGTGTGTGTGTGTGTGTGTGTGTGTGTGTGTGTGTGTGTGTGTGTGTGTGTGTGTGTGTGTGTGTGTGTGTGAGAACCATCTTCAGTATCTGAGATATAACATGCGTGACTGCATGCTGATCCGACTGTCTGGACTGTCTTAATCAAGAGCATCATCATGTAAATGTTTTGGCGGCTGAAGTCAAAGAATTTCCATTTTCCACCCTCTCCCCCTTGGAAAAGTGAAAAGAAAAACAATCCGCGGTGCTTTGATGAGTGTTTCCACCCACAAATATTTGACATGTGTGTGGCCAGAGAGAAAAAGAGAGGAAGAAAAAAGAGTGACCATTCATTATCTTCTCTTGCCAGCTATAATAACCAGCTTCTGTAAGCTTTTCCTTTCTCCTTTTCTGGCCCCTCAGCTGCACTCCGACTTCCACTTTGTGAAAAGCAATAAAAAGAAAAGTTTGTCATGTTTGAGGCCTCTGCTGTTGATCAACTCTCCCTTATGACATTCCACAGGTTTTCATGACAGCGTTATTGTTTCTGAGACATTTGCGCCAGGCTCCTGCTGATCTGTTGGGAATAAAGTGCAGACCTGTTTCATCCGCCCAATCATCTGTCCTCTTTTTTCATTTAGTCTAAACTTTATCTAAACTGTCTGTATTATCTGACTTTGTACACACATATCATACACTCAGCTCTCTGGATGATGTTGTTCCTGTCAGCCTGCTTGTCAACAAGTCAGTCTGCTACTTCATACTTTGCATCTCTGTATCAGAAAAACTTCAGCAGCCTACATTATCTTTTGCACATTCCTGCACAAACTGCACAGCTCTTTCATTCATATTTTTTATAATATTTTTTCATATTTTTATTGTCAATTTTTTTAAATTTTCTATTTATATTTCTTGACTTTTGTAGTACTTGTTTTGCAAATTCCTTGTATGTGAAAACCTACTTGGCAATAATCCCGATTCTGATTCTGATTATATTATTGCATTATGTGATAAAATTGATTTACTGAAGTATGACACGTGTTTGTAGTTATACAAATATTTAGTAAGTATTTCGGTTTCTTTGTTAGTTTTTCTGACAGTTGACAGATCCCACTGTATTAGGGTCACTGGTAAGTAAAAGAATCTGAGAATATTACAAGCAAAAGTTGTAACATTACCAGAATAAAGTCTTAATTTTACAAGAAAAAAAATAGTAATATTTTGAAAATAATGTCTAGAGTCTATGAGAAAAAAAACATGCTGTGATGATAATAAAGCCATACATCACTGTGCTCCAGACGCTGCTTCAAATCATGTCCAGTTATTGACTCATATATCATGTAAATGTTTCCATTTCATTTCATTTCCATTTCATCAACTTTATTCTCAAAATCTCAAATTAGTCCTCATCGCCCTGAAACTGTGTCATACTGTATCAGATCAGCACCAACTCACACCGTCAAGCAACTGACATGTGAATACAGTCTAATGTCTAATGTGTGTATCATTAACAAATACAGAAGCTTACATATTACTATGTATAACTCACCTTTAAAGAGGTTGCACCTTCTTCATCTGAATCTCGGAACTGGATGCAGACTGCGATGTTTCTAGCCTGGCATGGGGGAAACATTATCAGTCAGTCAACGCACACAGCAGAGCAAATTATCAGCGAGAGTGAGTGTGACCCACAAAGTCAAATCAGTGATATGTCATCTTTGTGGAAAGATTGTCATCATTCATCCCCACCATCACCGCTCTGAGGAGTCACACACCTTGGTGAAGGTCTTCTGGTTGTCGTATTTGAGCTGCAGGGGGGCAATGTAGAGCTGGTTCTTGTAGGTGGTGAAGGGGTAGTTGTATTTGGCCTCCTTGGGGAGAAACTCCTCGATCTCCACTGACACCCGCTCACAGCCGTCCTCGAAGGGCTTGACGGGAACGTAAGAGGAAGTCACCGTGTCTGGGGGGACAGAGCGCACAAGTTTGGGAACCAAACCTCCACTGTTGTGTTTCCTGTTTCTTGTGCCATCCCACAGAGTCAAGGTCATTCCTTGATATATTTGTGAGCTGAGGACACTGCAAACCCCCAAACTGCAAAAACAGCTGAGACCTTGCAAATCAAATGTACATGGTTTTGGGCTGCACAGAAAGCGTAACTTTCATCTAATTTACAATAATCTGAAGTACATCTACCTTTTTCCTCCATCACCCAAAATGCTTACTCCTTTCCTTCCCTTTATCCTTCTTTACTTGTGACCCCAAAAACAGACTTTAATTCACTGCCAGTCATGATTTGAAGTGCTTCCTCTACCATCAGCTTCATGTCTCTTACTTCTTTCCATGTACTTATCAATTGTACCGTTTGCACTTTGTCTTTGTACTTGTTACTGTTGTTGGATCGTAATCTTGGTGATCAAGAAATTCAAGCTTATTCCACTTTTGTTTTTCTCTAGATAAGTTCAGCAGAAGCTAATTGTGAAACTGGTGGAACTGTAGATGCACAAGAGATCACAGGAAGGCAGGGTTCTTTCTTGTATATCAGCAGGCTCACATAACTCAGTACAGCAGGTTATAATGAATGAATGCACAGCAGAATGTGTGGTTTCCAATTTAACCAACAGGCTCACAAAGCTGTTTACTGCACGTTTTAATAGACATCACCTTTATATCTACATTGTGCAGCAGTTAGTGTGTTTTCGAGGCAGGGACTCGACTTCACTGTTACAGAGAGACACGTGTTAGGATAAGGGAAGCATTTCAAAGTGACAACATACTTGAGAAGTCAGGTGGGACACACTCAATGGTGACATTCAGCTGTCCAGGGATGGTCTGAAGCTTGCTCTTCTCAGGTCTGACGAGGAAGAAGAGATTCAAAATAAGAACAAGCTGCAATCAAGTGTGAATAAAGGACCTTTCTAAATTTAAAAGTGCTATATTGATGGGATGACCTTCATGAGGTAAATCCTGAGTTAGCACCAAAGTTGTCACCTATGCAATACCATTTCAAAATATTGACTTAAAAAGGCATAAATGTGCAAGGGCATGAGTGTTTTGAGCTACAGTAACTAAACACTAAGAGCTAAAATAGCAGAAGAGTGGTGATGACTCACTTCCTGATGTCGGCCAGCAGCTTGATGATGTCGTCAGTGGAGATTTTGCTGCTGTCCTGGCGGTAGAGAGGAGAAAACTTCCCATCCATGTCCAGGCTGCCCTGAGCGTCTTTGAACACCTGCCTGGAAACACATTACACGTGGCTACAGTGCCTGCTGCCTCATGCAAACAGCCAAATATTCACATTTTCAATCAGGGTATAAGAAATTAACATGTCAACTTGAAAATGTTGGAATTGTATTAAAAATCTAATGCAACAATGAAGTGAAACTAAATGTCAATTGCCAGTGTCATTATCAGGCTACTTAGCGGAAATGCCTCGTGTGTAGACACGCTGTAACATGTCCAAGGTTTAAATGAAGATTCTTCTCCAGAATCAGTCCCAGGGGCTTTTCTACTCTACACTACATTCAATATTGGGAATATATTGGTATGAAAATTACGGTGATGGTGAACCTGTTGAAGTATATATAGAATGTGTGACATTTATACATATACATTATAAATGAACAGAGTTTTAGGTTTTAAAATCCATTGCATTATCCTATTATGATGATATCTATTACGCATTCATATTAGGCCGTTCCAAAGATGAATCCAAACAGATTCATTCCTGAGTAATATTTTGACTCGTGGATTATTCCTGTCTTACTTGGCAGCCCAGGCAAATGGCATCCTGTACTTGCCCAAGCGTTGGCATGTCTGCTTGGCAGCTTTGAGCACCTTCTGAGCAGTCTGCGGAGACATGGGGGAAGACAAACAGAAAGTCAATACGGACGAGAAAAGGAAAAGACAGAACGCTAAACTGAGAAGCTCGCTGCTGCTTTCGTCATGTGTATGTCTTTACATGAGGTGGAAAGAACAGGCAGCAGACCTTGTTGATGTCGGAGGTCTTGATGTACGGCTCAGCGCAGTGTGTGATGCCGTTCTGCAACACCTTCTCCACGCGAGCCACCAGGAAGATATCTGCATGGGGGTTGGTCACTGAAAAGATGCCCTGGAGGAGAGAGGGAGGAAATGGAGTGAGGCTAATTAGAATAGGGACTTGATGATACAAAATACAACAAGATCTGTTGGCAGACTGTCCCTACAACCTTCCTTCTAGGATTGTTCCATTGGGAATATAGATGGATGCATTGATCTACTTCATCCAAACTGCCAGGAACTCAAATAAATCATCAGCAATTCAAACTTGAAATGTCTTTTCAGTCTTAAATTCATCCACTGCTCCTCGACAAGGCAAGTGCAGGGGAAGTGGCTGCTGTTAGCTGAAGCTATACAGGAAAACCACATGGCGCTCACATCTATTTCAGGTCTGGTGAGATGGGGCTGTCTTGTCTTTAAGCTTGTAGTGTCAGTTCGCACACAAACAGTCTCAAGGGGACAGAATTTACATTCGGACAAAACCACGCTGCTCATATTAATATTTCTGGGAACAGAAAAGAAAAATCTAGACAGAAACAGCAGGAAGTCATTTTGGAAATCGTAAAAGTTTCAGCATAAATAATGACACTGAGTGACAAGGGAGCAGTTGCACTATCTAACAGGCTGATGCAGCTTTAAATCAAAATAGATGTAGACGTCACAAACTGCACATTAATAATACACATCTTAGAAGAGACCAGCACAGTGCCAGTCAGACAGACACACTCCCAGCCATAACCCTGCCCAACCTCTCCCATCTGCCCTATTCACTGATCTTCACAGCTTTAAACACAACCACACACAGCTGCGTCTGGTTTCAATCTTTGACATTCTGATTTGTTGCTCATAATCCATTGCCATACATTTTGCACAACATGAGGAGAAAAAAAAGCTCCTAAATTCAACATATTTCCATTATAGCTCTCAAACCCTGTCACAGCTCCTTTTTGCAAACATAAACCACCGTACTACTGCTGGTTGGTTGCTTGGAGAAAAATGCCAAAAACCGCCTTAATATTCGCACTTAGACAAATGTATTGGATTTGTGAATTATGTAATGGACTGGAACAGAGGCTGCTCTGGCTTCCCGAGAGCTGCTGATGCAATGGAGGGATGTAAGAAGTGGAGGCTCTGTCCTTGGACCACACCCAATGCACCTAAATTAAACTGTGGTCTGCCGAGCTATAATAGCACACTAATCACAGAGGTAGAGCCTGCGCTGTTTGTATGCATGTGTTTGTGTGTTCTGCTGGTGTAAAACTTTCACAGATGTCGGTTGGCAGAACATAAATTAGACATACAGCAGCTTGCAACGGTTCTTTTATTTTATGTCCACAACTTTCAAACTGTGTACAGTCTGGCCTGCTACTGGCTGCTGCATTCTCTATTAGAAATACTGTTTCTGTTCCGAGTGCTTGTGAGGCTGACTCTCCCCTATTCATCTTCTCAGTTGTTTCTGTTTTCAATCTGTTGCCGTGATAGCCCACTCGTGTCTCTTGTCATGGAAATGGAGAAAGTGAGTATCTGAGTGTGTTTTATAACTGCTGCTAATTTACAACAGGCACCAGTCTTGCTGAGTGACTTAATCACATTCGGCCAGGCAGCCAGAAGTGAGGAACAGACCGTGTGTGTGTGTGTGTGTGTGTGTGTGTGTGTGTGTGTGTGTGTGTGTGTGTGTGTGTGTGTGTGTGTGTGTGTGCTGATCTCACAGCACCTGCAGGAGTTTGTGCGAGGCCTGAGCCAAGAGTAACACTCACACGTGGGCATGATCCTTTCCTAAATAAACTCTCAACTTAAAATACAGCAAAGTAAAAAATCACTAGCTGAATGAGCTAAACTGAGGTCTCATGTGGATCATTTAAAGGCTGGACACGAACCAAGCATTGTCTGGAGACACCCTCACCATCTGGAAATACTACAATGGCATGGAAATTGAAAGCACAGCACTTTGATTAAAAGGGATAAATCAATAGAAAAATAAAAACACACTATTATCATGTATAAAGAGCTCCACCGCTCAGTCATCACAATGTCAGCAGAGTCCTTTGACGTAAGAAGAGTCCCACCCAGGCCAGCTGCAGTCAGCATGGGAATGCCGAATAAATGACAATTCAGCAGTCTGTCACCTCACTGAGCAGTGTAAGGCCATTTTCAAACCAAGGCAGGACTGAGGACAGCATCCAACCACAACCTGACGAGGCTTGGAAATGTAGGGTATGAATAAAGTTCCGCTGGTGGTGGTGATGATTCAATTTTAAATCCTAAAAGTGTTTCTTGTAAACTGTAGATATTAAGAGACGTATTTCATTTGCGTTACTCTTTGTATTTATGCTTTCATTTGCTCTGTTTCAGAAGACTTAGGCACTGAAAAGTCTTCTGAGGACACATCACACAGAGGGGTTTCCTGTAAATATAACCCTTTGAACTATAGAGGTTATTTCCTGTGTTTCAAGTAGTCAATGTATTGGTGTCTTTGGATGGACACAGAGGTACAAATGTAATATGCTTTTACACTGTTTACTTTAGATTAATGGTTTCTCTTTTGTATGTCTTCACCTGTAACTGTTTTGTCTGCACAGTCTGAACCAACTATAAGAAACAACCCCACTAAGATTAACAGCTACAAAGACAAAGTTATTGACACTGAGGAAGAGCAAACCACAGTCTGAACTAGTGCTCATTTTCAGAATGGTTTTCCATGTGGCCTAATTACTCTGAAAACCAGAGAAAAGAGCAGCTCAAAAAAAATTAAGAATCAGTTTCGCATCAGTAAAACCCACATCAGCAAAACCTCTAACCCGAAACAGGATGACAGGGCTGCCAAAACTCTGTCTAATAAGCAAGCTACAGCACCAGAGTCCGTGTGACTTTTGTTTGTAATTGAATAGCATAAACCTAAACAAACCAATTCCCGGATCTATAACACAGCAAACTGGAGAAAACGTATTAGCTCGACTAAAGACTTTTAAATTGCTTGTCTTAAAAGTTTATATTAGCAAAATTACAATCATCTTTTAAATCACGTTTATAATCTTGATTTGTTAACCTTAATCCCGGTTTTGTTTCACAAAAACAATGGAGCACTGTGTTAGTCACAGCTTGATCTGTGTGAATGATACAACAACAATTCAGGTGGCTGCTCACTATTACTGAGTCAGGTAAAGTCATTTCCTCACTCACACAGCTATCTAAAAACAGTCAAGTTTCTACCTGCGTAGGGAAGCGCAGCAGAGCCTCCGACACCCTCTGAAGGAAAGGCAGGCCGTTCCCTTTCCCCGAGTCACCGTTCACCATCACCCCACCTCCCCCTCCTCCCTCCCTGACTCCTCCTCCTCCTCCGCCCTCAGAGTCGGATGAAGGAGAGAGCTGGCCTGAGGCGTCGGTCAGCATCTCCCTGACGCAGGGCGGGTTGAGGTCAACGTGGAAGTCGGCCGAGATTTTGCAGCTCTTGGAGACATCAAAGAGGGCGAGGCTGATGAAGAATGGTTCCACCTGGGGTTCAGCAGAGAGACGGTTAAGGGATTTTCACAGTTGAATACATCAGCCAGGGTTCATTATACCCCTGGATTCATTTACTGTATATCACATTTCACGCTAGCTTTATTTAGCTTAATCCCTCCATTAGGAATTCTATTCATTTTTTTCAGAAATTTTAGCACTATATGTTGGATGACCCCAAGTTAACATGCTCATTGCATATTTGTAATGTGTTAACCCTATAATGTCTGACCGTTGTTCTTACATTTTTCTTTCAAGGTTAGCACAACAAAGGCAGTTTTAGCTCTTAAACTAACACTAGTGTGAAATTTTACACGTGAAATGAATGGCGGTTAGCCTGGAGTTAGATGTAGAGCAAAAATCACTTAAAAGCACCTAATGTTTGGATGCATTAACTTGTTTTAGTATGGGGTTTATTACATATACAAATGTGTACGTAATATGTGAGGAAAACCAAAACAACAGACACACAGATGCATAAAAACTCAGTGTTTTCCACCTGCAATATGCCTCAGCCTGCATTAAGAAGCTAATCTGCCATGCTGTTCAAGTTGCAACAACTCAAATTGAAGATTTTTCCATATTTAGAAACTTTTGTCTTAAAGTAAATTGAACCTAAATATGTAAGAATAAATATTATATAAACATAATAAACATATTGACTTTCTGTATATCAGACTCCATAAACAAATATGAATGAATTCCTAGTTTGGAAGCAAATGTTGGCTCTACAGTAGTGCCGCCCACACATTTTTGAATGACTAAGTGCACAGGATGGATGGTTTCTCCATCCAATAAACATTAAACCTATCAGAGACTGTGGAAGGAGAGGAGGGAAGGAAGAAGGGGAAGGAACAAGAGACCACAAATATGAGTCTGTTCAATTCTCCTACCAGCCCCTCTGATGCACAAGGAAGCGGGAGGAGGAGGCCTAACTCAATGTTTTATGACTACAGCAACGCACTCTGACAGAGGAGCTGCTCACACATGCTCTAAACTGCTGCCTCATGCTACCAGAAGCCCTCCACTGATAACACATTCATTTTTCCACATTCATCAGACTGACTTCTTGCAGTCCTTGCAAGTCCTTGTTTATTTGAAGCAATGAAATTCAAAGCTCAGGAGTTTCTAGATTAGATTAAAAAAAATAAAACCACGTAGCAACACCAGTGTGTGGAACTGCTTGATATTTTCAAACTGATTTGATCATAAACTAAATGAGAAGGTGTTACAACAATATCTAGTTGTTATCCTCTTTTGGCCTGGTTACTTCCATTGCTTCCAGACAGGCCAATATGAATTAAGAAGGTATAGTATCTGGGGCAGCACTGCAGAGGGTGAGGATGGTGGAAGTCGTGTGGTGTGAAAGGGAAAACTGTGTGTTGCGATTAGATATGCTTAAGTGCATACAGACAAAATCAGAAGAGAGGCATTTTCAGTAGCATGCCACCTCAGATCTCAAGACAGGACGTTCCAAAATCTAGTTTTAAGATTTAAGGTCACTAGGTTTAATCTCTGGGACGATCTACATGAATTAAATATATTTAATTTGAAATTAATTATTCAAACTTTTATGGAAAGTATTTACTTTTGCAATAATATTGCTTTTGCTATTTCTTCTTATATTGTATTCTTATGTTTTATAGGGGTGATTCACTTAAGTAAGTAGTTTTATGAGTTTAAGGTTTTATGGTCATTTGACTATGATGAGTTTTAGGGTAAAGTTTATCATTAGTAGTAGTTCATGGTGAAGTATAGAAAGTAGTAGAGGTAGTAGCACTGTCACATAAGCAAAAAATAAAATGAATCTTTGCCGTGGAAGTAAGGTGATGACGTACATTGGTGAGGACGCCGTCACCCTTCTCACTAACGCAGCCCTGGAGACTGAAGGTCAGGTCGTGGCAGCTGACCACGATACGACGGCCAAAGCGCTCCTCGAATGGCTTCACGTCGGGCTCGATGCCTGAGAAGTCCAGCCGCTGGATATCGGACAGGAGGGAAAGAAGGGAGGAAGGAGGCATGAAGGAAGGAGATCAAACAACAAGAAGGGAAAGATTGATCCAGTGGAGAGCAGAGGGGATAAGCGAGGAGATGTGTGCAGAGAAAGAAGGAAGAGGACAAAGTAGAAGGAAATAGTGGAAATGGTGGAAAAGGGAGGAGAGATCAAATAGTCTGAATCAATAGTGAAATAAATAAATCATAGGACAACTAGGAGTTATAAGAAACATCTTCTATACCTGTGTCTCAGGATCCAGAGAAAAAAGCTTTTGTCTGCCTTCATTCCTGTTCATCTTATTGAGCTGGTCTGTCTCCCTGGCGTACTGCAGACACACACAGAGTGGAAGAATGTACTATACAACACTTTTTAAACTCTATTATAGAAATATAGGGCCATGTTGTATCATTATTTAACAATATTTGTTATTCTCATCCATTGGAAAAAACATATATACATGTGTGACTCTAAGACAGTGAAAAGTTGGGTAGTTTTAGAGAAATAGGACAATAGTAACAGGTTTCAAAACAGAAGTAGTATCTCACACAATAGTGGGCCTACACAGTCGAGGTGCCTCTTAGTGTTTTCTCTGCTAGTAAACCAACACAAATCCAGACACGGAGTAAGGCAGAGAAGAAGACAGGCAGTCAACAGACCCAGACAGAAGGAGAAAGAAGAGAATCCAATGGGCACAAACAAATCAAAGCCCCAGGTCACGGTAAGAGGCCTAATCCATCTCCTTCCCCACTTCCCCTCCCCTTGTTTCTGCTCTCACTGTGACCAGCCTGCGGACAAGTGATCTTTTGCAGGGAGAGAGAGAGAAAAGCTGTGCTGGAGTGGCCCAGAGCAAACCGAGTGAAACAGCAGCACAGAGCACAGAGGGCTTTGTTGTCTGTGTGTAGCTCTGGGTTTATAGACATATTAAAATGGTGCGGCCTCTGTGGAATAAACACTGCTGCTCTCAGGCTTCGACTCAAACAAAGAGAGTCCAACTAAAGCTCTTCCATCATGAAGACATTTCTAAACGAGATTATAAATGTGGTCTAATACAAATGCTCAGACTCATTTTTGAGATGAGATATGTCCTCTCTTACTGTCATTAAATTCTTTGATTATAAGGAGAAAGCTGTATTAATTTTTTTTTTCCATTTTATTACTCTCATCTGCACTAACTGTGATAGGCACAACAAAAAAAACAAGACACCCTACAAATAAATAATAATTACATTAATAAACCTACCATGTCAAATAGAAAAAATTATACATTTGAAATGTAAAATCTTAAACGTTTCTGCATATCTATATCTCACTAACTCAGCCAATCTGTCTGAATGAGTCAATTAACAATCCTTCCATCCTTCATACCTTCATAAGTTCAGGGTGTAGACTCTTCCCCAGGCTCTCCAGCAGGCTCTCACCTTTACCTTGGCTGGCAGTGTCGTCATCTGATTGAACAGGACAGTGATAACGCATTAATAAAGGTAATCAGAGTGCACAGAGACCCAGTCTGACAACAAATCCTGCCATTGCAGATCAGGCCCAATAAAGCTCCACTCACTCAGTGTTTTTCTAATGGCTCCCTATGTGGCTGTGTGTGAGTTGCCTCTTCCAGATGGACAAACTAATATCTTACAGCCTACTGGCCAATTTAAAAGGAGGCCATTTGCTATGCTGCAGACTCCCAGGTGACACATGATGGACGGAGTGAACTCTCCATCTTTTTGGATGACCTCCCAGTCTCTCATCAGCATCTTGGAGATTTGCAAGCAAGCTAGGTCTATTGGGTTTCACTAGAGCATTCTGCAGAGAGTATATTATTATATAAGAAAAAAAGCACCCGCAGATGCTGGCAACGACATACGCAAACTGCATAAAAGTACTGGCGTTCTTCCACAGCAACGAGTTCAACAATTCGCCGTAACTGCCCCCTAAAGAAACACACACTTGAGAGAATTTGGGAGTGAAACTAAAACTAACAAGCTGAAAACAGTCTTCAGATTCCTGAGCTTTGATTTACTTGTACCTGCACAGCTAAACATCTTTTAGAAGAATTTACGGCTGATGTGCATGCATATCACTTTTATCTGTCTACTGGCAGCAACTATAGGTATAGTGTTAAGCCTGTTTATTGCTTATGTATCATTGTAATATGGGAGCCATTAAAATGTCATAACATGGGGCTCAGACTTAAATTCAGCGGCCTTTTGGACTCCCTCCACTACCAGGGAGAGGGATTACTGTAACCCTGGCCACCACTAAAACAGACTCAGAGGTTATATTCAAACATGCTGTTATTATTATCATAGCTAAATGGACCGTGACTGTACATCAGCTTTTCAGTGAGACTGTACATAACACATTGACTAAAAGATGGTCTGGGCATATGTATTTCCCATCCAGATGTAGGTACAGTATAACTCACCCAGGGAACAGTCCAGTGTCTCTGCACCATTCCTCCTGTCCTGGCTGGCCTCTGTGCTGCTCTGCAGGGCCTGTTTCAGCGTGACCACCCACTCCTCCATCTCTGCTTCGCTGTCTGCAGCCAGGAAGTGGCTGTAGCGGTCTTGCATCTTCAGCTCGAAGCCATTACGGCGCATCTTAGGGCTCTACGGGGGGGAAGAATGATTGTCTTTTGTTATATCAAACATTAACAGTGGATAAAAGATCATCCTATATTCTGGCATTAAGAGGAGTGCTATGGTTTGGGACAGCACAACATGATTTCCTCTTAATATAATTCAATATAATTTAGCCAATGTATGTATTTTTATAATGAGCTTTTTGCTTGCACTGTGCTTTGGATGGATTCAAGCAGACAAGGTCCACACTAAAGATTGTTTGTCCTTACACTGGATCATTTTTCTATGAAAGTAAAGTAAAAGCTGCTGTCTTTCCAGTGCAAAACATGCTTTACACGTCAAACACATGATACTCCACATGCTTCCACATTAAACCCACTAGTCGGAATGAGTCTCCTCACGCTTCCCATTCATCTTCTGAATACGTTCATCAAACTGATAGCTTCCTGGCAGCCTCTCCGGTCAGTGCAGACCTGAATGAGGTACTAGGCTGTGCCATGAGCCAACAGCAGTAGACCCTTATAATCTGCTAGAACCAGACTTTTCTGCCCAAGTCAATGGAATGCAGTAAATCTATCCAATCAAAGCCCCTGGAGCGTGGCAATGCTAGGAAACACAGTGACTTTCACGAGGGTGAGAGCTTGTGCCAAGAATGGAAAACTCAAAGCGGACACAGAGCGAGATACACCAAAAGGAGTTCAATTAAACAAACAGCATGGTGTATTGGTCAACCTGGAAAAAAAGCTGCTGCTACTGCTGTTATTGCAGTATTCTCAATTGTGCATTGGATGTTTCTTTGATGTTTTCCAGCCCTGTATACCTGAACAACGTCTATACAGGAGTCCAGGTAGATGGATCCTTTGGTTTCCTTGCAGTTCTTCTCATCCTTGTAGGAGTTGAGGATGTAGGAGCCGTCCGGGAGCTGAGACAAGTAGAAGTACCTCCTTTTGAACACCTGCAATTCAGCGCAATGGAGAGCAAGTCAGAGAGATTCATATCTAACAGACTATAAACAACTCATAACAGAGAAATGTGGTGTGAAATGTGGATTATAAACACCTTCCTGACTGAAGGGAGGATTGCTGCAGATGCTACACTATTAAACATAACATTTTATATATTGATCTTTTACTAGGTGATTTTGACCACCCTTTTATCATTTATGTTTATGCCTCTTTCCTTGTTTTTATATTTACATCTCTGCTTTCATTGTATTCACTGTTAGTTTTATGGTATTCTTTTGTTTTATTCTACTTTATAAAGCATTTTTTCACCATTGACAAGTGACAATTGATGTTTGTGTAGCTGTAGACAATGATGTAAAATTTCTTGATTATAATATACAGTATAGTATGATGGGATAGAAAGAATAATGCAGAAGATGATAGAGAATTGTGTCGTTTTAGTGGTGGATCAGCCATGAAGGAGAACAAAGAGCTGCCGTGTCTCCCTGGTTCTGTGGTGGATCCTGCGTTTTGCTGTTTCATTTGTTGCTGTTATGTTGTGTGAATAACAGACAGGAGGTCTGGTGGTGACTCACCCTCATGGAGACAGACAGGCTGCTGTTGATGTTGGCTTTCTGAAGCCAGCCCTGCTTCATGATGCCTCCCCTCTGGGAGCAGAGCGATGAGGAGTCCTGACAGACACAAGCACAAACACTGGAAATCAATCGAGACAGACTCTATAATGCAGCTTAATTCAGGTTAATGATTCTTACGTACTTGTAGACAGTATACAGTCTCAAAAGCTTAATGTAATGTACAATATACAAACCCACACACATATTCTTGGGAGTAATGCAGCTGGCCATTTGGAGGAAGTCACAGTACAAGGGGGCCTAATTAACTTAATGTAAGCCTGGACCATGACCCACATATCATGATACTGAGTGAAAATGGGTTGAGGCATGTAGAGGTGTGTGTGTTTATGTGTGTGCACAAGTGAGATGCGTCACGCCGGCCTCCCTCTTTCTCTCCAGCTTTGTCCTGTAATCCAATTGGCTGGCTGCTCTCCTTCCACAGCTTGCTTCCCTCATACATACAGCAATTGAGAGCAACCAACAACTATGTATACACACCTCGCCACACCCTACGCCATATCAACAGTGGTAGTGTATTTAGCATTGTCACCTAATGCCTAATGTCTCTGACTGCATTATTATTGATTTATTGTATGGCCCTGTGGATGGATATAAAAGGTTACAGAAAGGACATAGAAAAGCAACTATTTATACAAGCAAATATAAAAGAAAGATACAATGATCATCTGGCTCATCATAAGTGTATTATGTGCATGTGTGTTTTCTCTTTTTGTTCTTAAATATTCTTGCTACTTGACTGCCGAGACCCACCATCACAGCCAGAAATGATAATGTAGGGGTAATGTAACAGTAGAATGAGCCGTTTCGAGAAGTAATAGAGCCCTCCTCGTCCTGGCGGCACATCAACATTTATATTCCTTCATTTAAACCCTTTCTCTGTCTAAGTTTATCTGCCCGAGGGGAGGGGGAGTAGGATCAATGAGGGCTATTTATAGGACGTATATAAGGCTGATGGTTTCACTGCCCCGCACTCAGTCTCTGAGGGGGTCACACTGCTGGGTGGACTAAAGGACTGACACACCATAAGTCACAGGGAATCTTCCAGCACAATTACCAGTTCAGTGCATGTGCACGCTATGCTCTGCTCTATATTTTTTCAGGATATTCAGGCATGTTGAACGAGCCAAATTTGTGTCTTATCTCCATGATTCAAAAAGATTAAAGGGATCATTTTAATTTCCGAGCAGGGTTCGTAGCACATGCATATATGGATGGTGCCGTCTGTCCATAAAGGGCCCATTTATTCAATAGCCGACCACTCATCCTTTACTGCAGTGATCAATGCCTGTGATCTAATGGCGCTCAGGCCCCTCTACTCACCTCGTCTTTGGCGTCTTCGTCGATCTCAAACACGTGAGCCGGCAGCTTGTCCGTCTTCAGGCCTTTGCTTTGAAAAGACAGCGAGAGAGGGTCAGCAGTCGTCAATAAATCAGCCCCCTCCCTACTCTACTTTCCCTGTGGCAGGGTCTGCTATCTCCCTACGTCTTTACTCTTTGTAAAACATGCAACAAATCACTGCCTGATCTACGCATCTCGCACAGTCTCCTTTGCTATGTATCTCCTGTGTTGGTCAGTAAATCATGTGCCACCTTGTCTTTTATTGCATTACGGTTTTTTTTCCTTTGGAGGGTATTTGGAGAATGTTGTTACAAATATGTCTCTTTCACTCCAATGTATGGTTCAAGTGCAGGTTGCAGTGATAAAAAATGTTTTCATCACCATTTAAATATGAATTCCAAACATCTGGGCTGCACCTGCTGTGTTGTAGAGGAAAATCTGGCTGTGCAGTTATTTCAATTTGTGTGCAGCATTTCTATCAGAGGAACGGTGATTTGTTGCATGTCATCATCCAGCAGACTCACCCACGTGAGCAGAGTAAATCTCTTGTACATGTTACATATCTGGCTGTAGAGAACTCTGAGCCCTAATCTCCAAATTTTCCACACATCCAACTGCATTTTCTAATTTATAAAATGTATTTTCCCTTATCGTCCTTACCTTGGCAATATGCGGAAGTCACCACTGTAAGCCTCATATTTGTAGTTGATGACATGCCAGTCGGTGTTGTACATCTTGATGCACTGCCAAACAGGTCAACACACAGAGATGGATTAGGGGCAGCAGACATACTCAAATATAACATGCCATAGCAGCAAAGGGACCAAACCAAACACACAGTTCTTTCCTCTGACTGTGACTCACGGAGGAGGGCAGAGTGCTCGCTTCCCTATTTTGGGGGGGAAAATTCCAGCTTCGTTTATGAACTCAAAATAAGTGTGCAAAGTAGCAGAAGAAATCTTTGCCCCTGCCGTGGTTTCTATTTGGTATCACTCATGGTTTTCCTTTTACATATTACTTTTTATTCAGTGTGAAACTGCAAGCAGAGATTCTCAATTAAGGCAGCTGAAAGGATCTTTGTTCAGTAGATGCTGAGTAAGCCTGGGTCTGTTTTAACAGTCCCTATGACAGTTGTTTCCATGCCATATCATAGTCATGAGAGCTGGCTGTGGAACACAGATTCAGAGCCTGGCAGAGCAGCGGAGTATAGCCACATCATGCCAGAAGAGTCTGTTTTTCATTGCTAATACAATATATCATCAGTGCAGCATGTGTTTACTACTGGTCTGTGCTTTCTGTGTTTCTTTATGAGCTTTGGGTGACCACTTTAGGCTGAATGTCATGGACACTGGTGTGAAGTCACCAAGAAATCATCTTTTATGTTTGTTGAGAGTTTTACGTACTGTGTTTAAAGTCTGCTTTTTATTGAGCAGATTCTAATTAAAGAAGTAAAAGTCATATTACTGAGAAGATTTCATGTCAACTATGAATACCTTAGCTTCAGTTTTTTTCACTCCAAAACCTCCTCTTTTATTTTAAGAAAGGACTAGACATCATTGCTACAAATGTGCTGTTAGACACCAAGTGGAGCCAAGTCATACACATGGGACTGCTGGGTTACAGTACCTCTTTGGCAAACAGACTCCTGGCTTCCCGCTCAGCGTTCTGAGGCACCGAGAGCACAACAGTCCTCCTCTGCCGGGAGATCTGGGACTCCTGCATGGACGCACACGGACACAGTGAGACACACAAGAGCAAAAAAAACAAACATGTATACATGCAGTGTTGGTAATGACAGTTCTTTATTTTCTTCTCATCAAATAGCGTCACAGCAGGAAACCACAACCCAACAGGCAAAGGGAAAGTGAATGAGAGAAAACAGAAGGCACAGACACAAAGAAACAGATGAGTGTCCACAACAAAAAAAACTAGACACGGAGAGAGACATGCCTCTAAACGAAACCACATGTGTTTGAAGCAGCACCAATAAATACAGAGCAGAGGTACCTGGCTGGATTGTATTTAACTGGTCGGGCCTCTTGAACTGACCCGTAAATATTTGAGCCCGTTGTTTTAGGGATGAACAGTGATTAATGATGGGAAACCTTCCTTTACAAAGTGATATTTTACAGCTCTTTGTTCCCGTTTGACTCAAGACAGTTTTACAAGAAAAAAAGCTGCTGATTTGGCTGTTTGCTCTGGAGATCTTAGCACAGGTGGGTTGAGAATAACACTTTGTATTTGACCTTCAAATCACAGGCTGCAGATGGATCTAGATCTAGTGATGCAGCACGTACATGCAAGTAGAAGAATCTGGATTCAACATAGTCCAAATAAGCAGCACATCCGTCTTACAAGGTTATGTTCAGTTTATTACAACTTGGGTCTTATTTTTTGTAGTTAAAGCCATAACTTCTGTTTGTTATGATAACACTGAACTCATCAAAATTGCTGAGACCTGGGACATCGCACAAAACACAAGCTGTCAGACAGACAATCAGACCAACAGTTGAGCCAGATAATCTAAACCACTTAATTTGGGGGTAAATCTGAAAGGGAACACACCTGAAATGTCTGTAACAAGGGAGATCTGTGTGTGCGCACAACTACATAAGAACAATAGGTCTAAGTTGAGCGCAGAGGTCAGTCTTAAAACTGTTCAACCTTCACTTTCTCTTCAAAATAAGTCTGGCTAACCTGGTGGTTCATTTAGAAACTGTCTGATCATTGCGCCTTGGCAGCTGAATGGTTACAGCACATGCTGTATAAACGCAATGTTGCTAGTTCGAGTCCAGCCCATGGATGTATTATAAGAACTTGATACCGGACCCAAAGATTGCGCCTATTCAGTCAAATAAAAACCTGCAGTTCCCGCTTGGCCTATAGACTTTACATTGTGATGACATCACAGATTTTTAAATTGGTTTTCTCAGCTTGAGGAAAGTTTTACAAATATAAAGCCTCCATGGATAAAAAAATCACAATACAAAGAGTCATAATGGACCTTGTTTGCAGTTTGAGGTGTCCTGTCAACAGTTTTACAGACGTCTCTTTTACAATGGTGGCCTATGGGGAAAATGCTTTTTGGGCCACAGGGGAATTTTTTTGCTGCAATACCACGAGTGGCCACTGGGAAAAACTGGAAGCAAGGCTGAGAAGCGGCACCCTATCCAGGTCTTATACACCCATGGTCCAGCCAACGACTTTTGTTGCATGTCACTCCCCTCTCTCCCCCCATTTCCTGTCTGCCTCTTCACTCTCACTCTGTCCAATAAAGGCGGAAAAAATGCCCAAAAAATATCTTTAAAAAAAAAGAACTGTCATCGGACTGCTTCCGTTTCTTTCGACATCTGACCTGTTTTTAGCTATGCAATGGCTCTTCCAGATCTTACTTTGCAGAGTACAATGTTATTATAAACAGGAAAAATGATGGTCAAAATCAGATCCATGTTGTTGGAAATGGGATTTGTCCTGGCTTTAAGGGATGTTCATGTTGGGCCTTAAATATGGGCGGTCAAAAGTTTCTGTCACATGCCTTGGGGCTGCTCTTTCCCTATACAGTAAAGCCCAACTGATACATTTGGTTGGGCTAACATATCATTATTATTATTCTGAGCCTACTGCAGGCATATCGGTATCAGGAAATATGTCAATTTAAAAACAAATTTAAGGAATGCTTATACGATAAAAAATGTTTGTGTATATTATGCATCTATGTAAAAAGAAAATAAGGGCTGATATATCATTATCTGTTTTTTTAAACACTCGGTATTGGTCTCAGAATTCCTGTATTCCTGTATCTACCATACATCTTAAATGACAAACGTGTCCAAATATGTTTCAGTCTGAGGTGCCAGTCACCCAATTACAACTTAAACTGAAGTTCTTAATAAGAGACAGCAGACTGCTCCCTGGGTTATGACTTCATCCTGAGGAGGAGGATGACCCGGGTGAGAGCCAGACCCAGAGGACACAGCGGGAAAGGATGAGGAGGACTCACCGAGACATCGTCGACAGGGCAGAGCAGCAGGTCTCGGTGGGGGTCACTGTGGATCTGGGCCTTTCTCTGAAACACCACAGCCTCATAGTCCAGTGGTTCAATGATCTGTGGCTGCTCCTGAGAGGGGGAGATTGACAGAACACAAACACATACAGCTTCAAATAAACAAACTGTTTCTTTTCAGTCTCATGTTCTGATAATCTTTTCCTTTACTGTGGCTATGGCAAGCTCCACATGCCCTTGCTATTTGAAAGCAGTGAACAAGGGCTCACACCCAGAACTTTTCACCACCCATGCAAAAAGCAGAGCCACAAGAGACCAGAGAGACAACCACAAAGTTACGAGAACTGTCACATGGCAGGGAAACAGTTGCTCAGAGAATTGTGGGTGGCAAAAGATGACGAAAAGGAAGCAACAAATAAATAGACAGAAAGGGCAAGAAAGGTTATGATATTTGACTTGATAGTTATGTGCTTGACAGAGGCTTATGTAATAATGAAACTAAATGAACTTAAAAGAAATATATCACATGCCACATGGCAGTTCTAGCTAAATGTCATAACTTCCTGTTTTGAGTTTCATGGAGAAGAGAATGATATGAAATCAGCCTCCCCGTTATGTCTTAAAGAGGCCTACAGAAAAAAACCTAGCCTTGCACAACTGGGTCAAGATGTTATTACAAGTGTAAACCTAAAGACCACTTGAAAAGAAGAATTAAATGTGCCATTTAAGCTCAAGCTAAGCAGTGAAGATGGTGATGAATAGCTTAGCCAATAAGCCTTGGCTCAGCGACGCCAAGTCGTTTGGGCTCAAGCAAGAGGGGAAATCAGACTGTATGGATTTGATCAGCTTCTGCGCCCCACTGCCACTGAGTCTGCAGGCATTACATGCAGGGCAGCCGAAACGCTGTGCCCTACAGCTGGGAGAGTAAGACTGAGTCATTTTCCACCTTGTACTCTCTCATATTTCCACTTAAGAGGCGTGCAGCTGAGAACGGCAGTAATAACGTTATACAGTAGTTTGGCTGCTGCTTTTTTTCCTCCTGCTTGGTCTCCCCTCCCATCTATTGCCATCAGTGGCCATTTTTACATGTGCAGTTATTCAGTCATTCTGGATACAAGCTCTTACATAGGCCTAGATCTTTTTTTTAGCTATATGTGCACAGTGAACCATGTAGTTTTATCATTTTTTCCAATGTGAACACATTTTCTGCCAAAGTTAGAACAGTTTTTGTTATCTCACATGAAATACTTTAACTTTGATTGTTCCTTATATAGTAATAAAGAGTTAAGAGTCAGTTTCAGCAGTTAGAGCTAGAAAAATAAAGTTTCACACTGTCTGACAGTATCACATGTACATATTGTGTATCAGCTTGTTCCAGCTCCTCCTTGAAGCTATATGATGTTTACACCGTGAGTGAAATCTCCAAACCCAAGACTCCATGTTTTTATGGCTGCATCACTCCATCAAACAGAAAGATGCTTGTTTTGTGCATCATCTTATACACATTTACTTCAAATGTAGGCTTGACATGTTTGGTATCTTTGGAAATTGTGGACCTCCACTAGAATTTCAAATTAAGCTGAACAATGTTTGGCTACACACAAAATGAGTTCAGTGAGGTTTATGGGGTTAAAATCTCCCTTCTTGAATATCCTGGTATCTGTGCGCAAGCCAACAAAGGAAAGAAAGTTCTCCCATTCCATGTTCTCTAACCAGTAATTTGGTCTGTAAAATATGTTGGTTACACGTACATGTTCTCTGCAGATTTTTCCACCAGACCCCGACTTTCTCGATTGTCATGAACCCTGCATTTAGCTTCTTTTTTTAACCACTAATCTAAATAAAAACATCCTAACCCTAATGATACTTGAGAAATGTGAAATTTAGTATCTTCCAATTCCTCTGTGTTGTGTAGCGCCACCGTCATCTCTTTACACAAGGACCAAAGCTACTCAGTGGACAGCCAGCAACCCGAGCAGCAGCAAAACACAACACCAACAAGTCTGTTGAACGCATTAAACAGGACCGTGCCGCCCCTGCACCCAGAGCAGCAGCTCTGCTTCCTGTCATGTGCAACAAGGTGAACCACAGCGCTGCAAGTCATAGGCAGCCGTTCGGCAGCACACGACATGGCTACAGACTGCAACACTGATCATGTTACAGAGAGCAAGAGAGAGAGAGAGAGAGAGAGTTCTGCTTTCATAGAGGAGGAAAGAAGCTGAAGAATCACAAGCAGGCAGCTGTGAAGCCAGAGTCTCACTGATTGAGAAACAGAGAGAGATGCTAAAACACTAAAGGACGTGGTCTAACACTTTGGGTGTAACTGCATGATGCAAGCAATCAAGACACATCTTACTTAGTCTACGTTGCCATCTCCCATTAAGTCCGTCACTTTCTCCTCTGAGCTTTCAACCTGGCCGGAGAACACTCAAAACACCAAGTACAAAGAACGACTCCCAGTGTGTGACTATGATGATGATGATGATGATGATGATGATGATGATAGCAAGGCTGCACTTCCAGATGTATGCGTCCCATTACAGTTCAGCAGATGTGAGGCACTCCAACACGACCAGGTGGATTTTATCGTGTTGGCTAGGGAAGCTTCTGCGCTTATACACAATGAATGAGCGCGCGCACACACACACACACACACACACCGACATGCAAGTCACATACAGTATGAAGCCACAGCTCCACTGTCCTACAGCTGACCCCACTAAGTGCTCCAATCTGTGTGTGTATATGAGCGGCACAGAGACACAGCGGGCCCATTCGAGGGAAGGAAAGGAGCCCAGCTAGCCTCTTTTATCCTTGTATTACTCTCTGTCTATACCAAAAACTGTATTAATATAGAAATAGAGCTTCTTTCTGCATTCACATTAGGAATGTACAAAGAGATACAGGATTTAAACACCAAATTCAAAGCAGATTATTTGGAATTTAAGTTTCCATAACACAATACATCTCCTTATATATAATATACATGAAAATACATTGTTTTTTCTGTTCATTTCACCATTTTTACTGGTTTAACTTCACATTCCTTATTATCCTTATTATGTAGTCACTTGCAAATAACTGACTAGAAGTCTGTCCAATGAAAACCATGTATCCTCCAAATGTCAACTTATAAAACAAGAAAAAGCTTTGTGACAGTACATTTTTTTTACATAATTATATTGGGGTTTATTTAGCCTGAAACACAAGGCTAAAGCATTTAATCCTTCATTTAATCCTTCAGTTTATCTAAAAACTTCACCAACAAAATGACCAAATATAAAGATATATGGTTGCACTGCACAGTGATGCAGCAGTGAGGCTTGCATGGCGGAGAGAAATGTCAACCGGACTCAGAAGAAATGCTTAGACATATTTAATCCACAGAGGGTGACATTCCTACTGACTCTAGACCTACATGCATTGTTGGGTGTACAGTCACATGGAGGCTGATGTTTCTGTGTCTTCCTACACTCTACATGTAAGTGCATTGCTTTAAAGTGGTTCACAAACTTCTTTTTTGTCATTTCCCCATTTGAATTGGAAGCCAAAAAATTTCACGTCCCCGGACCCCATAAACAGATGGCATTTGTATTTACCCCTAACAACACAACACTGGGGAGACTAATTACTACACGAGCCAAGTTGAATTCTAATGAAATAACATTATCAAGAGCACAGTTTAAACACACAAAAGACACAAGGCTCCTGAGCTATATCCACAGTGAACTCAAGAACAAGATAGGCTTCTTTAGATTTGACTGAGATGTTTGCTTGATGAGCATCACCTGTGTTTCTTGTCAACAATCTGTCCAGTTTGTACTTTCAATTTTGCTTTCTGAATAAATCTTGCTAACCTGAATTTTGACAGTCTGGCTCGCATTGGAGCACTCTTGTTTCTTCGTCGTCCTCAAATTAATCAGATTCTCACAGCTGATGTTTTAACTTGCCGAGCACAGGTGGAACTAATGACATTAATGATGGCTCTGTTGCAGCAACAGACCCTCTCACAGCAGACTTTTTGACTTGTCAAATCAGGAAAAGCACAGGTGGAATTACATTAACATTAATGTTAATTAATTATAACATTAATGATGGCTGCGTTCCATTTAGGAGAGCCAGTTCCAGGGCTCTGGTATTGTGAGCATACACATTACCAGTGCCCTGGAACTGGCTCTTGACGTGGCTTACTGAGACGAATGGGTCTGCGCCCTCCAGGTTTGGGAACCACTTAGGGCTGCAACCAACAATTGTTTTCATTATTGATTAATCTGCTGATAGTTTTCTCGATTCATCGATTAATGGCTTAGCCTACAAAATATCTGAAAGTTTGTGAAAAATTCCCGTTATAATTTCCCACAGCCCAAGGAGATGTATTTGCAGCTCAACTAGAACAACTAGATTGATTTTGTAAAGTCAAATTATCAACGCCCTAATCCTTATGTGTACCTGCTAGCCATCAGACGACCTGAGAACATGCGGCAACCCTTAACTATGATTAAAACTAGAATCAATTCTTTTCTGAAAACACGTGACAGTAGTCATCTTTACATCATACATGGTTTCTACCAATTATCAGGCTGACAATTACTGTCCACTGGATCCCAAACATGTTTATGTAAAAGACCACTAGACACAGATGTGGACTTATCAATAGGACTTTCTATGAACTCCATGAAGACCAGAAATGAAGTAATAATGAAGAAATGAAACTTAATCGCCCCAAGGGTTGTCTAAATCATTTAGAAAAAAAAACTTCCATGTTCTGTTCTGCTGTTTCCGTTTATAAAGTTTTATTTTACTTTCTACTTGTAAACATGTAAAACCCATTGGTTCACTGGAAAATCTAACAACAGACGCATGAAAGGAAAGACTTAGAAATAGGCCTGACTTTACAGAGACAGAAAAAGTTCAGAATTAACACAGTCACAGAGGAAGTATGGTCACAGCATGCCTGAGGGAATCCCCATTCGAGAGGAACGCGGGCCATGCAACCTCCACAAAACAGCGTTTGTTCTCAGTTACCGAGCCAACCATTTGCCCCATAAAATGAGCAGCCAAAACCCGTTACTCTATAACAGGAAGAAAAGGACATCACACATCACACGTGGCTACAAACACAAACAGGCACACACTCCCACCTCTGTTGCGGAAATCCAAACCTTATCACATGGTTATTATGCTGATAACCTCTTTGCGTCACACTCCTCAAGATCATCATAAGACTGAAGCCTAATCCCATGGGAACAAAAGTTTATCTCTTATACAAACTTACCCAGCTCCACTCTCTAAACAGCTAAACATGTATGGCGGTTGTGTTTGGGGTTGTAGTTGCAGTTTGTTATTCTCACATAATGAGAAAGTGGATGAGTTGCCAGATGGTTTAAGTTATAACAAAAAGAGAAAACAAGATATATCAGCAGGCGAGCGTCAATCTGCACTGACATCACTGGGAAGTTTCAAGACAAATGTCACGCCTTTGACATACTGACATGAAAATAAGTTCACACACACAAATGCTGTATCAGCAGGATGCTCAATGCTATTCATCTCAAGCCACTGCGCCTATAATCCCTCATTACTGCAGTCTGTTCCAAGCCACTATCAGCCAGCAGCACTGCTATTCATTCAAAAGGAGGAAAAAAATAAACCTTTTGCTTTTGCACGCCCGTCATTAGCAATACACATCAATTACAAGGACATCCATTGAACTGCCTTCTTTTGCACAATGTGGCCATTTCCAGCAGAAATAAAGAGGCACACACTCCTCCAAGGCAAGGACAGGGGAGCCATGCTGCAGCTGTCCAACTGGCACTGCTCCTCATCCGCCAGCACACAAAAGGAGCCGCGCTAGACTGAAAAACCATGTGTTCCTGTGGACAATGTCATACTATTTTGTAATGAAGGCAATTTAGAAAAACCAAGGCATGCGGGAGCTGAATTCGCGGCATATAATCGCTCCATAATGACCTGTCTTTTAACACAGAATCTGTAGCACTGCCAATATCGCTGAGAAATTGTCCCAGTGCTTCCAGAGACATACCAGAGCTCCACAGACGGTAGCTATAGGTTAACGTTAAGGTTGGTGGGACGAGCGCAGTGAATGAAAACGGGTCTGTCGAATGTGGGGATAACCTGAAAATAGCAGCAGTGTTAGAAAGCAGGAATGGAAAAGCTATACTTCACAAGGGGGGCGGAGGGGAGGGGGGTTAGCAGGCTAACCAGTCAGTTGCATTATCCCTGTTAGCTAAAATGACCGCCACCGGTCCACAGACAGCAATTTTAAGCTCTGCTCACCACAAGGTCCACGGTGCTCCTCACCGCCTCCGACACGCTCTGCCTGACTTCCGCGGCCGTCCCGGGTTTGCTTAGCCTCTTTGTGAATTTTCGCACCTCAGACATAGTGCCCCTCTGGTTAAAATCCACTTCGTGTGTGTGAATGTGAGCATGCCGCCCTACCGGACGGAGCGGCAGCACTGTTGCGTGTGACAGCCAGATGTGGGTTGTGTGTGTGTGTTGGGAGGTGAATCAGCCAGCGGTGGCTCGCGTCGCGAGGCGGGGCTGCTGCTGCTGATGAGAGACCAGAGAGGGTAACAGCGCGAGATGCTTCACTCCTACCTACTTCCGTTTCTCCTCGGTGGAGCAGATTTAACCAAAGATCGTCAATTCAGAGAAGACGAGAGGGCGTTTTAACCTGACAGCGTCAACCACAATCTTTACCAGTGTCGAAATATTAAACTCAAGTTTATTTTGTATGGTTGTAGATTTGTTTTAACTTTAATAAGACAATGGGCTTGTTAGGCACTTTGTTCCACGACGTGCTTAAGACTAAACGCAGGCAAATTCAATCCTCAAATGTTTTGAAATAGTTAAGGCTAATGTACTTCTTTTAGTGACATTGAATGTGCTGGTCCTTTTTACACAATAGCCTTATTTCTGAGCTCGTTTGACCGCTTGAATTATAAATCATTGTGCAGAATTGGAGTGATAATAGTCTCAAGTGCTTCATTCTGTGCAAATTTTAAATTCTTTAATTAAAAAGTTGTTTATTAAATGTCATTCCCAAAGTAAAAGAATACAATGGCAAAACAAAGATGCCTGCTAGGAGTTCACCGTATCAAGTAAAAGTACAGCTATAAATACAGACAGATATGTCTATGTGAAAATATGCAGACCTCAGTCAAATTTGGATGATTACTGCCATCTTGTGGACTATACAGCCAACTGCAGGAAAATGGCACTAACCTTAAACGGTTTTCACATTCATAATATTGATGCCATTGGCCTACATATGTAGCACATCTACCAAATGTAGAATGTAGAACATGTTCCATTTTTACAAATTTGCATCCGTTGTCTCATATTAAAGCTACTTCAACTCATGTACTTCTCCTGCTGTGTGACAGGTAAAAATCCTTTGTGATTTAATAAGTAACCAATATGGAAATTCCTCATGCGAGCGTGTTGTGATGAAAAGACAAACTCCCACAGAAGTAGACAGAACACTGGGGGGCGACATAGACATGACTGATGGTTGTATTAATCTTCGATAAGGATTATTTATATGGCATTGTGTTTTATAAAGGAAAAAATGTTAGCAGGATCAGTACACTTACTAAATTTAGGCTATAAAATGTGTGCCGAGACACACCAAGAAAGGATGAGATATGTTCTAGCATGACACCCATCATATCTAAAAGGATGCTGCTTACATTAGTGGACCTGTCTTGTACACATTATTCCCATGACACAATTGCAGTGAGAACAGATGTCAGCTCAGAGAAACATGTTATATGAATATAGAACATTACTCATATTCAGACCCCTGGTGATGATGCATTATTTTAGTTTATTTTCTCCCAAGTTTACGTCGCAATATACATAGGAATGCTCAGCCAACTTTTTTGGCACATTTTACTGTGTGTTGATACCTGAGGTAAGTTGTTAAATGAGAATTCAACATTTACAAAAATATACCGTAACGTTTTAATTTCAGGTGAAGTTAGATCAAGAAAAGCACATTTTAAGGCAAAGGTACTTTGCATTGACAGTCTGAATATAGTGATTCTCACTTCCTTAAGCTAGTATAAAAAAGCATTCAAAAGTGACCATGTAGTCAGATGCAAGATAGTTACAGCTTAGTGTAAAACTGCATATTATTAAAAGAGTACTGAATACTAAACAAGCCTTGAAGTCTAAATGGGTTCAGGTACACACAAAGAAAGCAAAAATTCGGATTACCATGGTGATGCACTGAAGAGGCTTGACTATTTTAAGAAAACTTAATTCATTGAAGGCAATTAAAAACATTCAGGAGCTCTAATGGTAGCCTTGAGTTAGCCCACTGACAACTGTACTGTACATAGTTCCTGTAGGCCAAAAGTCCACACAGTTTAGAAATGCCAGCAAGGACAAGGATTGTGAGCAAGGACACACTATGAAAAGGGAATGGCTGGCTGATGTTATCTTCACTTGTCATTGTACTGGGTGAACTCCTTCAGAGCCCAGTTTTTCATTTCTATCTCCTGCCGTAATCTGCAGTATTCCTCAGCCAGGGACTCAAACTCTCTGCCCAAGATCTCGAAGGAGGCCAGTTTTAACTCAACAGACTGCTTCTCCACCTGACAGGCCCTCAGCTCAGACTCCAGCTTCGTTCTGAAATTAAGACACAGCAACAAAAGATTGTTAGGTTTTTAGAGAAGCATCGGATCAGGAAGCTACAGGTCACATTCAAAGAGAATTTAACACTAGTGAGAAACAGTATGCATTCCCTCAACTGTTATAACTGCGTTGCTTTTCACAAAGTGGAGTGGAGACATATGGATAATATAGGAATGACATGACAAAAATAAGAAATTAGTCAGAGATGGACAAAAAGCCTCTTGCCTTATTTTTCTATGAGCAGATATTGAGTCTGCTGTGTACGTATCCAGCTGAATCTCCACCATCTCTGTCCTTTGAAGGAAGAAGAGGAAAACATTCTGGATGAGGGCACCAATAAATCTACAAATATCCAAATGTATTCAAGCAGGCACAGAATTGAAAACTCCTTACTTGATCTTCTGTAAGACTAATTCACATTTTCCCTCAAAGTAGTCTAACTTCTTCCCGTCCAAATCTGTCTGGACCCTCAGCCTGTGGTCCAAGATGAGAGACTGGAGAAGCTGAATACACTTAATCATCTCCTGGACACAAGTCAATAAGAAGAAGAAAAAAACTGAAATTTTAAATAATTTCCAGAGAGTGAACCTCATCAAAATGTGCAAAAAACACAGACAACCTGTCAAAAACAGAGGAAATGTATTAGCTTGTTTTAGTTAACTACATGATATAATTGAAAGAGCACTTACAGACAGGTAGAGCTGAGTCTGTCTTTGAAGGAGAACTGTGTTTTCCCGGCAGGTCTCCTTTAGACTCTCTGCTCTTTTCTTCTCTTTGTCCAGCTGGCCTGACAGATGAGATAACCTGCTGTTCTTCAGACCCTCACTCTCGTTCTCTAGGAGAGATCACAAAGCAACATCCTGGCCATCATGTTAACGCAGAACAATGAAGTGACATAAAGGGAGTGAACGTGAATAAGAATCTTTACTTGTAAGAAAATCAGCGTCTAGATACTGTACCCCGTTCAGGCTGATAGTAAGAGAGGAGGCTCAAACACTTTTTCTTCAGATGTTTCTCCAGCTCTCTGGGAAGACCCTGTTTCATTCTTTGAACGTTCTGGTAAAGATAAATACAGCACAGTTGGTAAACAGTCTACATTTAAGCATTCATCTGCGACATTTCTGTCGTGCTACTCAAGTATCTCACTACTGATGGTCAACGTTCTTTTGAGAAGAAATGTGTCTGTTTTGGTACCACTGCACTCTTTGCTGTGAGTTCATCTATCTATCCATCATTTCATTTATGCTATATCAAATTCACATTGAACACCTTAGCACCAATGTGAACCATTTGCCTTTAAAGGGTAACTGCTGTTTATGAACGTGGGCCCTATTTTTTCTTTTACAAATTTTGGGGTCTAAATGACTAATACTTACAAAAGTTTTGGAATTGGTCCAATAGATTGCCTCCGTCGGCATCCGCGAATGGGCTGCAGGAAGATCCGTACACTGGCTCAAATAAATAGGGATGGCCATCGAATTCAAATGCCTCATCTACATTGTCAAAATCAGCTAAATATTCAGGCATGACTTTGGAAATAAATTCTTGCTAGCAGTTCCTCTATGTAAACTCTTCTCTCCAGCACTGACTCACGTTTCCACCGTTGTCTTCCTGCAACAACTCAACCTCTCGGGAGATTTCAGAGCCAGAATTTTGCTTAAGCGAGACTTCTGTTTCTGGTTAAACAAAAAGGATCTCACTCTTTAACAAAATGGTCCGTCTCTGTAGGGATCAAGCACTTACTTGCAGCCATTGCAGCCCGTTCGTGGCAGCCGGTGAAGGTGATCTTCTGGACTCTACTAACTTTTGGTAACTATTAGTCATTTAGACCCCAACATTTGTAAAAATAGAGCCCAGGTTTAAAAATACCGGAGTTACCCTTTAAGTATGTAGGTGAATGTCTGTATTTTTATTTTACTCACCTTCTCTGATGGCATGAGCTCCATCACCTGTTGAGAGTTCAGACCCAGAACAGAGGGCTGGTTCTGGTTGGTAGTGGTACTGGGATCCAGCTGTCTGATACACTGGGCCACCAGCAGACACTTTTCCATCGTCTCATAGAGCTATACATACACACAAACACACACACACATCATTCCCACATCCCACTCAATTAAAAAGCTGCTGATGTCTGTCTCTTAGACCACAGTGAACAAGAACCTGCAGTGTGCAGGTTACAAATACAATATTACACTAGAGATTTCTGGAGCATAAAGTTCAAATGTTTCAAACTGTGTCCTTTAGCTGTGATTTGGAGCTGCAGTGTGCAAAGTGAGTTGCCTAGTGCAGCCTTATTGACCAAAAATAGATATATTGTCCATGACTCACTGATAGCTGTTTGAGCATTTGTGGACTGTGCAAATATGTATGTGAAATGTACCATGTTCTGGTCAGGTGGTACAGTGGCATGGTGCTTCCTGATACAGTGGTCCTGGATCATCTCCTGCAGCCCTGTGCGGAGGGTCTCGGAGCGCAGCCAGCTACGCCTCTGGCTCT
This sequence comes from Macquaria australasica, assembly GCA_005408345.1. NCBI lineage: Eukaryota > Metazoa > Chordata > Actinopteri > Centrarchiformes > Percichthyidae > Macquaria > Macquaria australasica. The sequence goes on from SEMN01000013.1 coordinate 2,343,796, forward strand.
GCAGCTTCTGCTCAGCCTGGGGAAAAAAAGCATCTGTAACTGCTCACAGATACACAAAACTCATACCTGTGCAGGAACAGAAAGGCCCCATCTCTGTCATTGCAATTCCTACCAGTTACCAGTAGAGGTCGGTAAGTCATAGGCTGCTTACTGTGTAATTAAATATGAATAACTTGTCTTCACAAAGTGAGAAATCCCGCAAACATACAGCTGTTAGGTCTAACTTACGTTTCGTTTGAATTGCATCATGCAATACTGCATCTTGCAAAGCAAAGAGCTTGTATGTTAGCAACCATTACTGAAGGTCTGCTGTGAGCACGGTGCCTGCTGATACCTTGTCCAGCTCGGTTTCCAGTGGGACAGCGAGTCCAGTTTGGTTCACATGTTCTGCCAGGGTGGCCAGGAGTTCACAGAACTGAGGGTTCTGGGTCAGATCCTCCTCTCTTATGTCACACAGAGGGAAGGAGGAGAGGACTGGGTGGGAGGACAGTAAATACATGAAACTTATCATCAACGGCCAAAACAAAGCACTGTCAGGAGATGCAGCAGTTCAACTTCAAGTAAATAGCTTCTTTCACATTCAGCCTACGCAGCCTAACGTTACTTTCACGTTTAACTAACGTTATAAAAATGTCGTATATCTTATTACTTTGGTTATAGGATATGGACAAGCAATATGGAAGCATTTCTCTTTTCAAGCAACCATACCTACGTGTTATCAGACGTTAACGCAGTAAGTAAGTCAGTCAACTTGTTTTCTTACCCTGTTGATGCAAGCCGCCACCCTTCCCAAGCGACGGTACATGCGTAGATTCGGCACCGGCGGACATTTTGAGCTGTACCGCGTCGCTTATCAACCGAGCCTCTTGTCTTCTCTCGCTAACGCCAACACGAACACGGCGTGAAAACGAAATGCGTACTTCCTGAGTCAAGTTGCGCGCGTCTACAGGCAGCGATCCTATTGGCTGACTGACCCACGTGGTAAACCCAGCTGAGTTCTGCCACTCGCGGGAGCGCGCACTGCGAAAGCCAACATTATCGGACATTTTAACGATTTACTGAAAATGACTGTTTAACAGCAATATATCATCTTCATTGACATTAATGATGACAATGCATATGTAGTCTAGATTTGTGCCAAATTAAAAAACGATTCTCCGCATAATAAATTAACAGTTTTTTATTCTGTTTTTTTTTCTTTTTTTTTTAACAGGTTTTGTGATCTAACAGAAATGACAGAGGCAAGAGAGTTCCTCATGGCTGAAATGGCACATACAACACAGTGTTCCCGCACATCATGGCATAACATGGTAAAAAAAAATACACACTGTTCATCACCAGACTGCATCTTTACTGTGTAGTTTCATATGAAAATCTGTCTATTGTCAGCAAACTGATGTTGCTGTTAAGACTAACTGAGTTATGTTCAAGAAGAGCAGTTCAGCTGGAAGGTAAAGATCATTTCCAGGATATGCTGTGTTGTACCTGTTAAATTGTTCAGTTCCTTGCTTTTCTCGGTTTGGATCTGTATTTAAAACTCTTCTGCTCAGGATCTTCACTATAGCGGTCCAATTCATGGTCAAAGCCATCTACAAGAGGTTTGATGAGAGAGCATCATCTCTGCCATCCAGGATATGGACCACAAAATGCAGATTGCCACATTTACCTTCAGCTCTGCACCTCAGATGGGCTGGAAGAGGGACTTTTGGAGAAGAGGGAGCCTGCAGAAGCCTCTCTGGATAAAGAGATGGTCACTATGGCTGTTTCCACATTGTGGCACAAAACTACTGTACTGATAATACAGTTTTACATGCTTATAATCCTCTGTGTTGACAGTCAGAGGACACATCCTTGGTCAGATTGGAGACCAGTGTGGTTGTGTACTTGGATACTGAGTTGGAAGAACGGCAGCAGGAAGAATTGAAGGATTCTGGGAAAGAGGAATCCCTGGTTCAGGACCCTGACTCCAATGTGAAGAAGAAGGAGGGAGTGTGTGCCTTCTTCATTCACATCTGGAGATTATGACATGGTAGCTGTCATGAGAAGTGAATCAATGAACATTCTCAGTCACATTAAATAAATCATATTCATTCAAACTTATAATTATTTTCTCTGTATTGTTTACATGTTTTTTTTTAATAGAAGTCATGTTAGATAATCTTCCAGGTCTAAAAAACCTTATGAGTCCATTTAAAGTACTGAAAACAAGTGAAAAGCATTAGTGTGTACCCCAACAACGTAAAACACATGATTTACAACAAAAATTTTAGGATTGTTGGGTGTAGTAACATTGTACACACAAACTACAGAAATAGAGGAGGTAGCTCATGCACTACTGTTACACTAGCCGCACCTCAAACACATCCTCCAGGTTGTGAATGAATATCATAAATAACCCAAAAGCCATTTCTTGAGTTTTGCTGTCCTGGGATTGGTTAGTCAAATCTAGAAAGTGCCGGTCCCCGTATGGTCACAGTTGAAAAAATATTTTGACAATGTGCTCAGCCTACATGTGTTTATGGTCAAAACTCCTTGTTGCAGCGATCAGTGTCTCAGTAATAAGGAGAAAACAAGTTTTTTAGGAACATCACTAATGTGGGATTGACTTTTTGATTAAGGGGACCTGGGAAGAGAAACGTGGTCTCTGAATCCCACCCTTCAGTGTTTTATGTCCATCTTTTCTTTACATTAGACCTTAAGCTGCATACATTACAAGGGTTGAGAGGGTGTCTGTCATTATGTGTTGATGCTCAACATTCTCCTTGTCCTCAACATCATTTTAGATCTGATATTTCCTTGCCCTTGGCTCTGACCATCAGCTGGCACCCGCATGTTGCTGGTTGGTGTTGGCAGTAAAGCTAACTTGCTTTACTAGAGCCTGTTGAACGTGCAAGCAGAGGTGATGTTGGAAGCAGAAGTCTTCCTAACCTACCAGCTATTGTCAATAACATCTATATTGAGCATTTTTACTCTAAAATCTTTGTTTTGCACACTTTTAACAGCTGTGTAAAGACTTTCAGCAAGACTGGTTAGATATAAAACAATTGACTGAGCAGGCCCCGTATCCGTCACATTCTCTCCTATCCATATTGAAACTGGGGTTCCACAAATGTGAGTATTCCTGTGCTGTGCTGTGCTGTGTTTTTTCCCCCTTAAATATTGGTGTTTCTAGCATGTGATGTAACTTTTTCTTGGTACACGGTATATGTAGCCTATAGTAACTTCACTATAGTGCTGTTTACACAATGGCTGGTGGTCCTCACTCATCAATGAGTGGGCAAAATTAGACATGGGAGCCAGTCAATTTGAGGAAAAGTATAATTGACACGGAATAAAACCAATGGATTGTGTTAGGATGCAACTCTCTGGATTTTATTGGTCACGCATATGGACCAACCCTTATTTGCTAAACCAATTAATGAAAGCTGGAGTTGATTGCCAAGGTCTTTGACCAATAATAAGCCTGGGTTTTCTAATAGGCGGGTCTTTGTCGTGGAGGGGTGGGGTATTCGAGGTCATTCAGTCCCTCTCTGATTCACTCTATCGGCGTGTGTTTGTGGGGACGGGTAGTTGGAGTAAGGAGTCGCCGGGAGGTAGTGCATCTCAAACGCTTTTTGGGAAAGAAACACCGCAGAAAAAATTGCACCACAGACTGAAGAAACGACCCCCGGTGACGACTTCTGGGAAACTATTCAACGCAACGACTGCGCCACACGCACAACCAACAAACGCAACCGGGCTATCAAATGCTAGCCAGCTAGCATCCCTGAAAACTGACGGGATCAAGGTGTCGAGAGCTAGCCTCCCAGCTAATTCTCCATCAGCTAGCGTCCTCCAGCCGTAGCACCATTAGCTTGCTTTTCCCCCTCGCGTCCGTCGAGACTTCGCCTTTGCTCGTGGCGGTGCCTTTCAGCTCGCGAGCACCGAATCCCACGTTCGGACAAAAACAAGACGGCGGAGCTTTCTGGTGCTGGAGACGGCGTCTGCGTTGCGTTAGTTGACACCATCACACCCATCTCCCCAACCCCTTTTCCTCTGCCCCTCTCCCTCCACCCGAAACACTGGAAATCCACAAGCGGCCGGATAGCGGCGAAGGGCCGGCGAAGCTGGGGGTGGTAACGCTGCCGGACTCGCAGGGAGTCGTAACGGCTACAGACAAGCTCAGTCGTGGGGATCTACCGACAAGTATGGACGGGCTGGCCGTGGAAGTTCGCGGTTCGAATGGGGCCTTCTACAAGGTAACCTGGTTACAGTCGTACTTTCTAGTTGTCCCAGTTAAAAGTTTTGTTCCAGCAAACACTGTTAGGTTTCGTTTCTCTCGGCCCAACCGCAGCTAGCCAGTACTTGACTAACGTTAGCTCAGGTCCAGTCCTGACAAACAGGGATGGTTTTGCGTTCCATTAGGATTGGCCATTGTGGGGTGGATAGCTAGCTCCAGCTAGCTGTTAAGCTAAGTACACTTGTCATCACCATGTATGGCCTATATTTGGTCGTTTTTTTAGCAAATGTGAGTATGAATACAGGCTACGCCATAGGAATGGGATTCCCATAGTTTTGACATGTCATACAGTGATTCTCATAACACATCGCTTTGTCTCGAAATGTGGGATGCAAGCATATAAAAGTGAAGCGAGCTTCTAATCGCACAGCTGTTTTGCAGTATGATGAGGTGCTACATCAAAGCTCACATACTTCATGTTTTTGTTGCCCAACTCGCGGTCTAGCTACACCACTTAACCTTAAATCTGGTGTTTATTGCACTGACAAGGAAGCACTAGGGAGTCGGTTTCTGTTTCAATTCTGTCTCATTTCAAGTATGCTTTCATATCCAGACACATGACTTCAAGTCTTTGTTGTTGCTGTGTCACAGCTTGTTTTCAAACCTCACATTAAGATGGCAACTTGGTGACTTGAAATTGAATTCTACACATTCATTTTAATCAAAGACAGCTTAAATATCAATGCTTTTATTAGTCAGCCATACAGATTTGGGTCTTGGTGAACATTGTAGGTGTACGAACTTTAGCTAAAAACCTGATGTACCTGAGGAGACACCATGATAGCTGGTAGACAAACAAACCCCACTTGTCCTCTCCCCGCGTTCTAGTCTTTGTGACATCTTATTTGTACTGCTCTCAGTTTAAACACATTTAGGTCTCCATGTGCTCTTCTCTTTTCTGTCTTCGGGTGTTCAGCTGGTCAACCAACCACATGGTGGTTTAGAGATGAGCCTATATTTACTCTCCTCATGCTGCTTCACCTGTCGTTCTGTTTTACAGGGTGACAGTTTGGCTCTGGTGTGAATGAACGCTTTCCACTCATCTCTATTACGCCCATTATCTCACAGCTCTCGTTTTGTGGATGAGAGGGACACTTGACTTTATTCGGGACATTCTAAATGTCATATTCCAGTAGATATGTTGTCCTTGACGGGAAAGAGTGGGGCAAAAAGCTTTGCTTTTTTTTCCTGTTGTGATTGACACACAGGGTAAAAGGATTTAGCTTTTTGAATGCACCCCTTTCACCTTGGTGCCAGTGTGAGTCAGTTAGTTTTTTCTTTTTAAATATGAATCACTGTCATTTTTATGAACCTGTCAGGGCAATACAGCACCTGTCAGGAAAATGGCGCTACTTTGTCCTGTTTATAGCCTGCATCTTTTGCAGCGACAAGCATCAGGCAAGCCTGATAAAGGCCTAATTGAGCATTCAAACTGTTTTGTATTCTGTTAATTGTGAGTGATTTTCCACATTAGCTTAGTTATCTTTTTGGCTGGATGTCTTGCATCATCAAAGATCTCAGTTTTTCCACATTTATTTGTCTTTCATCATAAGCAGGCCAACGCAATGGGCAAAGATTCAACTATCCTATCTAATCCATTTGCGTGAGAGAGGAAGGTTGCGAATCTGGCCCCTCTGGTCCGAAAAGGTCTCGGTCACCACATGGACCTGCATGTGGTTGCTGGCCTGAGGATAAAGCAACGTCATTACGGAGCTGCCTGTGACCCTTCTCTGCCCCCACCAGTCATGTCATGCCATGCTAGAAAGAGGGCTTGCCTGCCCTTTGACCTGGTAATACTTGGTGGAAGCAATACTTAATCTGACATAGCATGCACATGCAGCTGTCTCCTAATGTAACCTTTTGGAAATTAGAGGATGAGCACTTTTTCACTCAGACCTGTTGTCACTGGTGGCTTCTTCTCCAGAAGCTACCCAGCTCTGCAGCCACTGGGACCCTGCAGTGTGAGGGACAGACGTTAACCGTTTGTGTCGACACAGACATGTTTGACCCTTAAACGAGGACCATCACAGATCAGCAGTAGGAGGTGATTGATAATCAGAGTTGTAGTCAGAGTGGACTGCTTAAAAGGGTGTAAAAGTACCGATGTGTCTACACACATATTGCCCTTGATCCAGGCTGAAACCCTAGCCAACTCTTGCAGTGCAAAGGCAGCACCTTCCCAGCAGGTGAATCCACACCCCCACCCCCACTCCCACTCCCGACCCCCACGCATGCATGCAAGTGACGATGCTGCCTGACTTCTCTGTCCCATATACGGTAGCGTCACACTTAGAGACATGCCACTCCCACCACTTTCCTCCTGTCTTGTCATTGCTCAGCGTTGGGGGGTGTTGGTTGAAGTTTAGGGCTGCTGTGACAGATTTGTGGATGGCTGTGATGGACAAGTAACACGCTGAAGTGATCTCTCTCGTAATAGTTGTCTCTGGGCTATCGCATAATCTGTCCATGAGCGAGTGCCTGTCTTCCCCGTACATGTGCCCTCATGAGCATGCCTCTTGGAAAACTATAGTCTTCCAACTTACACACAAAGAGAGACCTCATGCATTTTAATTCTGTTTGTGTGTGTGTGTATGTGTGCATGAGAGATTTCCAGGCTGTCTTTGCTGTCAGGAGGAGTCCTTGTCACTTTCTCCAGCACAGAAATCACAGCCAGAGAATTGTCAGTGATGTGATGTCTTGGCTTCCAGAAAGCCCTAGTTGCTCTTTTTTTCAGCAGCAGTCACAGTATTGGTCTAGCATGGCTTACAAGCCAGCTGTCTCTATGTTGTTTACATGCAAAATCAAACGCTCTCCGCCCTACCCCTCACCCCTGTCTCTGTCTTGTGCATTCGTGGGAGTAAAATTCGTTCTCTCTGCTTTTCTTTTAGGGTTACATCAAAGATGTCCACGAAGACTCGCTCACAATTGTTTTTGAGAACAAGTAAGTTTGCTCTCTCTGTTAACCTCTCCTGTATGTCTGATTTATGATAAATAATCCATACATGGGGAAGTTAAGCTCGAACTGTAGTGATTTAGAGTTACGACTACTGCTCCAGGCTAAGTGCTTTACCCAGACATTCAAAATTGTCCTCTTCAGCACCTGTGCTTGGCATGCAGCTGTCCATACACATCTCTAACTGTTTTTTTACCTCTTGCTCTGACCCCTCCTGCCCTTGCCATCCTGATAGCATGCTTTCCTATCCTCCTAGCCCCACCTACTGTCCCTTTCCACCACCCCCACCCACCCATCCCTCTGGTCCCTCTTTATCTACTTGGCTCAGAGTGTAGAGCAGGGTGCCCCTAAAAATAGTGACCCAAGGTATGCAGGGTGGGAGGGGTGGCAGTATGGTGTGCCTGTGTCGTGCCCCCCCCCCCCCCAGTAGCTGGTTGTGTAAGATAGTGAATGAATAAAACACTGTTTTGGACTAAATTTTCTTAAATAAAAATTCCTTTTAAATCTATGATTCAAAATGTGCTTGAGAGGTTTTTTTTTTAGATATCAATACTGAATGAATATAGAAATTAGCCGTTTTTTATTTTGTGTCCAGTGTAATAATCTCAAATTTCACCTTTGAAACTCATTTAATGAACTTAATGACACCCAGCTGAGCTAATTTCAAGTTCTTATTTAATGTAAAAGGACATCATACAATGAACATAGTTCCTCGAACTTCCTCATTAAACTTAACGAGCCATTTTAATTTAGATTTTCATTATGTCTGTTAACTCTCTTAAACCTCCATAGACAAAGAAACGCCTGGACCCAGTTTTATGTTTCTGCCAATTCTGAGCTTATTCTTTCAGTCAGTATCAAGTGTTATTCATCATATGATTCAGGGGAACCTACCCTTTCTTTCTGGTGCAGTGTGAAGTCACCATCATGCATTACCTTTGTGTGAGCATACCGTATTTGACATTTACAAAAAAAAACGCCCAGTGGAAAAAAAACAACATGTTTTGTTGAACTCCATGTGAAGTTTGGTGCAAATAGACCTTTTCCTCAGTGAGTTACAGCCATTAATTGAATATTGTCCTGGGTGATTTTTTTTTCAGTAGACAATGCGACAATATATACATTTTGGTGCTGAGATGTCTTTATATTCTGGTCAATATCACCTCTGAGAGTAAATGTCAGACCTAATCTTTCGATATATTTCCATCACAGTGGCAAATGTGCCACAGTGGGTTAATGTGCTGCATTAATGTAGTGGGTAATATACATATACACCCATGTCATTGCAATCCCAGTGTGACACGAGTGAAAAAGAGCTTGAGCTAGACTGCTTGAACTATGTAACCGTATTCAATATTGCTACCTGTGATTGTGTTTGTGTTTTGCCTGTGTGTCGTGTCGCCATAGCTGGCAGCCAGAAAGACAGTTGCCCTTCAGCGACGTGCGGTTGCCTCCTCCGGCCGACTACCACAAGGAAATTGGTGAAGGAGAGGAGGTGGAGGTAAGGCCTGCCACTTTGCGTCCCTCTGACTCGGCTTATCCAACTGAGTTTTCACTAACCACATGTCTCAAGGCCTTGGTGTCTTTGGATCATTATAGGCTAGTATTGACTTTCGACTGACATTTCCAGGACATCCATCTTATGAAACATCATAATTTAGATCTTATGACATCTAAATTATGAAAAAAATCTACATTTATGCCCTTTAACCATAGACTGTATATAAAGATGGACGACGCGTCTCCCCTTCCTCCTACTGTACAAAAATGAAGCCAAAATATCCCGGATACGGGAGCTGCTATCTTGTGCTTTTCTGCTGGTGACATCATTTGGAGCCAGAGTCTGTGCAGTAGTGATCCGCGGAGGAGCCGCGGTATTGAGGTCCCGCCTATACACCCGCCTGAACCAATCGCGAACACACTCAGTTGCCAATCATGACATTACACCCCCTTTTTTTTAGCATCAAATAACTAATTAAAACCAAACATATCAGCAAAATGAACACTTGAACAAACATCAGCGTGTTGAGAACTACCTAAAATGACAGAAACCATCTTTGGGAAAAATTTATTTGACGTGTACTTTGATTTTTCAATTTGGCCCATGTCCCATCCGCCAACATGGGGGGGGGCAGGGTTTATGACTTATACTGCAGCCAGCCACCAGGGGGCGATCGAGATGTTTTGGCTTCACTTTTGGGGAGCTGTCATGTCGTCTATCTTTATATACAGTCTATGCCTTTTTAATTGTAAAATGGCTTCAGTCAAAAATATGAACTATAAAAGGTGCACACTTGAGTCTTTGTACGACATTTCAGATTTTCTTCATGTCATAGTGTCTCATATACCCAACAATTTTACCTCGCATATTTAGCATTTTCTCCATATCACACAACACTAGTTAGTTGTACAGTATGCATCCTGTCTGCTTTATTAAAAGCTAGACAGTGGATTGGTGGGATTCCATTCATGACACAGTATAGGTCTGCCGTTTGCTTACTGAACATGCAGCAAAGGCCATGTTCACTGTCACAGCTCACTTTCCACTACAAACTGTTAATACAGTACAGTTAAAGTGTGTAATAGCTGTAGTTTTTTTTTGTCTCTGACTCAGCTGTCATTCACTCTGTGTCTCCTTACAGGTTTACTCCAGGGCCAACGAACAGGAGCCATGTGGCTGGTGGCTGGCCCGGGTCAGAATGATGAAGGGAGAGGTAAGTGGTTGCTAGAAACCAGGGAACATTTAAAAAAAAAATTAGATAAAAAATGGGTAAGAGATAGACAGAAACTGAAACTTAATTTACAAATTGTTTTGTTGCTGACACATAGAAGATTGACAAAAAACCCTCTCTGTACCTCCTACAGTTTAAACCATGCAGCTGCTGTTGGTTTTTAATCCCGTCTAATTTGCCTAATCTTCACAGTGCCTCGGATGCTGGGGAAACATTAATAGCTGGACGGAATTGTTAGTTCCTGAATTTAAGTTCCTGGGGCTTAAATTTCCTGGAGCTATTTAGTCGAAAAACTATTATTGAGAAGATGATACCTTGTGTCAGTGATAAGATCCAGCTAGGCTAGCTTCCTCTGTATCTCAGTATTTAATAATCAGTAGTAGAGGCTAAGCAATTATCTTTCACCTTGCCTCAGTGTTCTGTTGTGTTGCCAGTAAGTGTTTATTGAGCTCTGGGTACTGCTACTGTAGAGTGAGTACAGGCCTGTAGTAAGATAAGTACTGCTGGGTAATGAGCTCAAAGAGTCATGTCCTGACGCGGCCTGACGTTGTACCTTCAAATTATATTTCCCATACGACCTGGGCTTTTTCTTCACACTGACTTGTGTCATAATGGATTTATGCCAGACTCGGTCTAACAGGCCCAGTTGGGCTTATTTTGCTTATTTTGACATACCTTTTTTAAAATTTTCTGATTATTTCAAGTAACCAGGACTGGCTCTTAGTCACCAGCACGAGCTGCAGGTTGAATAGTGGGTCAGTGGGATATGGAAAGGACAGCTTTGTAGTGCTACTGTGTCAGGGGAGTCGCTGCTGGTGTAGTGCTGTTATTTGGAGCAGTCTGATAAGAGCCTGCAGGAATGTCTAGCATTGACTGATGGCTTTAATTCTGTCCTTTTGAGCATGGCGTGTGCAGTGTTCATCTCACTGCCTCACTCTCTTATGGCTCCCCCTTTTTCTTTCTCTACATTTTTTTTCACCGTTTTATTTTATGTTTTCTAAAAAACAAAATAAACTGAGCAAGGAGTGTAGTGTAGCTTCATTAAATAAATGAATGAAGCTATAGAATAAATGCGTTTTTGATGTAGAAAGTATAATTTCTTAATTTGAGAGCAGACATCAATGAATTTTTAATTTGATAGCTGATGCGGAATTTTTATATAGACTGAATACAGCAGTTATACTCTGTATATATCTTGGCATGATGGTGCTTTTTTCCAAATTCATATTGGTTATCCGAGCTGACAAACTTGCACGTGTTTGATATTTCTGGCTACATTATTAAAAATCTATCTCTTGTGCTGGTTTTCAGTTCTATGTGATTGAATACGCGGCATGCGACGCCACATACAACGAGATTGTCACAGCAGAGCGCATCAGGCCCCTCAACCCCAACAGCCCCTCCTCTCGAAACTCCTTCCACAAGGTCCCCATCCCTGTCCCAGAAGACCTGAGGGACATGTGAGTGTCTTTACATTGGCAAATTTCACCAAGCTTAAGACTTGGGCAGTGCCAGAGAAACTGCAAATGATGAATTGAGATTTTCTTGGTTATATGAATGGGTGATTTTGCATGTCTAAACACCTTTCTTTGAATGTTAAGTTCTTGCATGATGTTACGATGGCCCACTGCTGCAAAATGAATAACCAGGCTGTCTCTCCTGTGGATTGTTTTCTTACCAACAGCTGTGCAAATGACAACATTCACAAAGACTTCAGGAAAGCTATCGGAGCCAACTGCATCTTCTACAGTGCCCAAACACACGAACTCATTGTGCTGGTTAGTACTCAGAATACGCACTTCAGCCGGGACTCACCTCATCAACAAGTGAATGGCCCTGTTACATATACAGAGATGAGGAAATAATACAAAGGCGCTGTGAATCTGAAAGGTTTAGGGATTTCCTGGGTATTCCTAAAATATAGTTAGGTGTGGAATTGAATCCAGCTCATGCCATATATTTCTTAGACAAAACAAATACACTCACTTCCTCATACTGACAAACACTGACTAAACAATTGTTGATATATTGTAACTTCATCCCTGTTTTTGTTATCTTCACAGTCTACAAATGAAACCACAGTAAAGCGTGCAACTCTTCTGAGCGACATGCATTTCCGCAGCATCCGTACCAAGCTTATGCTAATGTCCCGCAACGAAGAAGCCACCAAACATTTGGAGGTACTTGCATATACGTGCACGCCCCGTGTCAAATACGCTTAATTTTGCCCGTTTGCGTGGCTATTTGTCATTGAAAAATTAGAAGCCTGGGCCAACCATTTTGGCCTAGTTGACACATTTGTACACAAACCACCTATGTGTTATCCCTCCCAGACAAGTAAGCAGTTAGCGTCAGCATACCAGGAGGAGGTGAGGGTCAGGGAGGACCTGATGGGCCTCGCCATCGGCTCCCACGGTGCCAACATCCAGCAGGCAAGGAAGGTGCCTGGTGTCACAGCTATCGAGCTGGAGGAGGAAAGCTGCACATTCAGGATCTATGGAGAGGTACGCTGCTTAATGAGCTTGTGTATGTCAGTTCTCGTTCCAATATTTGGATAGATATCCTGTAATGATTTGGGCTAATGTTTGTGTCCTGTTACAGACCCCAGAGGCAGTAAAGCAGGCTAGAGAGTATCTTGAGTTCAAAGAAGACTACTTTCAGGTACCCAGGAACCTTGTAGGTGAGTGAGCTGCATAACATTCCTGAGGGAGCTCATTTTGTTGCTGACAACATCCCACTTCATCACCATAACATATTCCTTATTACTACAAATATATACCCTCTTATTATCATGACATTCTTTTAACCTTCTTCTTTTCTTCTTTCTCTCTTGTGCAGGCAAAGTCATCGGCAAGAGCGGCAAAGTCATCCAGGAGATTGTGGACAAGTCGGGCGTGGTCCGTGTCAGGATTGAGGGAGACAACGACAAAAAGCTTCCCAGGGAGGAGGTCGGCAGGCAGGGGGCAGGCAGGGACGACACTGCCAGCAGCAAAGAGGTGAATGGGCCGTTCGGCTGGTCTTCCAGTCTCCTATAACTCCCCCACCCCCCTCCCCTCCCACCCCCTTTGCTCTCCAAACGAAAGCTTCTTAATTGCAGCGTGTAGACATCCCATGTGCTGTCTGCTTTGACACTGTTCCATTCCGCTGCTTTGTCGCTTGTTTTGTCACTAGCACTTATGTTTTCATTGCTTTCACTACACACAACCCACTGCACAGCATATGTCAGTTATCTTGGGCATGTGTGGGCACTTAGCTGTCTGTTGTCTCTGATGGGTTGATATGTTTCTGTTGAGTGTGCTTCGTGTGGTTTTTAAGCGTACCAATCATTCCAGAAATGGTCTGTAAATCACCACTTAAAAGGTTATTTTTGAGTAAGGTCTGAACTGTTAACATGTCAGTGATATCTCCCCAACAATGGGGCTCAGTATTTCAAGTGATGTTTATCTGTTTCCTTTAAAAAAAAAAAAAAAAAAAAGACACTCAACTCTTCATCTCCCCCTCTTTTGTGTTTTATCAGGGCATGGTTCCCTTCGTGTTTGTGGGAACTAAAGAGAACATCAGTAACGCTCAGGCTCTGTTGGAGTACCATGTGTCCTATCTCCAGGTTAGTCCGTCCTCCATGTTCACCAGTAGATGGCGGCACTAGCCTTTTCTCTGTTCCTGTCACTCAAAAACCTTCAGATAAAATAGACCTGTATGTTTACAGCATTTCTGTATTCTGTACATTGTAGACATTTTTACTTTGAATTTGAATCCATAAATGTGTTTCTGCTCAGAATATCTGCTTTCTTAGAAGCACTCTATGTGATATGTGGGTGTATATGCAGGGTCATTTCATATTGGTCACCTGTCTCCCTCCTGCCCCGCACCACATGAGGAAAGTTGCTGAGGGCACCTCATTTTGCCCTTACCTCATGTGCTTTTATAAATAGCTCCTCTCTGTGGGATGGGGTGAAGGGTATGCTGGAGTTTAGATTACCAGCTATCTGGACCCTCGGCTTCCAAAAATAAAATCAGACCCCCTGCCCTGCCTCACTTCCTTCACACCTCCCTTGAGGTTCAGCTGTCGTTGGTGGAGGCAGCTGTCACGCGGTGAAGTGAGACCCCCCTCCTCCTCCAAATCACCCACCACTAAACCACCATAGAAACTGCTGTCATTGCACAGCTGCCATTAGACGGCAATGCCCACCCCCCTCATCTACGAATGAAGATGGCATATGTGGTTTAGCTGGAAAATCTGAAAGATAATAGTAGTTTTTTAAAAGATACAAGTATCAGCTAGCATGATAAACTGATACCTTTAACTTTATCCTGGCTGTAACTTTGTGTTTGTTAGAGCGCTGTGAGTGAGAGCATTATGGGTGGTATGGTGGTACGTAGTTGGAGAATTGTGGGAATGACTGTAATGGTCACTCATCATTATTAGCTTCCCTCGTCAACAACTGCTTTTCCCATTTTTAGCGTACCTGAGACAAACCTTAACAACCAAATGGGCTAATCTGGCTAATCCATTTTGGCATCTGTGAATCAAAAAGGGGCTGAGAACATCTAAGCCAGCAACCCCACTGTGAAGCTCTTTCAGCTATCTTTGTCCCACACAATATTGCATTCACTTTGTCCCCTCACTTTTTAATCTCTTTGGACAGAGACAGTTTCACATGCACTTTGCCGTCTAGAAAATGTCAGCTGTTTTCTACCAACACTGCCTTTTCCTCATTTTAAATTTGGCCGTGGTTTGGAAAAGACAGGAGTCTACAAAGACAGCAGTGGAGAGAGTAATGGTGGCGTTGACAGATTCAGCTGCTTCCTAACCTAACCTTGATCACTACAAACTAATACTTTAACCCAACCAATCAGCCATCTGTCAGCCATTGGTAGGTGTTTCAGAACAGAAGTGGGTGTTCTGTCAAAGTGGTCATGTTCAGGGATTTTTGGGGGTTGAGGTTTCCCACAGTCTATCTAGTTCACTGAACTTTACACGTTACTGCCACTTAGTGGTGGAGTGATAGACTTGACAAGCACAAAACCAGCCCAGGCCCACAGCAGATGTTTTACAACCATGGCTTGGTCTCAGCGCAATACAGCAGAATTTGTGTGTGGTATTTCATAGACAAACAAACATGTGTCTGTAGTGAAACAATTGCAGTGTATAGTGTGTGACACTCAACCAAATCAAGTCAGCAAAAGAATCTGTGATTGCTGTAAGCTGAAAGTATTGTAATACTGCAATTGATGATAATGTTGGTCAGATGATCTGCATGGTAACACTTACAACACTTTTGGCACACTGCATTATTTTGTCAAACTGGAAGGGGCCCTGGTCACCATGTCATGCTAGATGGTTCAGGGACCTTATGTTCCACTTAATGTTTGGGAAGATACAATATATCCTATGTGGTAGTAGCAAAAACTTTAACAAGGTATTGGTGCCATGAATGACTTTTTGTTTTTCCATGCATTTTACTTAGTTTTTTAGATTATTTCCCAACCGTGTTAAATAACAGGTGGATGTCAAGGTTTAGAATAGGATAGGGAGGGAGGGGGATTTTGAAACATTTTAATAAACCGTGTGCTGAGGAACAGGTTATGAGGTGCACACTAACTCCCATCTGTCTCCCCGTCCTGTAGGAAGTGGAGCAGCTGCGTCTAGAGCGCCTCCAGATTGACGAGCAGCTCCGTCAGATCGGGGTTGGGTACCGCGCACCTCCTAGTCGAACTGGGGGCCCTGGTGCTGACCGGGAGAAAGGCTACATGACAGATGAGAGCAGCAATTCACTCCACACCTCTCGCACCTATGGGGGCCGCGGCAGAGGGCGCAGGGCCTCCAACAGTCAGTACTCTGGATATGGTGAGAACAAAGGAGCTGAAACAGAAATCCAGTTTGAAATATTTGAGAGTAATCATCTATCATTTAAAAAGTCCTATGCTTATGTTTGTTTTTCCTTTTTTACATTATTTGTCTGCTTGATTCAGGCACAAACTCTGAACTATCCAATGCTTCTGAGTCGGAGGACACTGTCGAGCGAGACCAGCGGCCCCGTGGCATAGGCAGCGATGAGAGAGGCTCCCGACGGGGCGGCAGGGGCCGAGGTTCTACTTCAGGACGAGGCCGTGGAGGGCCAGGGTCCAAGCCTTCTAACTCCATCAGCTCAGGTAGTTAAAGCCCATGTTCGGGTTACCAACAGACAAGGGCCTATATACACTTAAGATTACTGGCCACACACAAACACTTCACTCTTTGAGTTTTGAGAGCTTTTGTCACGGTGTTTAGATTATGGGTTTAGAATCTTTAGGACACTTGAAGCAGACTTTTCACAGCCCATTTCATTCATGGATACTGGTCTTAACAATAAGGCCATAGTTTTAACAATGCTTTGGAAGTTTGAGAAATTTGGCCCAAGCCGATTGTGTTTCTTGAAATTTGTGTTCAAACTAGATCAAACACATAGAAATGATAGAATATTAGGCAAGTGTAGTTGCAATACTATTTTTCTGTGACATATTCAGTGCTGAGGGACCCAGACAGTAACCCATACTCCCTGCTGGAGGGTGAGGGAGAGCTGGCCGACGCAGACATCAGTGAAGGCATGGGAGGAGACCGCCGCAGACGCTCCCGACGCCGCCGCAACGACCAGGAGCCCAGCGTGATGGACGCTGCTGCAGAGTCGGACAGCCAGGCCGGCCCCAGCGAGAACGGACTGGGTGAGGAGAACTTAAGTGCTGTATTTTCATCTCTGTTGCATAATCATTTGTGAAATAAATTGTTGCCATGGCTCAAAGTAGGAACGCACCAGCACATTGTAAATGTCTGAAATTAAAGCCAAAATGCTTGTCGGTGAAAGTAGAAATTCTGAACTTTGTCAGAGATGGTAACCTACATTTTCTCATTTGACTGTTAGATGAAGAAGCCAGACCTCAGCGCCGCAACCGAAGTCGCCGCCGTCGTAACCGTGGCAACCGCCCAGAGGGAGGTTCAACCAGCCGTGACAGACAGGCGACAGGTGAGAGTGGTGAGTCATACTTTTTTTTTTTTTACTAGTTAACATTTTCCTATTCAAAATGAACAGGATGTTCTGTTTCAATATAAGCTTTCATTTGCTTTTAAACTGATATCTTCTGGCAGCTTCATTTTCTTTGGTATTTGTTTTTTATTGCTACAGAGGTGCAGATAGTCTTTCTTATAGCATCCCCAGGGCATTTTGAATCTGTATTTACACTCTGTGTACAACATAGCCCCCAGCAATTGTTGTAGCTAACAGATTTCAATGTTTCCAGTGACTGTTGCTGACTACATATCCCGTGCTGAGTCCCAGAGCAGACAGAACCTGCCCCAGAAGGAAAACCACACTGGCCCCGAGCCCAAGGTACAGGCAGAAACACACACATTGACCTCAGCCTTAGCTTTATTGACATAAATCAGACTGTTGGACCGTTCTCACCTTTTCCCACCTTTTTATACCCACAGGAGAACGGGACCAGCGACCAGATGCCTGAGCGAACGCCCTCCAAGCGTTCCCCCAGCAAAGGCATGACCTCGGCCAGCGAGACCCTGACCTTGGTCAACGGGGTCTCGTAAAGAGACAGCCCTTGCCCTTCGCGAACCCAAGTCTAGAGCAAGACTCCATGGCAAATTCTGTCCCTGCTTGCATTAACTTAAACCTTAAACAGATGAGTGAAAAGTACCTGACAAAATACCTGAAATCATACTATGAGAGTGAAAAAGTACAAAAAAACGACAAACGCATCTACTTAAAAACACACGTTAACGGTGTATGCTATCCTATCTATCAGTACTTAGTGCTTATTTAAAAAAACAACTAGCTTGCCAAAAAGGAGCTGGTGGATATGACTTGATTTTTAAAAATACTGAAATACGAGAAACAGGACAAGACTTTTTTTCTTTTTTTTTGAAACGGTTGTCTTTATTTGTGTCTTTTTTGTTATGTTAATTTTGTTCATTGTTTATCACTGGTTTGGACTTGGCGGTCGCTCTCTCAACCAAAACAGACGCTTCTCTTAACAGTGTTAAAGTACAGACGAGAGATGTAAGCTGTAGGGAGTTGCGTACGAGCAGGTAGTCCAATAGCTTATGTGACGCGATGTTCGCACACTGTACCTGGGAGTGGAGACAGACAGACAGACAGATTGGAATATTGATAGACATTGTGCCTTGAATTTGAAAAAAAAAATAAATACAAAAAAAAAAACTTGAGTTTTTCCATTAAGTTTGTTTTTGTTTCCTGAGAGGAAGAAAAGAGGGAGCGGTGTCCTTCCAGGGTTTTTTTTTTTTTGTTCCAAGAAAAGAACAGACCTGTGAGGGAGTGATGAATTAAAATGAGGAAAAAGAGGATACAGAAAAAGAGGGAGTGGCTGGCCAACGTGAGGAAAAATAAGTCTGGTGCCAAACACGAAATTCAAGGCGCTTGTCTGAGTTTCTGAGTAGAATGGACAGCGTTGGGGTCAGTACGTGCATGCGCACGTATGTGTGTTAGTGTGTGCACAGTTGAGATATTTGGCAACCTCAAAACTAAACTGGGAGGGGTGAGGTAACGAAACGCAGCGCAGCCCTGGGCGGGTCGCACAGTGAGGCATCTCTATTTATCAACAGGCCTGAGGGGTGTCAGGTGGTGTGTCACTTCCTCTTCTCACCTGTTTTAGGTCTTTTGAGGGTCCAGGGTGGCACCCATATGGCCTCGTAACCAGAACAGGCTGAGACCAGACAGACGGCAGACTTGAACTATAGATTTAGACTAAAAGAGAACTATACCGTGCCTCTTTTCTCTGTCGGAGGGGGCAGCGGTGCTAGCTACCAGCCACACTAGTGTCTTGATAAAGCACTGCAGCGTGCAGCTCCGGATGCACACGAGGGCGACCACCTTTCTGGGACGGGTGCTGCTAGTGGGGGAGGGCCTGGAGACTTCGGACTGTGGGATTGGGACAGCTTCAAATGACATGAGAGCCACACGACACACAGGCCCACACTTACAGGTACACACAATAGGCATACACACCAGGTGCGTGCAAGTCGACGTGGTCGCCCGCGTGGCGCAAAGTAGAGGACCGCAACAGAAAACTGTAAACAAGCCAAGTGTCTGTCTTGTACCTGGCAGTTTGGGTTGGCAAATGGAGTAAGAGAGGGACTCGAAACCTCAGTGGCTCTCTGCTCATGTTGTTACTGTTGTCTTGGTTACCGCTCTCAAGTTTTTTTTGTTGCTATTTCCACATCTTAGAAAATATGAAATAAAAAATTGAAGTGAAATCAACCTCTTCTCTGGAGATGAACTTTGATTTCTCTGTCTTGTGAGTTTGCAGTCTATTTTTCTAACTTGCATGGCATTTAGTTAATGAGTAGTAGGTGGTGCCTGTCCTGTGCATGAGGAAAGGGTGTTATTAATCTGACTTACAAAGCCATTGTTTCATTCGCTAGAATTGCTGCTAATGTACACATTGAATGTCCAACTAACGTAGAAACTCTACCTTGAAGAGCGAGAAAATATTTGTGACATTTCCCCCTCCCCCACTCATCTGCCCAGAACGTCCCACTTTCTATCAGTGGATACAAGTCAGGAAGGGACCCATTCCTTCGCTCACAAGTTTCAGAGTCTCACAAAAGTATTAAATTACAAGGGCAACATTGTGCATGACAAGCAAGCGTCCACATGACCAAAGGTTTTGAGAGACAGATGAATGGGAGTGTGGTTGAATCGAGATGACCAGTTGCTGCTCTTATACATTTTCTGCTCACCTGTATGTTGTGTTTTTAAAGAATGAACGAGCACTTGAGTATTTGTACCTTGGTTCAGTTGCATGTGTGTGAGTGGAGGACGACACCCTATCTGGTATGTTTGTGTTTACCTTTATACCTCATTGTGTGAGTACTGTATTTCCTTATGTATCTCTATCCCTCACGTCCTGTTGAAAGACTGCTGGCTGCTGTGTGAGTGTGTGTGTGTGTGTGCGTGTGTGTGGATGCTGGTTGTACAGTCGACTCCTCACTCTGTCAGATTTTGTCTCTGGTTTTCTCACTCATGTTCTGATGGCAATAAAGGACTTTTCATTGTTTGATATACATTTTTTCTGAACTGTTTGTTCTTATTAATATATCCCCAAACGGACACAGCAGCCAGAAACAAATGTCAAGTTTGCAGGGTTTAATACAATTGAGGCACTCCAGTGACATATATTTACACTGCAGAAATTTAAGCAACTCAAAATGACTTGGTTACAAAAAACAAAAACAAATGGAAGATGTAACTGCGTCACTTGTGTTAAATTTGTCTCGAGCTATTTTAAGCCATCCTGATCTTCATCAGTGAACTCCAGCTATTATTGTCACTCGTACTCTGCCTCATCCACGTGACCCTTGTGTAACAATTCTTGCTGTCAACGGGCCTTTGCTAAAATGTGTTTTTTCATCCTCTGGTGTTGAACACAAGTTTCCTTCCACTGAGCCGCTCTAATTAACCTGTTAAAAGTTACTGCTGGACACTACCTTTATTACGCTCTGATGTAATTCTACTTCTGATATGTATCAAAGGTACTTTACAGAGCTCTTTGTAGAGTGACTCAGCAGGGTATTTACAGGATCATGTTTGCTGTTTGTGTCTGGACCCGCAGAGACACTGGACACAGAGCATCTCTCCCTCTTTAGTGAATCTATCAACCTGTAAATGATGTTAACCATGAGTACAGACAAAATGCCTGTCAGAAGTATTTGCCCCCCTTGGACTTTGTTTTATTTTATACATCTTGTATTGACATTTTTCACTCATTAACAGAAAAAATGTCAATTTCCAGGCAAAAATGAATAAAGGAACATTCTAAACAAATCTGTAAAACGGTTAGAGAAATATATCAACAAAGAGTATGATACTGGAATATAATATGAGAAGGGCAATACGAGGACTGTGAGCG
The DNA here is from genome assembly GCA_005408345.1 of Macquaria australasica. Lineage (NCBI taxonomy): Eukaryota > Metazoa > Chordata > Actinopteri > Centrarchiformes > Percichthyidae > Macquaria > Macquaria australasica. The sequence goes on from SEMN01000013.1 coordinate 2,364,674, forward strand.
CTGAAGCTCCAGGGCTGCATGACTGAGACACTGAAACTACATACAGCAACTGTTGGCTGCGTCCTTCGCCAGTCACATCTTTATGGCAGCATTGCAAGCTAATTGCCACTGTTAAAAAGAAGTCACATAACATCTGAGGTTAAGTCAGGCAGAATCTGGGAGATTCTGAAGCTAAGTGGAACAATGTTCTACGGTCTGATGAGAACAAACTTGGGCTTTCTGGTCATCATATCAAATGCTGTGTTAGCTGTAAACTAGTTCTTGTCCAACAAACCATGAAAAAGTCAGTAGGGATAGTTGACTACTTGTTTGAGTTAAGTCTTGTACCAACAGTTGTTTTCATTTCCACATTTATTTCAGCTGCCTAACACGTCCTATATTTCATCCCTTCATGCATTAAAACAACTTTGAGACACCTTATTTGATGAGTTGTTCAGCCACGAGACACATGGCCACTCAGTGTCAATGAAATTTGTGGTTCATAGAATAATCATACAAAACGTGATTCTGTTAAGGAGACTGTTCATCCTTACTTTTTCCCCTGGAAAGTCACTGGGGAGCTGGAGATGAACTTGACACTCAAAAATATTAGTGTGCTGATTTATAAATAATTTAGGAGGATGCTACAGTAAAACAGAAATCCTCTGGTGACTTCACTTCACTTCACTTCTGTCAGCGTGTGTCTCCCTCTACTGGACATTTACTGTTGTAGTCAGACCCACTAGACTTGGTGGTCAACGGCTAAAAAATATGTGATGTCTATTTAAAAGTGTTTAAAATATATATTAATAAAAATAAATCACCACATTAAAGAAGTACACATATATTCTCAATATCAACCATGAGGCATCTCATTCTCTTTGCAATCGAGAAGCCCCTGGAGGAGTGACAAATCCCGGAGGCCTCCATCCTCCCAGAATCCTGCCACCCAAGTCTCCAGACAGCAAGGACTGTTTGAGGAGGTGTGGAATAAAAATCTGGTCTTCAGATCTTCACCACACTTGTACTTTAACTAATAAACTTCAACAAAAACAACTGAGTCGAGATGTGTTCAGATGTGAACAGAGTTTATTGCAGAATCAACAAATTACAGCAAACACGAGTCCTTCCATGGAGCGACTGACTATACAGTGTACAGATCTTCTCTTTTATACACTTCCCTCACCCCTCCTTTTTCTCCTCCTGTTGTGGAGCCTAATACATGGCGCCACCCGTTGACCTTGACTTGATGGACAGGTTGTTTTCTCTCGTCTCGGTCCTGACACCATTATTGTTCTTTTTGGCAAATTCTCCTCATCTAATAACTAATTGTGTCATATTCTGAATTCTCGTAGGCCCAATGTTTCAGATTCAACAAATAATAGTATCTAACTGTGGATGACTGCGTCATATTCTAGAGTCTCTTCCAATTCCCATAAACCCAATGTTTCAGATCAGTAAATAATAGTATCTGACTGCAGCTGCTTCTGTTTTTTTTTTAAAAACAGAGTACACTTCGTACTTTTATTGTTCATTGTTCCTCCAGCCGTCATCTCCTTCACTATGCTGACTCATCTTGTACTGTTTGATACATTTTATGCGTGTGAAACATTTTCTGTGTGTGTGTGTGTTACATTAAGCTGTGACCTCTCTGACTTGGTCCTACTTACAGTGTAGAACTGATTTTTCTCCTGTGATTCAACTGCATTGATTATTATTTCCCACAGAGGACGCACAGATCAAATTAGGAGCATTACCTGACTGCTTATACATCATTTATGTCTATGAGAGTCTGGTTTGCAGAATTCTGTCTCACGTCCAAGCCAGAAAGCAATTCAGAAAATTGCCTGACAGGCCTACTCCACGAACACGCGTGTATGTGGATTTCAAGCGGTTTTTATTCACTCTTAGAATATCATACACAGGTCATTTCTTCAAATGTATTTGGACTGACAGTATCGGTAATATAGGACTTATTGTGTTTGTCATTTCACACCTTACTGCACTTGATGAACTTTTGATATTCTCATTTATCATGCATATAGTATTCCTTGAATGTGCCTGTGCTTAATTGTGAGTTTAAATTGACTGATTGATTATAGTACTTTCCCATCCTCTGTTATACTGTACCATTTCTAGATTTGTTGTTGTTGTTGTATTTTAATAGCATCCTACTAGAATTCAGTAGAGCAGAAATAGCAGAAATATACTTAAGTTGCATTCATAAAACTGCATAAACCTACCTGGAAAGATATAGTTCAGTGTACAACATAGATCATTTTCACCATCATTTTGTTTTGGCACAGCTTACATTGTTACTATGCCACTTCAGTGTTCTTCCCCATGAGCTATTCCTTGACATGGGAATCTTGGACCAATCACAGCTCCACCTTTACAAACCCCTGCTCATTTACACTGTGATCCAGTGCCAACGTTTAGTGCAACAGCGCATGCAGGGAAAATTATATTTAATTATGTAGTGCAACCTCTGATATACGTGGAATTTCTGATGCAGAGACTCAGTCTCTTCTCCCAGCTAATAAGGTTCCATATTTGAAGACTGGTTGTTGCTGATGTTCTTCCCTGCTTGTATCCGGTGTCAGCTGGCCCGGGATATGAAACTCCGTAACCCCCAGTCCTCCTAAGTCCCTATCGCCAATGGGAACCTTCCACTGCCAGATCATACCTGTAATTATACATTTTAAATTACAGATGCCTAATGTGTTGGAAGCACTCAGACTGTACTGTTAGAAATATATGTAGTTACTGATAAGATGTCAATCAAATAAATTACAGTACATTCAGACGGTGTTTGTTTTCTGTGCCATTGGCTTTATGTGTTGCATTTAAAGCTGCCATAATCAATCTTTTTGTATGAACAATGGATCAGATGACTATGTGTAATGTGAGAGTGGTCACTAGTAGTGACAAACCCAAGGAGAATTACCACCAACTGTACAGCTCTCCTCAGTTTTACAGAGCTTTTTAGCATTTTTTAGCTCATTGTTTTGGTTTTACAGCCCACAGTTTTACTGATAGGAGGTTCACTCTCACAGCTCTCATCAACCTCCTTCCAGCCACAGCTGGCAGCTGTTTTCAGCACAAAAAAAAAAAAAAGAAAAAGAAAAGAAACAAACAAAAACTGATTAATGCAGCTTTTTGAATGAAGCTCCATTCACTATTTTATATTAAGGAACACTACAAGTTAAGATGTTAAGATGAAACAGGGAGGAGTCTCACTTTGAAACTCACCTTCTGTCAGTCACATCCCCGTTAAGCAAAAACATCCTCAAACAAAATTCCACCAATTATAGTTAAACTTCTATTCTTACTTGCAGATTGTAATTTCACACAGACATCATTTTACACAATTACTGAGGAATTCAAATAAACATTTTCAATTTCTGCCACGTGAAGCTGATAAATATGTGAATGTGTATGTTAGGATCGGGCCAGTGGTTACCGAGGCTCTCTAAATAGGTTAGTGACAGCATGGTTCATTCCATAATTTTCCAGTAATGCTAAATTAGAATTTCTTGGATAATGGCTGTAACATCTGACTAACAGTGGCCACATGAACTCTGAGGAAATGTCTTGGAAAACACAGGATCAGGTTCACAAGGGAACTTCCGAGGGGTTTTCCAGAGTTTTTCACTGCTACTGTTTCCCTTGATTTCCTCACTGCTGGTGTAAATACAGGAGGACAAACAGGAATGTATGAGGATTGGAACAGCTCATCACAACCTGCCGTTAATGTCCTTGAACCATGAGCCTTTTTATTTATTATATACTTAAAAGGTTAAGTTGTCATTGGTTTTCCACTGACTGAATGCACTGAAAGACTTTTTCCTCCCACACAATGGTCCTGTCTTCTCACATCTTAGATGCTGTATCTAAATATAAATATGTATATGTAAGATTAAAATGTATCATTACCATATATAGGTATGTAATATCCTGCTGCTGAAAGTATATTTTGCTGTTTTTTCCCATGTGAAAGTTTTCATCTGACCTGAAGTACACCGGTGCCCTTGGTATGCTTGATTTGTAAGCGAGAATCTTGCTTTGCTGCGAGAACATTCTGTTCTCATGATACTTGTGTACAATGCCTGCCGGCTCAAGGCAGAGATGGTTCTGCTCAAGGTCAACACACGTTCCTCCCTTGCCCTCTGTACGCTTTGTTGTAACTATAATAAGGTGACTGTATCTGCTCTTCTTGGTGAGAGCCATCAAGTACATACACCCCGGTGTATGAGCTCTGCCCTTTCAGCTGGAATACACTGACTCTGTCTGCTCTTTATTATTCTGCTTAACTAAATACACTATGTACACAAATGTAGCCATTACACAGTCAAACGGTTTGGACAACAGTGTTTGTTTCATCCATGAACACAGAAAATACGGGCTTTCTTTTGTTCAGCTTCGGTGTGTGAATGTAAGCACAGTGGTGTAAGAGTTCGAGTCCTCTTTGCTCAAGTCAGTGTAACCAAAACATTTTCAAACCTCAACGAACATTTCGGGAATACACACGAAATGATGTCCATGACTTGTTGTATATGTATAATAACAGTAAAAAAGAGCTGAATCTTTTTGAATGTCACTCGGACTGAGGGTAGCGTCTGTGAATACACTGAGGAATACACTACAGTCAGAATATACATGCGTGTATTTGTAAATGTAGGCTCCCGTATGTGCAGTGGGTTATAGTTTGGTCCATTTAACATTTTATTGTCAGAACATTCTATAAACAGAGACTGAATTTGCTTTTCTACAGGCGACAGCAAACTTTTTACAAAAGCAGCCATTCCGTCAACATTAAACGAAAAGCCTTTTTTCGGACAAAACTTCCCCCTTTACCCAATCACAGTCCGTACGTTTTGAGAGACGCGTCCATCCACCAATCAGATTCCTACTTGCGCGCATATCGCCAGCCGGTACCCACTGTGGTTTATCTGTGTTCCGACTCCGTTGTGGCGCCTTTCACATGTTGTGAGTATTGTCGTTTTAATGTGTTTTTTTGTACTGTTTATTATCACCGTTTTCACACGTCTTCTAACGTAACCGCATTACGACGTCAGTGGTTGAACCGAACTGTGTTTTGTTCAGGCGCATGAGGCAAAATGGCTAATAGCTAATGTTAACTTGCTAATGGCAACCAATCAAACGAAACGAGCCTGGCTAGCGGCTCTCTGGCCAGGAAGTGCAGACACGGACACCTCTCCGACTTTACCCCGTTTTAAAGTCAGATGTGTTGTTTTGAAGTCGTGTAGTTTTCGGTTAAAAAGAGCGGGTGACGGGATTTGATTGTCGTTTTGCACCGACGGCCTACGGTCTCCTCGATCACAAGCTTTCTATTTTCTGACAGTGACGTTATACATACACCGTTTGCTCCTGGTTACTTTCTGTTACTGCATGCTGGCCTGTGCCGTCTCCCCTGTCTCTGCTCCTGCTAGACAAGTACACTGGAGCAACAATGGTGAAGATTTTCATCGGGAACCTGTCTCAGCACACTGAGAAGGAGGAAGTGGAAGCCCTGTTTACCCAGTACGGCACGGTGACAGAATGTGCCAAGTACAAAAACTATGCTTTTGTCCACATGGAAGACCGCAAGTCGGCCAACAAAGCCATCCGTGAGCTCCATCTCTATAAGCTGAATGGCAGGCTGATCAACGTGGAGCCCAGCAGAGGGAAGAACCAGAGCCCCGTGAAGCTCCACATAGCCAATGTAGAAAGGGGCTTCGATAAAGAGCTCCGCGAGCTGTTTGAAGAGTATGGCACAGTCACAGAGTGCTCCATTGTCAAGAACTTTGCCTTTGTTCACATGGCCAGTTCAGATGAGGCCATGGATGCCTTACAGGGCTTGGATAACACAGAGTTTCAAGGTAAGTAAATCTGATACTCTACTCTATGAATGAAAGGATTGGAAGTTGTTGGGGTTTCCATACTGTCTGTTCGTATTCAGCCTTTTAGAGTTGAGGGACAATGTTTTTCTCTCTCTCAGGGAAGCGCATACATGTTCAGATATCAAAAAGCAGACCCAGAGGGGAACCCGAGGAGGGGGACTATCCGCCTCCGCCTGGCAGAGGAGGCTATTATCCTCCTCGCTACCCAGGGGAGAGGCCTGAGCCTCCCTACAGAGGCCGCATGTCCGCTTACCCGCCTCCGCCTCCGCCTCTGTCGTCCCTTCCCCCGAGACGAGCAGGTTTTCCCGACCAGGACTATGGCGAGCGAGACGGCTATGGGGTGGTCGATTACTATGAGAAATTCAGAGCCCGTCCTTACAACACGGCAGGCTACGATGACAGGCATTCCAGTGCCATCCCCCCTCCTCCGCCTCCTCCCTCGGCACTGGTTCGAGAACGTCTCGGAATGGGGGCCCATGACCCATACGAGCGCCGTCCGCTCCCTCCCCCTCCGCCGCCCTACATGCTCAGGGACCGAAGCCCCATCAGACGAGCCCCCCCTCCGCCTGCTCCATCAGCTGGTAACGGGTACACCTACGAGCGGTCCCGGCTCTCCCCGCTGTCCAGGGCTCCGATGTATGCAGCTCCCCGCCCTAGGGACTCCTTCTCAGAGAGAGTGCCGTTGCCACCCCCACCTCGATTTGCAGGTTATTAGGCACACGAGAGTTTAATACAAGGTGAGAACAGAGGGTGGCTGTTTCATGACATCATAAATCACATTGATAAGAAGAAGGCATGTTTGAGAAAATATTAAATATGTACCGAAATTAATTTGAGAGCTGAAACCATAAGTTGAGGTGGAATCACGCTTTAAACCATCACCATCAGCCAGAGCTCTTACTTCCTGCAGATCTAGTTCAGCCAAGAGGTCAATATACAACAATTAAACTTTGCTGATAGAATCCTAAAATATTGCTGCTTTAACATCAAAGATCAGTCTTGCGCGAACCCTCAGTAAGACACGCTCCTTGACATGTGTGGTGTGCTCTCTTTCCAGGTTTAGAATATGACAAGATCGTCGTTGTCTGCTGATGCACGTGGCGCTATACATCCCCCTCGTCTATGGCGGATTGCGTTGCGTTCGCCTGAGACTTACTGGAAGATACTGTATTGCGGACAGCCCCGTTCTTAAAATCATACGAGTTTCATGTCAACAGTTCACGTATTCTTCTGAGCTATTTATGCCTTTTCTGTTCCTCTGCTTGTTTTGAAATCCTTTAAAATGTTTTGCAGAATAGGATGCTGGCTTAGGTCCTTGGTCTATTTCAGTGTGCCGCAGTACTGTTAATGGCCAAAAACACTTTTCTCTTCAATCTTTCTAAATGGATATGGCCTCTGGGAATTTCATAACAAGGGAAGTTATTTAAAATATATAGTCTTTGTAAACTAAATTATTGTGTTTAGACTAAGGTTGTTGGTTAGTAACAAAATGCTCATCAAATATAATACTGGTGTCGAGCTTGTACAGTAATGTCTAAGATGTGCGAAACATGTTGGCATGACAATCAAAAGTTCAGTGTGGTTTTGTTCTTTTTACACTTTGTGTTATCTTTTCTTGCGAAAACAAGCTATAGCACCGTTATGTATGATTTTATTTACTTTACAAGTTGCTTTTCATTTTAAGGCTTTTTAATAAACAAATCAAACCAGAAACCACGTTTTAACTGTGAAATTATTCCTCGTTGGGTAGGCCTTTTAGTCTAATGACTTGGCAGACAGCCTCTATTCACCAGACCGGATATATTTAGTAATACCCAGGCGCTTAACTCTTAACACGCTTTCACTGTCATTCTTCACACCCCTCAGCGTTAGCAGCTTGACACATGGTAGGTGATGTTTTCTCAGCCTCGTTCATTTCCAGTGAAAATGCTGGGAAACGTGAGACTTTTAAGTTCTTTAACACCCAATCTGCTTTCCATTGATATCTTGTGTTCATGCATGTTCACCTGAGCAACCAGGCTTGCGATGCAAAGTTAGTACTTTTCTTGGGCAATTGCCAGTGTAAAATACATGCAAACATAAAGTAGATTTTGGGCCTGACTTCCCCTCTAAGACCCTCAAAGTTAATCTAATGAAATCTTAGTATAACTTAGGTTTCCTGCGCTCTTCTGTGGCTACACGCGATGTTTGTACGCTGCGTCCATCGGCTGCTACGTGTTGACCTGTCACACACGGATCTGCATCTTTCCTCAATAACCGTCGTCCATTGCCTACCTTGTGTCGAGCCAGTTAGTGGTTTTCCTGCAAGTAGAACAATAATTAACTGAGCTTTGCGATGGCCCATGTTTCTGTCATCTGGCAACAGTTGTTCTAAAGCCTTGCTTTGCATTCTTCATTTCTCTGTCATTGAGTTCACACTACATATTAGTCATACTTTCCATCATTGTCTTTACTCTCAACATTTATAACTTTATACCTGTACCACAAATTGCATGCAGTCTTGGTATTCTTAGCATTTGTGCTTTTTGTAGGTTGTTAGACTCTATGCAGGAGATTGCCAGCTCATGGTAAGTTATCCTTGGAAGATGTGCAGCATCCTGTAGGAAAGCGGTAGGTATTGTTTAAACTTTACTGCAAAACACCTCTTAATACTGCAATGAATTGTCTCCTGCCTTCATACATTTATAGCTTTATAGCATTCATACTGCAGTGTTCCCATACTCTTGGAAAAGTCTGAACTTTAAAATTGTATTTTCAAAATCTGGAAGCCTGGAACATTTTTTAAGGAACTTTTAAAATGTATCTTCTTTTTTTTTTATTACTCCAATGTTGCATCTTGCCAAAATCTTTTAAGTGAACACAAAAACCTCTGGAAAAAAACAAGTATTTTAGTTAATTTACTTTTTTTTTTTTTGCATTGTTAATACGTTGTCATTGATGAGGAGTGGGATTGCTGACCCCGTTTCTTTGTCTGCAGGCCTGTCTCTGCTCTGGTGGCTCACAGGAGTTTGTGGCCTCTGAACATTACAAGCTGGAAAAAGATGGGATTAGATGTCCTGTAGTTGAAGGTAAAGCAGTATGAGCTGTACACTATGAAGTCCCTAAGAGACGTGTCTATTTTGTGAGCTTTGAGTGAAATGTCTGTTGTTTTTTTTACAGGACGTGGAGTTGGTCCTTAAGTGAAAGTTTGGTCCATAGGTCAGTGAGCTGGAGTGAATGTCCAGTCCTCAGAAAACCTGCATGGCTACATCTTTGTTCTTTGCAGCTGATGACACCAAAATAATGGGTTTGATGGAAAATTAATTTGGATCAATCCTACAGGTCACATTTTGGATTGATTCTTATTGACTCAAGTCATCTCAAACTTGACAAAGACAATTTGAAAAAGATCACCCCCATCTGTCCCACCTGCAAGGGTCCTCTCACCAGACGTCTTTACCTAATTGATGAAATGGAGATATGGCTAAAACCATTTACTCTTACAATTGTGATTTTGCTACAGTCCATATGGCCTGAAATGTTTACTTGAAACCATTGCATGATCTTTTACACATAACTGTTAAACATTTTGTTTTGCTATTATCTTTATATTCATGTCTATCAACTACTATTTATGAACCTAAACTGTAGGTTACTGTATATAGGCAGTTGCATACAAATATTTGCAGCATTTAATTGTTAATAAAATGCATTTTATAAATCGTTTTTGATTTTTAATATGGATATAGATTTTTTCTTTACATTGTTTTCAGTATGAAAAGTTTAAACATGATAAAACTTAGTAAATAAACACATTTTTCAGAAGAGTTCATGTCTTAGACAATCTGTCTTCAAAAACAGTTTGACACAAACTCTGTTCTAGTTAACTGAAAATTTTGTCTGATTGTGAAATACGTGGGCAACTAAGATTCCCCTCGATGTACAGGGTGTGGGATATAAGGACAGACAAACTGGTATTACAGAATCCACAGTTTTTACTAAATTCACCTGTAATTTTGTGCCCTACAAAAAGAGAATTTCCTTACACGGTGGTAACAATTATATGTATTTATCACTATCTGTCACTCGATTTATAAGATTTGGCAATGTCCTTTTTCCTGAGAAATTTTTCGGATGCGACTAACATGATGCTGTGTCTCTTGATAAGTGAGATCACTGCAGAACCAAAAAAAAAACCCTAAATTGGCAATCCTCAAAAGTAAATTTTCAAAAGAATGAGAAGTGTCACTTTCTCTCTTCCTGTTTTGAAAGTGTTGTTTGCTGACTGAAGCTTCAGATGAGGTTTCCTTTAAGCACACTCCCTTCTTGCTGGCCTTGGGTTTCAAGAAACCATGGGTGGTGGTTAGTCTCGTATTACTCAGTTGACCGGAGGTTTTTATAGGGTTGCATGACAATGATCTTGACTTTTGTACTTGTCATTCCAGAAACCTGCAGTAGTTAACAACTACAATAACACTGTGCACATCGCTCTTCTACTTTCGTGTGATAAAGATTTTCCGTGCGATAAAAAACCTGCTTGTAAATGACTTTGTTCTAAGACTATTAAAAATAGCACCAGGTTCTGGACAAACAGGATACCTGACCAGTGTGTCTCTACCTTTGAGTTGTGCTGGTGTGAGCTAGAGGACCAGCTAATGGGAAGCTGCTGTTATTACCCAAATCCAGTTTTATGATGATACTCTGTCTCACCCTTACATCGGCATGTTGTTTATTGTCTGATCTTGTCATGCTGAGTAGATAATCTGATAAACGTGTCTGCAAAGTCTGCTCTGAGCATAGTTATGGAATGTAAACTAAGTACATTTACTCGAGCACTGTGCATTAGTACAATTTTAAGGAAATATTGTACTTTTTACTTCACTACATTTATTTGACAGTTATAGTTACTTCAGCCAGTAAGAATATAATGCTTACACATTAATGTACCAGTAATAATAATCCAATATTATAATAATATAACACAGGCCAAATGCACAACATGTACCTCTACTTTTGATATTTTTAAGTATTTATACCTAATATTTAGCTGATAATACTTTTGTTGGTGAGTGAAATTTTGAATGTAGAACCTGTACTTGTAATGGAGTCATTTAATGGTGTACTGACACTTTTACTTGCTGTAAGTAAAGGAATACTGGTACTTCAGTACATCTTCACTAGCGTCATCACTGAGCGAAACCGAAAGATCAGAATTTGATGCCAAGAAGAGGGGTGTGCATTTTGGTTTTGTTTTGTCACCGTAATCTCGGCTCAAGCTGAAAAATCAAGCAAATCTGGAAAACCCTGTTTTGGTACCAAAAAAACAGTTTAATGTGCTCAAGTTGAAAATGTAAAAACAAATAGCTTTAAGACTTTTACACTTAGAAAAAAGTAGGTGTTATTTATTAAGATCACAGCTTTTTAATCTGTAGACATGGAGTAATAGATACAGGGTGCAAAATAATACTATGATTTCACATTACAAAGAGGGTTCTTATCCAAGCATGCACTCTAATGTAACAACTACACAGTAATTTGTATTGCATTTAAATGCAAGTCAATAAGAAAGTAAAAAGTCACGTTTAACAGCAGCGATGGTTCATCATGAATGACACATTAGAGTCTCATCAGTCTCCAGGGGGCCAAGTTCTCTGAGTTCAGCTGAGAAACTGTTCATGACACACAAGCCTGTGTCCATGACAGGTGTCGTACTAGGCACACACATGCATGTCTCTCTGGTCGGAGGCACTGCCAGCACCTCAAACTCCACCTCGAAGCTCCCCTTGGCTTCGCCAGACTCTCGGATGATCAGCATCTCATACTCTCCGAACCGGATCAGGGCCTTGTCCGGGAGGTCCTTCCTTTCCAGGTAGCCCAGAGCTGAGCTGTTCACTGACAGCAGTCCCCTCTGGCTCAAGTTCTGGATGGTGAACAGCATGCCCGGGCTATGGGGTGTGCGGTAGGCGTGGAGGGCCAGCTGTTTGCGGGACACCCGGATGTCGACCAGGGCGAAGGTGCAGGCCTGGGCGTCACGTCCCAGCCTGAGAGGGTCATCTGCCGAGTGCCTGCTCCTGTTCCCCAGAGGAAGCAGCCCGTAAAGGCCCTTACAACTCTGCTGAGGGTGGTAAAGCTTGATGTGGAGACAAGTGAGGAGATCCTCCTCTGTCTCCATTGTCTGGGACACATTCATTGTGAAAAAAAGCACCTGATGAAATCAGCAGAGGGTGAACTGACCTTGTGACACTCTGATGAAAGGCTGTTGGGACAGAAGACAAACAAGTGAGATAAGGGGGTTTACCATTCAAAACAAAAGTAACATAATATATTAATTCCTGCTGTTAAAGGTCTGTGCCTTACCTTTATGATGAAGTGTTTAACTTGAAGATACAGATAGGTGCTTTTCCTCCATCCACAGAAAAGCTGGATCAAATGTAGCCTACTCAAAGCACTGAGGGAGCTTACTAACGGTGCTGGTGCTGAGAGTGAAAACAGGAAGACTCCTCCTGACTCGTCTTTGCCAGCTGTTGTCTTCTCTTCAGAGTTTCGTCACTCTCACAAGACCCAGTAGCAACAATGCTGCTTTCAAGTACAAACTCGGAAATACTAAAGTTGGATGGTGGATGAGATAAAGCCATGGTGAACAGAACGGAAAAGTTTGTATTTTCATTTTATAAGGTGAGGATGGAAGTTCTGTCCGACAGCTGGGAAAAAATAAGAAAGTTAGTCAATTTGTCAGTCTAGCAAGGTAATTACACAAATGCAAGTGTAGTGGACCACCAGCTAAATTTGCTTTCACTGGTTCACACCTCTCAAATATGACAATTTGCTGCTTTCTCTATTTTGTATCATTTGAAACTGAATATATTTGTGTTTCGGACTGTTAGTTGGACAATAAAAGCAATACGAAGATGCCACCTTGGGTTGTGGGAAATTGTAACATAGCATATTTCGCCATTCTCTATTGTGCTATGTATGCCAGTAACTTTAGAAAAACTTCACTCTCCTCACTGATACCTTTGTTACGTTTATTTTTTTGACTTTTGTAATCAAATATGTATTGAATCGCTGTTGTCCAACATACAATTTTCAGATGAGCGCCTGAACGTCGCATTACAGCACCGAAAATTCCCCGATGACGCAACTTGAAAGTCTGCTTGAAAGAGAAAGAAAGTCGCTGCATAGTTTTACACGAAAACAACCACAGCGCACATTACACATTAACCCAGGACGATTAATTGCGAAAAGTCGTGACTAACTTGCATTCATTTATTGCTTGGTAACTACACGAATCAAGCAGTGAAAAGTGACGGTATTGGTTAATGAATACAAAAAGGGGTGAGTTATTACCAAACTTGGACAGGGGTGTAGCTGGAAGGAGATTTCGAGCAAGCCGGGACAAAACATGCCTTGTGGGCTCATTTTTTAAATTTTTAAATTTTTTTTTTTTTTTACTGTCATACAGAATTTGAATAATATATGATATACAGCCACGCAGTTAGCACAGAGTAGAAAATATGTATCGTTTATGTAGACACAAAGCAAAGCGGATAAGGTGGCGAAAGTCCATAAAACTAACGCTGGGGATGCCACCACACCCTCCGGGGCAGTGGGAGGCGGTGTGGTCGTGATCGAGCTCCGGGAGAGAAGCCGACAAAGAAGAAGTGAAACGGGGCAGGCCCGAACCAAGCGGAAAGCTCCCGACAAGGGTTTCAACTCTTTCTGGAGGCCGCCTCGTAAAAAGGTATCTTAACATTTGCGCGCCGGGGTCACGGCACTTTAAATTCCTGAAATGTCTTCTAACCTTTGAGTGTGTTTCGGCAGCTCGCCGCTCTGCGCTCGTGTGCTAACGTGGGTCGCGGTGCTTTGTGTAATAGCGTGGCGAGCTAACTAGCTAACGGCTTGCACCAGGACATTTGCTAAACCAAGACCTGGAATTGGGTTTAGATAACCCACACTGTACCGCTATAGCAACAAATTGGATAGAAGGGTTTTAATGTTTAAATACGTTGTATAACTTGTGCAAAAAGTAGTAAATTAAGACTAGTTGACTTGTTACGTTAGTTAAACTGACGTCAGCCATTTTGCCAAAATAGGCCCGTTCAATTCGCAGCTGGGGCTCTAATGTCAGATAAGATACTGAATATACAAGGACAAACGGCATAAACTTTAATTAAATGTTTTGTTTTCGCTCCCCTTCCCTGTGTATTCCTTTTTATTCGTATTTGCTTTGAAACAGATCTTTAACAATGGTGAAGATTTTTGTGGGAAACCTGCCCCGAGAGGCAGACCAGGACGAAATCAAGGCACTCTTCACTCAGTACGGCACAGTCACAGAATGTGCCATCATCAAGAACTACGCCTTTGTCCACATGGATGACCGCAAGGCTGCCACCAAAGCTATTAAGAATCTGCACCTCTACAAGCTTCACGGCACACCCATCAACGTGGAGGCCAGCCATGGGAAGAACCAGGGCTCAGTCAAACTGCATGTAGCGAATGTAGAAAAGGGATCCGATGACGAGCTCCGTGCTCTGTTTGAAGAGTACGGCACAGTCACGGAGTGTGCTGTTGTCAAGAATTTTGCTTTTGTACACATGTCTAACTCTGACGAGGCTATGGATGCCATCAAAGGACTGGATAACACTGAATTTCAAGGTAAGAAAGGCTATTCCGTTAAACAAGTAAGGATGTCCTTGTGACTTGTTGTCTTATTTTAAAACAATTATTTAATTTGTATTTTCTTCATCTTTATTTTATTGTTTTTGTATTTAGGCAAACGCATCCATGTCCAGATTTCTAAGAGCCGTCCCAGACACGACGAACGGGATGACTACCCCCCTCCTCCCCCAGACAGGGGTGGCTATTGGCCCCCTCGCTATCCAGGAGAGAGGCACGAGCCTCCCCCACCCAGCTACCTGAGAGGCCGCCTCAGCCATATTCCCCCAGGTTACCCTGCCCCTCCTCTGCCACCCCCTCCCCCTAGACGAGCTGTTTACCCCGACCGTCCCTATGAGGGTGAGAGGGACAGATACGGCGTGGTAGATTACTATGAGAAGTACAGAGCCCGCCCGTATGGCATCGCCTCCTATGAGGACCAACGTGCTGGCGCCCCTCCTCCTCCCCCTCCCCCCTCAGCCGTCGTCCGAGACCGTCTTATGACCTCGTCGCTTGACCCGTATGAGCGTCGGCCCCTTCCACCTCCTCCGTCCTCGTACTATGCCCGAGATCGCAGCCCCCTCAGGAGAGCGCCTAGCACGCCAATGCCCCCCGCCAGTAATGGGTACTCCTACGAGCGTTCCCGACTCTCTCCGGTTTCCCGGGTCCCGGCATACGGAGTTCCACGTGCCAGGGACCCCTACGCAGACCGGCTGCCTCCGCCACCGCCTGCACGCTACGCTTATTAAGCAAGGCCCTGGCATGTGAAGGTGAGAAGAGGTCTGAGGTAGACTGGTGTTCATATCTTTTCTAAAATTGCCATTCGTCCCTGTAAACGCAGAGGCAGCTTGTGACTTGTCCTGCACGCTCTAGATCTTGTGGGGAAAACAAGGTTTGAAAAAGCATACGTACGAAGTGCTATTCAACAAGTTGTAAATTCGTTGGTAATGCACATCTGTGCGCTAACTTGGATTTGAGCTAATACCAGTTTAAATGTGTGGCATAATCCGACAAAAACAGACTGTTCAGTCTATGATCTCTGTGACTGAAGAACGGGACTCGAGATACTGAACTCAAAAAAAGATAGATGATAGAATAGATAATTAAGATGGAACAACGTTCTTTGTATCATCAGTTGCAGACAGTTCATGTGTGTCATTTGCTCTTTTTTCAGGATTGTCGTCCGACTGCGTCGCCGCTCGCCGCCTCCTGATGCACGTGACACTATCCTCTTCCTGTCTGTGGCTGAGCGCGTTACGTTCCCCTGCGACGCTCACAGGATGAACTGAATTGCCGACGTCCACGTCTGTTTTTCTTTTTATTATTTTGGGACAGTTTTTACACTCGTATTTTTCCCCCCTGATTGTTTTAGTTTGTTACTGTGCTGTAGTATTTTTAATGCTTGACGTCATGAGTTAGGCGTTTTCTTTTTTTTTAATTTGTACTTTTACGTTGAATAATTAGTGTTCAGATGTTGTGTGTGACCTTGGAAATCTGAGCAGCAACAGTTTCTAGGCGATACTTGTGACTGTAGATTTAACTGAACTGAATCATGTCTGGTATTAAATCTAATCTACACGTTGGTTCCATCATGTTAAGCCTTTCCATCGAAAACCAAACCTTCATGTGGCGTTGCTGTGAACATTTAAACTGCTAAGACGTAGGTGTTTGACAAATATAGAAAGTAACAGTTACCGCAAAGCGTTCACATGTAGGCCTACCTGTCCATTGTCGAACTTGTTTTTAATAAACGGATTTGTGTGGTAATCTTGCTCGCAGATGTGCTCAAAATCATGCCCAGCGCTAAACACCTCATTAATGTAACCGCTTTAATTGACTCGAATCCTCTGCTAGGATCTCTTCAAACAAAAATCAGCTCCTATATTTAGTGATTATCCGTTCATTAATGATGAAATCACGTTTAAAAAACAACAAAAAACTTGTTAAAATCGTCACGCTGATTAAAGAAATATCTCCTCTCTGGTCTTGTCTGAAGTGCTACAGCTTTAATCAGTCATCAGCGTACCTTTTAGCTTGTCCCCTTCAGTGCCAAAATTGAAACTTGCTCTAATGTGAACAAGGGCGTAATACACTCCAGCCATGCTCCAACAGGTGAGGTTTCATAGCTGAGACTAGTTTACCTTGAATCTCCGGGGAGATGACATCAAAGGCTGCTGGAGAGCTTCAGAGTCAACAGGTAAGTCAAGGACTACTGAAGTCTAAAGTAATGCAGACAGCACATGATATTTAACTTTTATAAGTAAATATTACTAGTTACTACAGAGGGTTGTGATAGTTGGCATACTTTGATCATTTACAGGGCTTGGAGTGTTAGCTAGGGCTTCAACACAAACTATCCATTCAGCTGTAAATCTGCTACTCTATCACCAGTGTTTGCTGGAAAGTATTTCAAAGGTATGTATATAGTTGACAGTCCTTTTTCAGGCACTGCCAGCAAATTGTATCCTGACTACGGTGTTCAAATCCAGTAGGATTTGAAGGCCATGGTTGGCTTCTGGGAAAATGTTTTTAAAATTGGAACTGTAGAGAAGCATTCAGGATAGCATGGTTTGGTTAAGCTGGACACGAGTTCAGATTTTTGACTGAATGGACTTAAAGAAAGCATCAGTACATTCAATACACTGTTGGAGACATACATTTTCTTAAACCCTTGTAAAACATTTAGTCAATAGGCCTACAATGAAATTGCTATAGTAACTGATTTTACACAGAATTTTGACGGATGTGAGAAATTTACAGTACTTTGCATTGTATTGCAGTTTTGGAATCTGATCTGCACGAATAAAATATTTAAAACAACGTTGACTCCCTGTTAACTAATGTACTGCCATGAGAACTGTGTAGGTGTTGGAAGTCTTAACTGCACAGGAGACCAGGGACAGTTGTAACACTTTTTTATTTTTTATATTATAAACTTAAATGTGTCAACTACTGAAACAACGTATACGTTTAGGAAATATGCACAGGTTGCAAAATTGATTTAAATACAGTCACTCTACTGGCATGTGTAACAACCGTTCCATGCCAGGGGTGATTATAATGTGTCTAAAATATAATTAAATACTTAAAAATAATTTATTATTCATGTCATTGTGACTATTCATTTCTTTTTTTAAATGATTAGCCTACGGTACAGAAAAATGGTACAGGGTCACATGGCAAATGCCTTGACTGATTTGCCCGGTTTTATTTCATCTGAAGCAAAGGAAGTGGGTCATCCTCTTCTGAGATTTGGCATTTTGTAAGCAAACAAGTGTTTCCACTGACTATTAGCCAAGAAGGCTAAACTGGCTCATTTACAGAAGTGTCTATTTATGCAGGGCTGGTACTCACTGGTACGCAGTACCGGCACTTCTACATTTTACTTTTTGGTGTACCGTGACTTTTCATTGCACACTGGCACTTCTCACAAGCTGCTGGAACTCTTTTCTGCCCTCTCCATATCAGGTTCTCTGGGCGATTCCTAATGCATTACCCAGGGGGCTCCATGTGACGCTCACCTGTTCCCGCTCTTGCCTGCCTGCTTTTCTCTGTTCAACTGATAATCATTATCTTAGCATGCAATCTAGTTTATGTAGGCCTTTAGGTTTTTAAAATATAAATGAACGTACTTGGTTCAGGGATGGTTGTAACAAGGCGTTAAAACTGTCCCAGTATCACCAGCCATGTTTTCCCCTCATGTGAACTAGCCTCACTGCTAGTTTGGTAATCATTTCTATTTTTAGCTTACAAAACAGTGATTCTAATAATACTTGTTTGGATTCCCAGATATTTGATCTCAGGACAGTATCCTGATTTCTTATTGGAGGAATTCAAGACTATACAGCCTTCCCATGTTACAACTGTCCCTGGTCTCCCCTAGACCTGTAGGGTGGATGACACTGGATCAGATCTAATTTAAAGTACTGCAAACAGCAAAATGAGTTTTTCCCAGTTCTTTCCCAGACTACAACATCATAAAGCATAAATCTAATATTTACTCACCCTGAAACAGATGCACAAAGAGCAGTCACCAAACTATCTAGTTATAATTAGGACCGGGTATCATTTTTCAGTCTTAGTATGGGTATGATACCTGAACCAAAACAAAAACCAAAACAATACTTTTTTTGAAACCTTACTTTTTCTAATTCTAAGAAATATATAATTATGTTTTCTACAAAACCTTTGTTTTCACTGAGTATAATAATTATGTCTAACACAAGTAGCTATACAAGAACTTCCCTGAATAAAATACAGTAAAATTAGCATAATTATTTCTATCACAAATCAACAAATTAGTGCTTACACTTAAATAAATACTTTAAATTTGTACTCATCCTATTTGTACTCTTTCTTGAATAAATGTCAGCTTTTAACAGACTTCTATGGAGCCCCAAAAGTCCCAGAAATGTATTGAATCATTTGCACACAAAATGAAAAAGTATAATCTTGTGGGACTTATTGTACAGTACAGGATTCCTCAGCAAAGGAACACATTT
The DNA here is from genome assembly GCA_005408345.1 of Macquaria australasica. Lineage (NCBI taxonomy): Eukaryota > Metazoa > Chordata > Actinopteri > Centrarchiformes > Percichthyidae > Macquaria > Macquaria australasica. Next base: position 2,383,692 of record SEMN01000013.1, read on the forward strand.
TATACATTTATATTTAATTTTTATAATGAAACTAAACCTCCGCTAGTCTTGTTTTTAAAGCTGAACATTCTAATCACATATGGAAATATTTGCTTATAATTCTGAGAATTCATAAGAAAAAACAATATTATTGATTGATTTGTGATGTCTGAAGGCAAGCCTTTTATCAAAATTAGATTTCTACTTTTATGTAAATACATTTTAAAATAATAAAACCTTTTTTAATATTGATACCTTCATTCAGATTTTGGGGTGGATCCCTAGGTGGAGTTTTGTCTCCATGTTAAAGGTTTTAGTTTCACTTTTCTTAATCTACGGTTACCACTCATGGCCAGCAGGGGGAACATGCTCACAACACAAAACTTTCTTCTGGCTTGGCAAGAGCATTAGTTGCTTGGTGTTGTTAACAATACCACCTGAGACTATCCAGCACCCCTACACGCTGTATTACACAAAGTTCATAGAGTGCTTGGTCAAGATATTGTGGTTCCAGGAACAATGTCAGTCTATTTAGTAGTTAAGGTGTGTTCACATTCAGAAACCTTGAGTCATCTGCCTCGACCGGTTGGGTTGAGAAAGAAAGAGAGAGGGGGAGAGAGCAGGAGGACTAGAAAATGCACAATATTTCCACGAGTATTTTCCACAACGTTATGGTTTCACACGTGTGATTTTGCAAGCCTGCAAGTACTAGGTCACGGTTGCATCTGTCATCGTTCATGCGTGGGAAAACACAAGTTGACACTGTGGGACGATAAATGAAAAAAGGATCTCTATTATAAAAAAGAAAAACAAAATATCACTTGTTTGAAGAATATTTTTAAGGGATATTACTCAAAAAAAATCAGGTCTTTATTAATGCAGAGAGCAGAAGGCTGGCCTTCCTGCGGGTTGTATCTTTAAATTTAGCTGTTACTGACAGCACTGTTCATCACCACAGTGGAAAATAACAAGCAGGGCATCAGTACCCACTATTGCATGCCCACTATTGCATGCAAGCACGTAATCAGTTGTGCTCAGACCACACTGTGCTTCCTGTCAGAGAAAAATGTGTACCTCAGTGTGCACTCCTCCACTGTTGCAGACATCCATCTACAACTCAGCGTGAGAGAATCTGGACATCCATCAGTGTACTTACTAGCTGCTCCTTTATCAAACACCAATCATATTATTTTGTTCTCAGAGAGACAAGGCAGACAAAATAATCTGGATTTTGTGTGACAGAAGAAAATAAAGAAACAGATGATAATTAAAAATCAGTATAACCAAAATGATTGCAGATTTGGCATGAATATATCTTTATTACAAAATCTGATTTTTGGGGATGGCAACAAATATGGTAACAAGTGATGGTAACTCCTCCAACACACTAGTTGCACAAAGTCACATCAACTGGTTTCTATGATAAGAGCATCAGTTCCACTCAGAGTTGCAGTTCCAGTTGCTTCCTGAGTCTGTCTGGTGGCAGCGTACACAACATTTGGCTCCAGCTCTCTCTCTGACGCAGGCCTGCACTTTCTTTTTGTTTTCGGATGGAAACTGGGTGCTGCGTAGTTTGGGTCATCTGAACCCAGATTCTGCTTTTGTGGATTGTGGTCTTCTTTATGAGCTACATATATGACAAATGTCAAATGTCAGTTCAGCAATTCAATATTATTGCCCACAAACGTCACAGTTAATTGCATTTTGGCACAAAGAAAGTTTGGGATTATTCCATCACACCTAACATTGTTATTTGTCCTGTAGTCACTTTAACAATCCTTTAGTTGTTGCAGTCAAAGTATGCGACCGTTACTTTAAAACTGCAGACACACAAAGTTAGTTACAGGTGAACATAATGGAGCATTTAGCAGCTAAAGAGCCAGAGATGTCCCTCAGGAGTTGGTGAAGAAAGCAGAGGTAAAGGGAGAGTGAATATTGGCCTTACATTTGTCAAGTGGCCAAACACAAATAAATGCTAATGTTGCTCCAGGTCGGCTGGATGTTTAAATTGGTTAAAAATAATTAAAAATAATTCCAAGTGTGATTACACTGCTGTCACTTTGATGGTTTTGGGAAGTTGCTAGATTTGAGTGATCCAAACTCACGTGTTATTTTGTCCATACAACAGATTTTTTTTGAGGATATTGGCCTTTAACCATATAATCGGCCGTCTCCACAGCAGACAGTTTAACTTGTCGTATGAAGAAGAGCACAGGTGTTACTCATAACATTAACGATGGCTCTGTTCTCAGTGTCCCGGTAAACCATGACAGTGTGACAGTGAGCCAGCATGCACAACAGCAGGAACTGAAACTGAAGCAGTTCAGTGGAATTCAGTCATCATTCATTTTATTATTTACACCTTTTACAGAATTACAAATCATGGCTGTCAAGATGAGCTCCAACCTTTGTAGGTGTTGTATCACTTCTGTCATCAACACAGTCTACCAAGAGTGAGATGAAACCATAAAGTACCGGTTTTATTATTGTTTGTTGTTGGTGGCTGTTTCTTATATTGTGAGAGTTACACACTGGAGAAAATGGCATGCAGCTGAAGGCCAGTCTTCCTGTGGTGAGACTTTACTTTAGGCCGATACAGACTGGACTGTTTGTTACAGTGGAAAGTGCCGGCATGAGCAGGTGGAGGACATAATACAAACACACCGAGGGCCTAAACTGAGTAGCTGCTGTGTCTGTGAGAGAGAGAGGGCAAAATAATGGAGCAGGTGAGAATTAAAACACAGCACTACCAAACATTTGCATGAATATAAGCTCTTTGTTTCAATATTTATTTTTACAAAGTGATGGTAACTCCAGCCACACTAAATCTCTTCAACACACTAATATAATAAAGCATCAGTTTCACTCTGAGCTGCAGTTACAGTTCTGCTCTGAGTCTATCTGCTGGCAGAATAAATAACATGAGTTTCCACTTCTCTCTCTGATGCAGGCCTCCTGCTTCTTATTGCTGTTGGATACAAACTCAGTGCTGCGTCCTTGAGGCCATCAGAGTCCAGATTCTGTAAAGAAGAGTCAGACAGCAACGTCAGATGATGTCAGAAATGATAAAATATTCTTAAATATATAATAAATAGATAAAGTGATTCTGAGATCTTTTAAACCTTAGACAAAAGTAAATTGGAGATATGGATTCACCTTTTGTCTTTGTGGATGCTGTTCTTCATTAGCGGCTAAAGGAGACACAATAAGTCTGATCAGCTCATTAACATAAATCATTATCTAAAAACGTTAATACATTTTGACTGATGAGGAAGATGTATATACTTTATCATGTTGACAACAATACAAGGATGTGAAAAAGCTGCAAAACCAAATATAAGATAGACACAGTAGCTCTCATGAAGTACCTTTTTGAAGTTTCCTGTTTTTAACAGCCAGACAAATGACGACCATCATGAGGAAAACAGTCACAGCACCAAGGATCACTCTCGTCAGCTTTGCTATTCCATCACACTCTTCTACAAGAAAGATTGTTCAGTTACATTCTGTACATTTTACCTCTAGTTGCTTTAGATCTGATTAATATTTAAATGGAGAAAAAATGCATGACAGAAATTTTAATGAGACAGGAAGAATTAAAAAAAAAAATTATCTGATGAATCTACAATCTCAAACTCAGTTCCACATCATGAGGTTCACCTAAAGTACTTATTAAGTTGATAGTTTTCCAAAAATCCTTATCAAGCACCAAATAGGCCACATCAACCAAAAGGCAGAGCAAACTTACAAACAACAATCTTACCTTGGACCTCTAAATATGCTGCATCAACTATAACTGGGTTTTTGCTTATGTAATATCCACAGAAATACAGTCCAGAGTCAGATGAATCCACTTGCTTGATTTTGAGAAAGAGAGTAGAGATGTTGGAGCTCATTTCAAATTTTCCATTTTGAAATCCATCACAGAATGAAGCAGGCTCAAGAGGCTTGAACATAAAGGCGATACAACCGAGGTTGGATCTCTTGGCGGCTCTGAACCAGATTATCTGAATGGGAGAACTGGAAAAGTTGGAGCACAGCAGTGTGACTTCTTCACCGGACTGGACCTCCACAGTCTGAGACTCAGAAACTGAGACAGAGATCCAGCCTGAAACAAACAACACAAATATTGATCATTTTGCTGAGAGAGCAACAGGAATGTAATCAATGCATTCATATTGAATGGCAGTACTTACTGAAGCTGCAGAGCAGTAAAGCTGTAGTCAAAGTTAAGTTCCTCATTGCGTATGATGGTGCCACTGAAATGACGCTTTATAACACTGAGCACTGAGGGGTTTGCAGAGGCGGGGCATTTACTGTATCTTGTTATCTACACTGATCACACCTGCGCTTGTGAAAAATCATCAAAACAAACCCCACAAAATCAAAGCCATAAGGAGTGACTTATGAAGTTTACAGTACCACACAAAGTTAAACACACCCTGGGATGGGGATGAGTAGTGTGGGGAGTTTGGGGGCGTACACAGAGGCCCATCATGTTGTGAATTCCACTCAGTCGAATTCTTAACTATAGGTGTCTTCAATTAAACAAAAAAAAATGTTGCATGGTTATACAATTGGATACTTTATTCACAATATAAAATTTACTGCAGTATCTAATACATATATTGTACACTGGCTTAAAAAAATCATATTAGCATCGTTTCTTCACGACAATGTAATGTTGATAGAAGTTCATTTTGGTTATAATTTAAAATTTTATAATTTTACAATCAGGCCAAAGATGAGTAGGTTCAAAAGTGCAGTCTGAAGTCAGACCACACATATGCATTGAGAAGACTGAGGACATGTCACAGTGGCGATGGATGGGAGCTGCACCCACTGTAGCTTTGCTGTGGTCTGTCATGTCAGCCAGGAGGAGAGTGAACGGTTTCATGTGAGGCTGTGCAAGGGTCACACTACATCTTCTCACGCTTTTAGAAGAGATGGATTTAGACAAGAGAACGTTCAGTAAATACACCAAAAATATCTTTACATTTCAAAAGACATGATGAAGCATTATTGCTCTCGTGGAACATGAGGGCCTTTGTTGTGTGTGGCTCTGATGCAGAGAGCTGAAGACCTCACTCATGAATACAGATATAGATACCTCACTGATACAGTGCTGTTTGTCACCACAGTGCAAAGTGCAACAATGAGCATGTGGGGCTCATATACATTTGTATTCTTTATTGCAAATATTAAACCATTTGATACTTTGTGTTTTTAATTCATATCACTAGAGACGTTCAATGATCAAATCAGGTACAGGGACTTTGTCTGGTCTATGTTTGGTCTTCAGCTGGGCTGCGGCATGGTGTCTTCAGGTGCAGCAAAATTTCTGCCAGCAACAACAAAAGTGGGATGTGTGTTTTGTGGCTGCTGCTTACATTGTGAAAGTAACTCACTAGAAGAAATAGCATGCAGCTGAAAGCCAGTCCTCCTGTGGTTGAGACTTCTCTTACAGGCTCACACAGACAGTACTGAAACCACCCAAATGTATATAAATAATTTAAAATTACCCCGTCTCAACCAACTACAATGTTAATACATCAGTGTTAATCATCCAGTAATAATGCAGAATAATTGAACACTGATAGGGGGATTTCTACTTGACAATGAATACTCTTACTTTTGAAACTTTACGTACATTTTGCTGATGATAGTACAGATTAAGCATCATTTCCACTCAGAGTTGCAGTTCCATTTTTGGCCATAACTGAAGAACTGATGTGATAATTATGACAAAATGTCACACAGATACAATGGGATTCAACGATGAAGTGATGACATTTTTTTTACCCAAAAGGTCAAAGGCCAACTTCACTGTGACATTGTAATGTCCCGGAAAAAAACTTTTTTGGCCGTTATTCAACACCGTAACTCAGGAACAGAAGGGGAGATTGTGATCGTATTTCACAGTTGGTCGGACACTGAATAGGTGACACTTTTGACTCAAAGGTCAAAGGTCATTGTGACTTCAAAAGGGGTTTGTAGCCATAATTTTAGAATGAACTGGGCGATCCAGCGAGTGTTTTGTTTTTACCTACAGCTCTTAGAGAGGCTTCACATCTAAAAATGCCAGGAGAAAACAAAAGCACCACATCTTGTGTAACTTTACCCAAAATACTGTAAGAATCCATCTTTACATAGCACATCGTGCCTTTAGTGGCTTGAGATCTAGCTAACGTTAAAATGGACAAACAGAATCTAGCTGAGATCACCAAAGGGTCTGACAATCTGCACAATGGAAGAAATCTTTGGGAGATTTTTACTTTTAGACTTCATCAGCATCAACATGTGATTTGTCACTGACACCAAAAAAAAAAGAAGATAAATGTAATGAATTATTTTTATTTGATCGTATTTTGAGAATGATTAAACAGCCACTTGATCAGTTCCAAAGAAGGGAATGTTTACTTGTTTATCAACTTCACTAACAATATGTATGTTTTGATTATGTCTCTTGAGAGAGTAAATCTGATTAATATTTTTGTCAAAGTCCAATTGAACACCATTTACCTCCAAATGAGGGGAGACTGATGCCACCTGGGTCAAAGTGGCACTAATTCCAGAGACCCTCCCTGATTGGCCACAGACAGCAGGTGACAGGATAAAAAAGGTTTTGGAAGACAGCAAACCTGTTGGTCTGTTTTTCACTCTCCCGGAAAATGGAGGAGGCCCAGTGTTTTTCCCACTAACTATCTGCAGAGGATCTTAAGTGATAAATCTAATGAAATTCTTATTGTTTCTCCTTTTTGTGGCCGGTCTGAATACATTTTTTAAATCTGGAAATTTTTAATTCAGACTTTTAGCTTACCTTTACATACATGCATGATATGATATTACCTTTCAAGTATTCAGTTTCCACATTGACGTATTTTGTTTTTCAAAGCCTTAGGTTTAAATGTTTCTTATTTTGTCTACTTTACAGAAGAAAGAACACAGATGTTCATTGCTTGATTCAAGATTTTAGCCCACAGAGCTTGGAGTTAACAGGCCTCCTTATTTTCACCTCAGCTGTGCTCAGACCAGCTTATGCTTCTTTACGTTTTCCAAAAACTACTCATCTAGAGGCTGATCGTTTTCTCTACTTGATAGAGTATGGTCAGCCAGATGTCAGGCCTCGTGATTTTCACCTCAGCTGTGCTCAGACCACACTGTGCTGTCTCTTCCTGTCTAACAAGTGACGTGTATCTCACTCACTCCTCCACTGCTGTCCTTACTGGCTCCGCCTCCATTAAACACCAATCATATTATTTTTCTTTCTATCTAGGACAGATCTAAGACAAAAAATAAGTAAGAAAGAGACTTTGGCTAGAAAGGAGAATTTTATTTGAAGCAAAGTTAATAAAAATAAAGCAAATTTGCATGAATACAGAATCTTTATTACAAAATTAGATTTTTTTTTACTCCTTTGGTAGCAGTTTAATATGATAAAGCATCAGTTCCACCCTGAGCTGCTGTTCCAGATGTTTCCTGAGTCTATCTGGTGGCAGCATACACAACATTTGTCTCCAGCTGCTTCTCTGATGCAGGCCTTCTGCTGCTTTTTGCTTTTGGATGGAAACTCAGTGCTGCATAGTTCACTGCATCAGAGTCCCGATTCTGTATATAAAAATATTTACAGTCACAAATGACTTGAACCAATAAAAAAATAAAAATAGATCAATCTTAACCTAAGATTAACATTTGATTACCTCACTGTGTTGTGAATTCTGTCCCTCTTTGTGAGCTAAATGACAGAAACATCTGGTCAGTGAATTGTTCAGAAATATTGCTGTTAATACTTTTTGGCAAACTTTTGCATTTGTAACTTAAATAAACACATATGAGCACCTGTATGAAGTTTCCTCATTTTGACAGCCAGACCGATGACGACCATAACGAGGAAAATAATCAGAGCACCCAGGATCACACTCGTCAGCTTTGTTATTCCACCAAACGCTTCTACAAGAAAGATCATTAAGTTAGACTCTATTTTCCCTTTAGAGACTTGAGACCTGGCTAAAATTAAAATGGAGTAAACTGAATTTAGCTAATTTTTTTTTTAACATTTGATAATCTGCACAATAAAAGAAATCTTTAGGAGAATCTCACTTTTACACTTGCTGTCCACATCATCATGGAGCTCATCACTGTCTTTTAAAGAAATTAAGATAGCTTTGTTATTCCATCAAACACTTCTACAAGAAAGATCATTAAATCAAACTTTTTCTATAGTACTCTGACTGTGACTGAAAAGGGCACATATCTGTTTCCTTCCAATCAACATACAGACAAGACCTCTATAACAATCTTACCTTGAACCTTTAAATACGTCGCACTGACAATTACAATGTTTCCATGTGAATAAAATCCACCGAAATACAGTCCAGAGTCAGATAAATCCACTTGTTTGATCTTGAGAAAGAGGGTAGTGATGTTGGACGTCATATTAAATTTGCCATTTTGAAATCCATCACGGTATGAAACATTGCTATCAGAGCTGAGCATAGAGGAGATGCAGCTGGCGTTAGGTCTGTTGGCCAGTTTGAACCACAGTATGTGAGAGGGTAACCTGCTAAAGTTGGAGCACAGCAGTGTGACTTCTTCACCAGGCTGAACCTCCACAGCGTGAAACTCAGAAACAGAGACAGAGATCCAACCTGAAACACACAACATGACATTTATTCCCTTAACTTGTAATTCAACAGGAACCAAACAATTCACATAAATTACGTTATTAAGTAATTTAATTAATTAAATTTCAGCTCTGGCAGATTACTAAACTGAAGGAAAACTAGCAATTATTGTATTGAGAAGAAATCAGTAGGTGTACTTACTGAAGGTACAGAGTAAAGCAGTTATCAAAGTAAAGTTCGTCATTGTGTGTACAGTATGACTGCACCCCTGCAATGTTTGTAACTGAACTGTGCTCCAGTAACAGTGGTTTCAACGTAAAGAGGCGGAGTGTTCTTTTGTCTATCCAGTTGCTCAGACTGACAATATAAACGCTTTCGTGAAAATGGCTGCAAGTTAATAGCTGCAATGAGAAAAGACAAAGTTAATATCATGTTTGATGTTTGACTTTAGATAATCTAGGTAATTTCAGTAAAAGTTTTTATAAGTCTACAAAAGATCTGTGTGTATAAGTCTATAAAGTATAAGGAAGTGTAATCTTTGATGGTCTTTGCTTGCCACCTCATGCTGGTTGATACTAATCCCTGTACTGTCTTCCAGATCCACCAGAGGTCCCTACCTGCCTCCCTGGCCAGAGCCCTGTTCTATTAGACTGTAATGACTTTGCCACAGAATTACCCTGCCCTCATTGCTGAATTCCATCTGCATCATCCTGAGGGATCCAGGAGCGACGTCAGGAGCCGTCCCTGAGGGAGGAGGTCCTATTTCGCAGGTAGATAGGTTTCTCATGGTGGCTGATACTAATCCCTGTGTTATCTTCCAGGACCACCAGAGCTCCATACCTGCCCCCCTGGCTGAGAGCTGAGTCTTGGCAGCAGCCTGCAATCAGCAGTCAGCCAGCCCTGTTCTATCAGCTTGTCAGCTTGTGGGAGTATATAAAACCCTTTTCTCCTTCCGTCTGTTCTTGACTGTATTAACTTTGCCACGGAGTTCCTGCCAGAGTTTTTCGTCTTGGCTCATCTTCTGTTTTGCTGTGCTCCTGCCTGCTATTGACCAAAGTAAAAGCTTTGACGAGATACTGCCCTGTCTCCGGTCTGTTTCTGCGCTTGGGTCCTCATCCTCTGCCACTGTTCTGTAACCTTGATTTGAAAATCCACATTTTTGTTTGGTATTTTATAAACTGCTACAAATGATCTAAATAAGGAAAAATAACTTTTGCAATGATGCTAATGCAAACCTGTTACAGTAACGTAAGAGTGCACACTGACCGATTGATCTTTGCTTGACAATAATGTACACTCAATAGAAGGTGATCAAATTATTGTATCTGTAATAGCAGTTTAAATCTAACGTTTAAATGTTTGCACGGCTCAGTAGCTTCAAATGCATCTCACAGTGGAGATGGATGGAACCTTCACCTGCTGTGGGTTTGCTGTGATCTGTCATGTCTTAAAAATGTGCAGCCTTTATCTGCGTAAATGCTTTGATACGAGACTGCAAGTGTCACCTTGCAACAGGCATCTTTTCACAAGAAAGCAGTGATGTGAGGTTGCGCAAGTATTGAGTCTGCTAAGTGTGACCTGTGATGAGGGGAGGGTGTTTGACAGAGGAGGAGCCAGTGAAGACATTGATGACTGTCCAGAGTCTCTTACAGTGAGAGTTAGATGGAGGTCTGCAGCAGTGGAGGAGTGAGTGAGATACACCTCACTTGTTAGACAGGAAGAGACAGCACGGTGTGGTCTGAGCACAACTGAGGTGAAAATCATGAGGCCTGAAGCCGTGAATACTGACTAACTGTCTTCTGTCAATAAGAGTAAATCAGCCTCTGAGTTTTACAGATGTTTTTGAAAATTATTGACTTCACATTATAGAAACTGGATTTGTTATCAACTGATGACATCACAGCCGGTGTCAGAAAAGCACACAAAGTCAGTTAACAGTTAAATCAAGATGAATTAATGAAGTCATTCAGGAGACAGCAGAGGACAATGGCAAAGGTCTGAGAGGAGAAGGCAACCAAGGAAGACTGGCAGGAGAAGACGATGGAGAAAGTCACACAGGAGGAGACAACATGAGTCATGGTTAGAGACAAAGAGACTCAGACCGGAGAAGACACAGAAAGAGACAGAAGGGTACGATGGAACAAGTCAGAGCACTGACGAAGCTGATGATGGCGACAGGATTGACACAGATACAGCTGAGGATCTAACAAGTGACCCAGAATTCTCTAAAGGAAGCGGTGCAGTTTACATAGTGCCTGGACGCTTCTCTGTACTAGGCTCCAAAAAGAAAACATACATTTCAGCTCGTTTTCTGAGGTTTGATTGGGGTAGGTTTACATTAGATGATTTTAGAAATAGTTACTTATATCCCTGAAACAACAATGTCAGGGATATTATGGATTCACCCCAACATCGCCACAGTCATGCCACGTCAAATTTGCGGTGTGTAATTATTACCCCTCGAGGAAGAACCCTATTGATTTTGATGACCCCATGACCTTTCCTCTAGCTTTCCTTTAGTGTTTTTTCTTTGTCACCCATATACTGTATGTGTGTGTATATATATATTACACTAACCCCTAACCCTTTCAAGTCCTCCTAATGTACAGAGTAATGCCTTTCTTCCTCTGCAACTTGTGCCAAAATAGAAATGTGTGATTCCATATGCGGATAGTTGTCATTGTCTTGCTCCCACCCACTTTCAAGCAATCTTGAAGCAGAGTTCAAAACTTCAGCCTCAGCTAAGCTGTTCCTCATATGGCCCACATCTTGCAGGGTCTTTATAACTGAGAAGTAATTGTCGGCTTTACCATGGAGTACCTCGATCAGGTCATCCAGACGCCTATTCCTGGAGCCAGCTAAAAACTGGTATTTCACGCGATGGAAAAATCTGAAAACACAACAATTGAAATGACTATTAATATTACTGATGGAAGCATTATTAAGTTTAAGGCAAGAATTTAGAGTATTGTTTGCAAAAGCAACACTGGAGTACTTGGTGTACACATACCTTTTATGAAGCAAACACACAGATGCCTGTGATTTATGTTGTTTAGCCTAATCCACCTATTTTGTGCTCTTGTTGGTACCGAGCCCCATACTGATGAATATGTACTGCCAAATTTGAAAAGATTTCAATGAAAGTTATTCTAGTTATTGCGTTCACATAAAGGGCAATACCACCAATTTTCAACATTTAAATATGTTCTTTACTTACCTTCGAGAAGTACTGTGATGATAGGCAGAAAGTTCTACACTGTTCCAGAGCAGAGGTCCAGAGAAAAATTTAAATGTTGAAAATCGGCGGTATACCCCTTTAATAATTAGCTCCAAGCAATCACGAGCAAGTACCAAACCTCTACTCTGTTGCAGACCACAAACACATTTGGGTAGTTTACATCTCATATGTAGATAAACTGAGTGTGAAACTTAGAATTTAATAATCATCCACTGCAATAATTGTTGACTGCCTTTTGCATACGAAATGTATTCCTTCTTTGATTTTAGTTGGACTTACTATAATGTCTGCTAATCAACAATTTACTGTATATTTACTGTATTCTACTTTGTTGTGATTGGAATACTAAATGTGGGCTAAAATAAGAATCATACCTTTCAATTACATTGTTCGTTTCAGAGTCTGCATGATTGAAACGACGGCCGTAGTCACACCACATGTAGCCAACATCTTTCCAGTGCTTCTGAAAATACTGGCACACTAAAGGGTATTGCTTAAATGTCTGGCAAAACTCAGCTTCTGTGGCTCTGTAGCCTTCCTCCTAAGAGAAATGTAAGCAATAAATTTGGTTGGGTTATATTTATCTTTCAAAAACAGTGCAATGTTTTTTAAATCCATTAGGCACAAGCAATTGCACAACAAGTATGGGAAATAAGCTAGTGTTCACAGGGTAAGAAAAGTGGCCACACATGGCCACTTGTTATTAAACTTGAACATTTATCATTTTGTATTTCTGATGGTAAATTGGTGACAATTACAGGTTATATGGAGAGCGCCACTTGGCCCCACAGCTCTCATTAGGATGTGTACATAAAGGTTAACTGTTAGCTGACTAGTTCTATAGATGAAATGTGCGGTGTATCTGGTTAGAGGTTAGCCGTTGCATATGATGCAGATCTACTCAGATTATTAAAGAAAGTATTTTTAATGCTGACACTGCATATTCTGTTCCACACTGCATATATGTGCGAACATAGAGATTTTACTAATTTTCAAACAAATTTTCAAAAACATCTGTAAAACACAGAGGCTGTTTTACTCTTATTGACAGAAGACAGTTAGTCAGTATTCACGGCTTCAGGCCTCATGATTTTCACCTCAGCTGTGCTCAGACCACACCGTGCTGTCTCTTCCTGTCTAACAAGTGAGGTGTTGCTGATGTTCAGTAAGCTTTTATACCTTGGTCCTGAGAGAAATGGTATTTTATTCAGCTGCACTTTTCATGGTTGAAAAACTTGAAACTGCACTGCTGCAGAACCCCATCTAAATCTCAGTTGTCAGTGATTTTACTGGATCGTCCTCTATCAAACGCCCATCATATTCTTCTGCTCTCAGATTGACATGTAAGTCAAAAGTGACACACAGGAAAAAATAAAGAAGTAGGCAAGAATAAAAAATCAGCATGAACAACAATTTTGTATATTATGCATGAATCTCTGTCATAAAGTTGGATTTTTTGACAGTAACTTTGACACCATGGTGATTCTTTAAAGGGATGGTACACCCACCAACCACACTAAATCACACCAGCGTATTAATAAAACACAAGTTCCACTTGAAGCTGCAGTTCAAGGTGCTTCCTGGGTTTGTCTGGTGGCTGAATAAATAACATTTGGCTCCCCTTCTCTTTCTGATGCAGGCCTGTGGTTTCTTTTCGATTTTGGACGAAAAGTCACTGCTGCATAGTTCAGGTCATCTGATCCTTGAGTCTGTGAATGAAAGTATTTTCAGTAAATCATCTCACATAGCTGACAGAAGACAACATCATTAACTGACAAATGACTTGAAGTGAGTGTAGCACCTGCTGAAATACAAACATTTGAAAAAGGAAACTTAATAAACTTCACCTCTGTCCGTTGTGGATTCTGTTCTTCAACGTGAGCTAAATGACAGAAGAAACATGTCTGGTCAATTGCCTAACACTGTATTAAACACTATTGCTGCTGCATTTTGTTCATTTTGTGGATTTGTCTACCATAGAGACACAACTTCAAAAAGGATGTGAAAATACAATAAAACTAAGTACAGTTACCTTTCTGAAGCTTTTTGATTTTAACAGCGAGACAAATGACGACCATCACGAGGAAAACAGTCACAACACCAAGGATCACTCTCGTCAGCTTCGTTATTCCATCAAACACTTTTACAAGAAAGATTGTTCAGTTAGATTCTGTACATTTTACCTCTAGTTGCTTTAGATCTGATTAATATTTGAATGGACAAAAATGCATGACAGAAATTTTAATGTGAGAAAATTTTAAAAATAAAGCAGCAAATAGTCCACATGAATCAAAAGCAAACTTTACCTTGGACCTCTAAATATGTTGCATCAACTATAAGTGGGTTTTTGCTTATGTAATATCCACAGAAATACAGTCCAGAGTCAGATGAATCCACTTGCTTGATTTTGAGAAAGACAGTAGAGATGTTGGAGCTCATTTCAAATTTTCCATTTTGAAATCCATCACAGAATGAAGCAGGCTCAGGAAGCTTGAACATAAAGGCGATACAACCGAGGTTGGATCTCTTGGCGGCTCTGAACCAAAATATCTGAGTGGGAGAACTGGAAAAGTTGGAGCACAGCAGTGTGACTTCTTCACCGGACTGGACCTCCACAGTCTGAGACTCAGAAACTGAGACAGAGATCCAGCCTGAAACAAACAACACAAATATTGATCATTTTGCTGAGAGAGCAACAGGAATGTAATAAATGCATTCATATTGAATGGCAGTACTTACTGAAGCTGCAGAGCAGTAAAGCTGTAGTCAAAGTTAAGTTCCTCATTGCGTATGATGGTGCCACTGAAATGACGCTTTATAACACTGAGCACTGAGGGGTTTGCAGAGGCGGGGCATTTACTGTATCTTGTTATCTACACTGATCACACCTGCACTTGTGTAAAATCATCAAAACAAACCCCACAAAATCAAAGCCATAAGGAGTGACTTATGAAGTTTACAGTACCACACAAAGTTAAACACACCCTGGGATGGGGATGAGTAGTGTGGGGAGTTTGGGGGCGTACACAGAGGCCCATCATGTTGTGAATTCCACTCAGTCGAATTCTTAATGTTATTCCAGGTACTCTCAAAAACCTGATCAAGATCTATGCTATTCAAGTACTTTGGAAGTGCTGGTTAGCCACCATATGTTGCATGCTCTCTTCTTTTTCAAAACTTTGTGAAAATTCAGCTTCCCAGATTTCCACTTCGTCATCTGGTTCTGTTCTGTAAAAAGTAACACTAACCCTCAACAGAAGGGCCACAGGTCATGATGGTGCATGTAGAATAACAAATCATGGACATCGAAATGAACATCTATTTTTCAGGATGTTCTTGACGTTTGTGTTCCTGAACATGTTGTAAATATATTAAAACTGCAAGAAGACAGAACTTTAACTATAGGCGTCTTCAATTAAACAAAAAAAAGTGTTGCATGGTTATACAATTGGATACTTTATTTACAATATAAAATTTACTGCAGTATCTAATACATATATTGTACACTGGATTAAAAAAATCATATTAGCATCATTTCTTCAGGACAATGTAATGTTGATAGAAGTTCATTTTGGTTATAATTTAAAATTTTACAATTTTACAATCAGGCCAAAGATGTGTAGGTTCAAAAGTGTAGTCTGAAGTCAGACCACACATATGCATTGAGAAGACTGAGGACATATCACAGTGGCGATGGATGGGAGCTGCACCCACTGTAGCTTTGCTGTGGTCTGTCATGTCAGCCAGGAGGAGAGTGAACGGTTTCATGTGAGGCTGTGCAAGGGTCACACTACATCTTCTCACGCTTTTAGAAGAGATGGATTTAGACAAGAGAACGTTCAATATCTTTACATTTCAAAAGACATGATGAAGCATTATTGCTCTCGTGGAACATGAGGGCCTTTGTTGTGTGTGGCTCTGATGCAGAGAGCTGAAGACCTCACTCATGAATACAGATATAGATACCTCACTGATACAGTGCTGTTTGTCACCACAGTGCAAAGTGCAACAATGAGCATGTGGGGCTCATATACATTTGTATTCTTTATTGCAAATATTAAACCATTTGATACTTTGTGTTTTTAATTCATATCACTAGAGACGTTCAATGATCAAATCAGGTACAGGGACTTTGTCTGGTCTATGTTTGGTCTTCATCTGGGCTGCGGCATGGTGTCTTCAGGTGCAGCAAAATTTCTGCCAGCAACAACAAAAGTGGGATGTGTGTTTTGTGGCTGCTGCTTACATTGTGAAAGTAACTCACTAGAAGAAATAGCATGCAGCTGAAAGCCAGTCCTCCTGTGGTTGAGACTTCTCTTACAGGCTCACACAGACAGTACTGAAACCACCCAAATATATATAAATAATTTAAAATTACCCCGTCTCAACCAACTACAATGTTAATGCATCAGTGTTAATCATCCAGTAATAATGCAGAATAATTGAACACTGATAGGGGGATTTCTACTTGACAATGAATACTCTTACTTTTGAAACTTTACGTACATTTTGCTGATGATAGTACAGATTAAGCATCATTTCCACTCAGAGTTGCAGTTCCATTTTTGGCCATAACTGAAGAACTGATGTGATAATTATGACAAAATGTCACACAGATACAATGGGATTCAACGATGAAGTGATGACATTTTTTTTACCCAAAAGGTCAAAGGCCAACTTCACTGTGACATTGTAATGTCCCGGAAAAAGACTTTTTTGGCCCTTATTCAACACCGTAACTCAGGAACAGAAGGGGAGATTGTGATCGTATTTCACAGTTGGTCGGACACTGAATAGGTGACACTTTTGACTCAAAGGTCAAAGGTCATTGTGACTTCAAAAGGGGTTTGTAGCCATAATTTTAGAATGAACTGGGCGATCCAGCGAGTGTT
This sequence comes from Macquaria australasica, assembly GCA_005408345.1. Classification (NCBI taxonomy): domain Eukaryota; kingdom Metazoa; phylum Chordata; class Actinopteri; order Centrarchiformes; family Percichthyidae; genus Macquaria; species Macquaria australasica. The sequence continues at coordinate 2,400,425 of SEMN01000013.1, forward strand.
TTGTTTTTACCTACAGCTCTTAGAGAGGCTTCACATCTAAAAATGCCAGGAGAAAACAAAAGCACCACATCTTGTGTAACTTTACCCAAAATACTGTAAGAATCCATCTTTACATAGCACATCGTGCCTTTAGTGGCTTGAGATCTAGCTAACGTTAAAATGGACAAACAGAATCTAGCTGAGATCACCAAAGGGTCCGACAATCTGCACAATGGAAGAAATCTTTGGGAGATTTTTACTTTTAGACTTCATCAGCATCAACATGTGATTTGTCACTGACACCAAAAAAAAAAAAGATAAATGTAATGAATTATTTTTATTTGATCGTATTTTGAGAATGATTAAACAGCCACTTGATCAGTTCCAAAGAAGGGAATGTTTACTTGTTTATCAACTTCACTAACAATATGTATGTTTTGATTATGTCTCTTGAGAGAGTAAATCTGATTAATGTTTTTGTCAAAGTCCAATTGAGTACCATTTACCTCCAAATGAGGGGAGACTGATGCCACCTGGGTCAAAGTGGCACTAATTCCAGAGACCCTCCCTGATTGGCCACAGACAGCAGGTGACAGGATATAAAAGGTTTTGGAAGACAGCAAACCTGTTGGTCTGTTTTTCACTCTCCAGGAAAATGGAGGAGGCCCAGTGTTTTTCCCACTAACTTTCTGCAGAGGATCTTAAGTGATAAATCTAATGAAATTCTTATTGTTTTTCCTTTGTGGCGGGTCTGAATACATTTTTTTTTAAATCTGAACAATCAATGCCTGCATGCTGGTTCATCCTTCCTCACACTACCCACCATCCTCAAGTACAACAAATGAAATGTGTGATTCATCATGTTGCTGCAAACAACCTGCACTGCAAAGACGTGAGTACATATGACAGTAGAGATGGATGGCAGCTGCTCCTGCTGTAGCTTTGCTGTGGTCTATAATGTCTTAAACCGTGCAGCCTGAAGCGGAGTAAATGTTCTCATATGAGGCTGAGCAAATGTCGCACTGCCTCAGGCGTCTTTTCACAAGTTTGAAAGACACTGATGCACCGTGTGGAGTTAAACCGAGGGTGTGAGTCTGAAGTGTTAAGTGTGACCTGTGATGAGGAGTGGGGTGACGCAGTCGAAGAAGAGATGCCTAAACATGCATGCTCACTGATCTCTACAAACACAATATAATATATTGTATGTTCACATTAAGGTCTGAAGTATTTTTGTTCTGTGGGAACATGAAGACCTTTAGTTGTGTGTGGTTATGATGCAGAGAGCTGAAGGCCAAGCTTCCTGTATTTGAGACCTCAGATACAGATATCTCACTGACACACAGTGCTGTTCGTTACCGCAGTGCAACAATGTGCAGGTGGGGGTCACGTATTAATTCTTACAAATACCTTTACATACATGCATGATATGATATTACCTTTCAAGTATTCAGTTTCCACATTGACGTATTTTGTTTTTCAAATCCTTAGGTTTAAATGTTTCTTATTTTGTCTACTTTACAGAAGACGGAACACAGTTGTTCATTGCTTGATTCAAGATTTTAGCCCACAGAGCTTGGAGTTAACAGGCCTCCTTATTTTCACCTCAGCTGTGCTCAGACCAGCTTATGCTTCTTTACGTTTTCCAAAAACTACTCATGTAGAGGCTGATCGTTTTCTCTACTTGATAGAGTATGGTCAGCCAGATGTCAGGCCTCGTGATTTTCACCTCAGCTGTGCTCAGACCACACTGTGCTGTCTCTTCCTGTCTAACAAGTGACGTGTACCTCACTCACTCCTCCACTGCTGTCCTTACTGGCTCCGCCTCTATTAAGCACCAATCATATTATTTTTCTTTCTATCTAGGACAGATCTAAGACAAAAAATAAGTAAGAAAGAGACTTTGGCTAGAAAGGAGAATTTTATTTGAAGCAAAGTTAATAAAAATAAAGCAAATTTGCATGAATACAGAATCTTTATTACAAAATTAGATTTTTTTTTTACTCCTTTGGTAGCAGTTTAATATGATAAAGCATCAGTTCCACCCTGAGCTGCTGTTCCAGATGTTTCCTGAGTCTATCTGGTGGCAGCATACACAACATTTGGCTCCAGCTGCTTCTCTGATGCAGGCCTTCTGCTGCTTTTTGCTTTTGGATGGAAACTCAGTGCTGCATAGTTCACTGCATCAGAGTCCCGATTCTGTATATAAAAATATTTACAGTCACAAATGACTTGAACCAATAAAAAAATAAAAATAGATCAATCTTAACCTAAGGTTAGCGTTTGATTACCTCACTGTGTTGTGAATTCTGTCCCTCTTTGTGAGCTAAATGACAGAAACATCTGGTCAGTGAATTGTTCAGAAATATTGCTGTTGATACTTTTTGGCAAACTTTTGCATTTGTAACTTAAATAAACACATATGAGCACCTGTATGAAGTTTCCTCATTTTGACAGCCAGACCAATGACGACCATAATGAGGAAAATAATCAGAGCACCCAGGATCACACTCGTCAACTTTGTTATTCCACCAAACGCTTCTACAAGAAAGATCATTAAGTTAGACTCTATTTTCCCTTTAGAGACTTGAGACCTGGCTAAAATTAAAATGGAGTAAACTGAATTTAGCTAATTTTTTGTTTTTAACATTAGATAATCTGAACAATGAAAGAAATCTTTAGGAGAATCTCACCTTTACACTTGCTGTCCACATCATCATGGAGCTCATCGCTGTCTTTTAAAGAAATGAAGATAGCTTTGTTATTCCATCAAACGCTTCTACAAGAAAGATCATTAAATCAAACTTTTTCTATAGTACTCCATCTCTTGTGGGTCGAGATCTGTCCTTATTTTGACAGTGACTGAAAAGGGCACATATCTGTTTCCTTCCAATCAACAGACAGACAAGACTTTACAACAATCTTACCTTGAACCTTTAAATACGTCGCACTGACAATTACAATGTTTCCATCTGAATAAAATCCACAGAAATACAGTCCAGAGTCAGATAAATCCACTTGTTTGATCTTGAGGAAGAGGGTAGTGATGTTGGACGTCATATTAAATTTGCCATTTTGAAATCCATCACGGTATGAAACATTGCTATCAGAGCTGAGCATAGAGGAGATGCAGCTGGCGTTAGGTCTGTTGGCCAGTTTGAACCACAGTATGTGAGAGGGTAACCTGCTAAAGTTGGAGCACAGCAGTGTGACTTCTTCACCAGGCTGAACCTCCACAGCGTGAAACTCAGAAACAGAGACAGAGATCCAGCCTGAAACACATAACATGATATTTATTCCTACACTTATAATTCAACAGGAAGCAAACAATGCACATAAATTACGTTATTAAATAATGTAATTAATTAAATTTCAGCTCTGGAAGATAACTATACTGAAGGAAAACTAGTAATTATTGTATTGAGAGGAAATTGGTAGGTGTACTTACTGAAGGTACAGAGTAAAGCAGTTATCAAAGTAAAGTTCGTCATTGTGTGTACAGTATGACTGCACCCCTGCAATGTTTGTAGCTGAACTGTGCTCCAGTAACAGTGGTTTCAACGTAAAGAGGCGGAGTGTTCTTTTGTCTATCCAGTTGTTCAGACCAACAAATGAAAATGCTTTCAGGAAAATGGCTGCAAGTTAATAGCTGCAATGAGAAAAGAAAGTTAATATCATGTTTGATGTTTGACTTTAATGTTTCAGGAAAAGTTTAGAAGCCTACCAAAGACCTATAATGTTTGCATAAGTCTATACAGTAGTGTGTTATTTGTTACATCCTGTTTTATTTAGGTATTTTCTGTTGACCCTGATCATCTGATTGGTAAACACCTTTCCTGACTAGTGTGCTGAGTCTATATAGACAGGCCCTTTTGTTCAGCTCTCTCTCTCTCCATCCTGCTGCAGCAGAACCTTGGTGGTGCTTGGTATCTGGTTTTTCAGTTATTCATTAATGTATGCCAATAAACTAATATGCGGTAAACTTCTCTCCTGGTATTGTGTCCTTGGTTGTGTTTGGTGTTTGTTTGAGCCAGCCGTAACACAATGGGGGCTCGTCTGGGATCTAAACCTAGTTGTTTAGTTTCTGGTTAATTAGTGAGGTCATTTATGTGTAGCCACATGAGGAAGTTTGTTGAAATTGCCCAGCTAAGTAAGCCAGTGGGTGCTGGAGAGACCAGCACCACTTTCTTATTTTTTTGTGTGATAGCCCTGGGGTGGCTCATGATGTGAAGATAAATAGGTGAAGTAAGGTAGTAATCCTGCAGGTAGATGGGGTACTGGGTTAGTTCTAGAGTAGATGTTGGACATGTTAAAATCCTGTTTTAAGAGTAGCATGTGGCTGCACATGATGACCTGTGTGAGGCTTGCTTTGCGTGTGAATGAGCTGTAGTTAAGACATTTGTTGTTTAGTGTTGAGCATCTAAAGTAAAGCTGTTTCATTTGTTTAACCCTTGTACCTTCTGTGTGAGGCTACTAATTCAGAAGCCATTTGTGGAGCGTGCTCACTTTTGCATGTGTGAGTTTTGTCTATTGTGTAGCTCTGCTTTTGTAGTCTGCACATCGTGTGGTACTTCAAGGGTATTTTGAACTGAGGGTACTTTAGTAGGGGAAAGTTTCTTGATGCTTATTTGTGCTAGCTGTAATTTGCTTGTGGCTTATAGTCACCATTCGTACAGCTTTTGTAACCCCTTTGCAAGCTTGGAGTCTCAGTGGAGACATTTGTGGTTTGGTATTTGTAGTTGATGGAAATGCTACTATCTTGTTGCTCGTAGAGTCATATTCATTTTTGTTTTGCCATCATGGTGTTTGAGTTGGACAGGTTTGTTAGGAGTTGCTGAGCATCGGGGTCTTTAAGTTGCACAAAGAAAGATCTTCGTTCTGTAGCAGACCACTATAGTATTGGAGTTCAAGGCAATTGCGTACAAAAATCATGAATAGTTTGGTTGAACAGGGCGTACTGTGTGAAAAGTTTGAGTGGCCCTATGAGCAGCCTGATGCATCCTCTGAGAGAGACCAGGAGGAGCAGGGTGAGTTGTGGCAGAAGGAGCAGGAAGTTACTGAAGACAAAGCTTCAGGGTTGAGGGAGCTAGAGCTAAAGCTGCAATAGAGGTAACTAGAATTGGAGATTGAGGCAAAGGAAAGGGAGCAGTTAAGGCAACATGAGGGGAACGTGAGAAACTGAGACTTGCACATGAGAGAGAACTTAAGGAAATGGAGGTTAAAGCTCAGGCAGGAAGTAGAGCGACTGATAAATCTGTTACCTCTAGCAGCTATAAATTTGATGTGGGTAAAAATATAAATTTGGTCCCTCTTTTCAATTAGACAGACGTTAAAGTATTTTTCACACTTTGAGCAGGTGGCAACAACTTTGGAGTGGCCAAAGCATAACTGGACATTGCTGTTGCAGTAATGTTCTTGCAACCTTATGGGTTCCCAAAGCGCTTTACACATTGGTCTCATTCTCACACACACACACACACACACACACACACACACACACACATTCACACACCGATGGTGACAGAGCTGCCATGCAAGGTGCTGGCCTCCATCGGGAGAAACTTAGGGTTCAGTGTCTTGCCTAGGGACAATTGCGGACAGGAGGCGCCGGGGATCGAACCGCCAACCTGGGATTAATAGATGACCGCTGTACCTCCTGAGCCACAGCTGCCCTATTGTGATCTACAGTTTTATATACCTTGATCAAGAGCTGTGACTAAAGAACTGTTTTTTACAAGTCCTACAATACATGTTTAACTCCTGGGCACCATTCAGAAATTAGTAGTTACTGTGGTCATGTTATGAAAAGTTTACAATTCATTTGTTCAGCCATGTCATTTGATCTCATGCTTAAACAAATCTCTAAAAATATGTCAGTCTTATTCTCAACTAACAAGGAACATATTCATACCTTTTATTAACCTGAACCTGTCACACAGGTAGATAGTTACCTCATGCTGGCTGATACTAATCCCTGTGCTGTCTTCCAGATCCACCAGAGGTCCCTACCTGCCTCCCTGGCCAGAGCCTTGTTCTCTTAGACTGTAATGACTTTGCCACAGAATTGCCCTGCCCTCACTACTGACATCTATCTGCATCATCCTGAGGGACCCAGGAGCGACGTCAGGAGCCATCCCTGAGGGAGGAGGTCCTGTTTCGCAGGTTGATAGTTTTCTTATTCTGGCTGATACTAATCCCTGTGTGTAACCCCTGTGTTCTGTCAGCTTGTATCAGTAATAGCAGTTTAAATCTAACGTTTAAATGTTTACACGGCTCAGTAGCTTCAAATGCATCTCACAGTGGAGATGGATGGAACCTTCACCTGCTGTGGGTTTACTGTGATCTGTCATGTCTTAAAAATGTGCAGCCTTTATCAGAGTAAATGCTTTGATACGAGGCTGCAAGTGTCACCTTGCAACAGACATCTTTTCACCAGAAAGCAGTGATGTGAGGTTGCGTGAGTACTGAGTCTAAGTGTGACCTGTGATGAGGGGATCAGTGACACACTTTGAGATGGATTTACCACTAACAAGATGCTCAACGGTCACATTTCTACAAATACAAATATCTTCACTTCATAAAGTCTTTTTATTCTTTGGGAACATAAAGGCCTTTGTTGTGCTTCTCCTGGTTGAGACATTAATGATCCAGATATAGATACATCACTGACACAGACAGTGCTGTTTGTCACCACAGTGGAATGATGGGCAACAACTAAAAATTTATTTTTTCTTCAGAGATTTACCGTTCCATTACACACATTTACTTTCTTCCTGACAGAAAAAACTTTATTCTCACAGAGCTTTGATCTAACAGGCCTCATGATTTTCACCTCAGCTGTGCTCAGACCACATTGTGCTGTCTCTTCCTGTCTAACAAGTGACGTGTATCTCACTCACTCCTCCACTGCTGTCCTTACTGGCTCCGCCTCCATTAAACACCAATCATATTATTTTCTCTTTCTATCTAGGACAGATCTAAGACAGAAAATAAGTAAGAAAGAGACTTTGGCTGGAAAGTAGAATTGTATTTGAAGCAAAGTTAATAAAAATAAAGCAAATTTGCATGAATACAGAATCTTTATTACAAAATTAGATTTTTTTACTCCTTTGGTAGCAGTTTAATATGATAAAGCATCAGTTCCACCCTGAGCTGCTGTTCCAGATGTTTCCTGAGTCTATCTGGTGGCAGCATACACAACATTTGGCTCCAGCTGCTTCTCTGATGCAGGCCTTCTGCTGCTTTTTGCTTTTGGATGGAAACTCAGCGCTGCATAGTTCACTGCATCAGAGTCCAGATTCTGTATATAAAAATATTTACAGTCACAAATGACTTGAACCAATAAAAAAATAAAAATAGATCAATCTTAACCTAAGGTTAACATTTGATTACCTCACTGTGTTGTGAATTCTGTCCCTCTTTGTGAGCTAAATGACAGAAACATCTGGTCAGTTAATTGTTCAGAAATATTGCTGTTGATACTTTTTGGCAAACAGGAAGTTCTGTATTTGGAACTTAAACACATATGAGCACCTGTATGAAGTTTCCTCATTTTGACAGCCAGACCGATGACGACCATAATGAGGAAAATAATCAGAGCACCCAGGATCACACTCGTCAACTTTGATATTCCACCAAACGCTTCTACAAGAAAGATCATTAAGTTAGACTCTATTTTCCCTTTAGAGACTTGAGACCTGGCTAAAATTAAAATGGAGTAAACTGAATTTAGCTAATTTTTTTTTCAACATTAGATAATCTGCACAATAAAAGAAATCTTTAGGAGAATCTCACCTTTACACTTGCTGTCCACATCATCATGGAGCTCATCGCTGTCTTTTAAAGAAATGAAGATAGCTTTGTTATTCCATCAAACACTTCTACAAGAAAGATCATTAAATCAAACTTTTTCTATAGTACTCTATCTCTTGTGGGTCGAGATCTGTCCTTATTTTGACAGTGACTGAAAAGGGCACATATCTGTTTCCTTCCAATCAACAGACAGACAAGACTTTACAACAATCTTACCTTGAACCTTTAAATACGTCGCACTGACAATTACTGAGCCTCCATCTGAATAAAATCCACAGAAATACAGTCCAGAGTCAGATAAATCTGCTTGTTTGATCTTGAGGAAGAGGGTAGTGATGTTGGACGTCATATTAAATTTGCCATTTTGAAATCCATCACGGTATGAAACATTGCTATCAGAGCTGAACATAGAGGAGATGCAGCTGGCGTTAGGTCTGTTGGCCAGTTTGAACCACAGTATGTGAGAGGGTAACCTGCTAAAGTTGGAGCACAGCAGTGTGACTTCTTCACCAGGCTGAACCTCCACAGCGTGAAACTCAGAAACAGAGACAGAGATCCAACCTGAAACGAACATGACATTTATTCCCTTAACTTGTAATTCAACAGGAAGCAAACAATTCACATAAATTACATTATTAATGTAAGTCTCTAAGTTTCAGCTCTGGCAGATAACTATACTGAAGCAAAACCAGCAATAATTGTATTGAGAAGAAATCAGTAGGTGTACTTACTGAAGGTACAGAGTAAAGCAGTTATCAAAGTAAAGTTCGTCATTGTGTGTACAGTATGACTGCACCCCTGCAATGTTTGTAGCTGAACTGTGCTCCAGTAACAGTGGTTTCAACGTAAAGAGGCGGAGTGTTCTTTTGTCTATCCAGTTGCTCAGACTGACAATATAAACGCTTTCAGGAAAATGGCTGCAAGTTAATAGCTGCAATGAGAAAAGACAAAGTTAATATCATGTTTGATGTTAGACTTTAATGTTTTAGAAAAAATTTAGAAGCCTACCAAAGACTTATAACGTGTACATAAGTCTATACATTATAAGGAAGTGTAATCTTTGATGGTCTTTGCTTTCATCAACTATTCTTTTCCAATATCAGGATACCTTATACAGTAGTGTGCTATTACACACATCCAGCAGATGTTTAAACTGAAAGCTTATGTATTCATTTGGCTAAGATCAGTTAACTTCTGCTTTACAGCACAAAAATCAAAAAGCAACAGAGGGTGCTGTTGTATAGAAAATAGCATCAGCGTACAGATTAATTGTACTGTTCCTAACTTTTACACGTAATTCATTTACAGAAATTGTGAATAAAAGTGGTCCCAGTATAGAACCCTGTGACACACCTTTGTTAACTCTCCTAAAGCTGGACTGATAGCCATCAATCACAACAGCTTGTGTTCTGCCGCTGAGATAATTTGCAAACCAATTACATGACTTTTCATCAAATCCAACAGATTCCAGACATTTCAATAGAATTTGATGATCGACAGTACTGAAAGCATTAGATAAATCAATAAAAAGGGTGCACAAACCAGCTTATCTAATGCACTTGCAACATCATTCAAGACTTTTGATGCTACCATCACAGTACTATTCCCAGGTCTAAATTCTGATTGATACGATATTTAAATGTAGTGTTGAGATAAAAATGTTTTCACCTGATCGTTTACCAGTTTCTCTAACACTTTAGCTAGACATGATAGTTTAGAAATTGGTCGATAATTATTTAGTTAATTGCAGTGACCCCTTTTATGTGAAGGTAGGACGTAGGCTGTCTTCCATATGTCCGAGATACTTTCTGTTAACACAGTCAGATTAAAAATATAAGTTAAGCATTCAGCTAAAAATGGAGCTGCTAATAATAAAACACCTTGGCTCTAACTGATCAGCCCCAGTGGACTTTTTTGGATCAGTTGAACAAAGAGCATTAAGATCAAGGTTAACAGAGGGTATGAATATTTTTCATTGTTAGATGAGAATAAGATTTTCATATTAAATTTGCTGGCTTTGATATATTTTTTGAGATTTGTTTGCGCTTGAGATCAAATCCCATCCGCTGATTGCCATTATTTTCGTCAACAGCATAATAGATGGCTCACTGTTATTCGAAATGCCAAATCATCATTTTATGTCACTGCACTATCTGAAAGAAAGGAAACCCAGCAGAGTTTTGGAAAACGGTTAAATCATTATCCTACTTCATCCTTACCCTGTGAAACTGTTCAAGGTTCTACCTCAGTGGGAAAGAGAATATGAGATGCATTCATCATAGTGTATCTTGCTGGGCAAACAAATTGGGCACTCAGAACCTTTCCTTAAAACCTTTTACAAATCTCAAAGTGCTTAATAACTGCTACAAATGATATAAATAAGGACGAATGAAATGAACTTGTGCAGTAATCCTAGTGTTATTGCACACTTGCTACAGTAGCTGGATAAAGTGCACACTGGCATTATCTTTGCTTGACTGAATATACATTAGAGCCTAATGTATGCTCAATAAAAGGTGATTAAATGATAGTATCAGTAATAGCAGTTAAATCTTACCTGGCCAATGGTAGCAATTGGATTAATGTTTACACGGCTCAGTAGGTTCAAATGCATCTCACAGTGGAGATGGATGGAACCTTCACCTGCTGTGGGTTTGCTGTGATCTGTCATGTCTTAAAAATGTGCAGCCTTTATCAGAGTAAATGCTTTGATACGAGGCTGCAAGTGTCACCTTGCAACAGGCATCTTTTCACAAGAAAGCAGTGATGTGAGGTTGTGTGAGTACTGAGTCTAAGTGTGACCTGTGATGAGGGGATCAGTGACACACTTTGAGACAGATTTACCACAAGATGCTCAACGGTCACATTTCTACAAATACAAATATCTTCACTTTATAAAGTCTTTTTATTTTTTGGGAACATAAAGGCCTTTGTTGTGCTTCTCCTGGTTGAGACATTAATGATCCAGATATAGATACCTCACTGACACAGACAGTGCTGTTTGTCACCATAGTGGAACGATGGGCAACAACTAAAAATGTATTTTTTTCTTCAGATATTCACCATATCATTATACACACTTACTTTGACATCCCAATTAAAATATTAGTTGCTATATCGATGAGCTTTTCTACAAATGTAGAGAAGCTGATCATTTTGTCTTCCTGACAGAAAAAAAGTCAGCCAGTATTCATTGCTTTATTTCAGACTTTATTCTCACAGAGCTTTGATCTAACAGGCCTCATGATTTTCACCTCAGCTGTGCTCAGACCACACTGTGCTGTCTCTTCCTGTCTAACAAGTGAGGTGTATCTAATTATTTTGTCCTTAAAACGGATAAAATAATTATTGTAGGTGATTTTAATATTCATGTGGATGTAGAAAATGATAGCCTTAGTGCTGCGTTTATCTCATTACTAGATTCGATTGGCTTCTGTCAGAGTGTACATAAACCCACTCACTGTTTTAACCACACCCTCGACCTTGTTCTTGTTTATGGGATTGAAATTGAACATCTAATAGTCTTTCCACAGAATTCTTTTTTATCAGACCATTTTCTATTAACTTTTGAATTCCTATTACTGGACTACACACCATTAGGCAAACATTCCTACACTAGATGTCTATCTGATAGTGCTGTAGCTAAATTTAAGGAAGTGATTCCATCGGCATTAAATTCAGTTCCATGTCTCAATGTAACAGATGACTCATATGCTAACTTTAGTCCCTCCCAAATTGATCATCTTGTTGATAGTGCTGCAGGCTCACTACGAATAACACTCGACTCTATCGCCCCTCTAAAAAAGATAATAAAACAGAGGAGGTTAGCTCCATGGTATAACCCATAAACCATAAATTAAAACAAACATCGAAAACTTGAAAGGAATTGGCGTTCCACCAATCTGGAAGAATCACGTTTAGCCTGGCAAGATAGTCTTAAAATTTATAGGAAGGCCCTCCGTAATGCCAGAGCAGCTTACTACTCATCATTAATAGAGGAAAATAAGAACAACCCAGGTTTCTGTTAAGCACTGTAGCCAGGCTGACAGTCACAGCTCTGTTGAGCCATGTATTCCTATAGACCTCAGTAGTAATGACTTTATGAGCTTCTTTAATGATAAAATTCTAACTATTAGAGACAAAATTCAGCACCTCCTGCCCTCAGTTGGTACTGACTTATCTTTAAACACAGGAACCTTAGAAACAACTGTGAAACCTGTACATTTGGACTGCTTTTCTCCCATCAACCGTAATCAACTAACTTCCATGATTTCCTCATCTAAGCCATCAACGTGTCTTTTAGACCCCGTCCCAACTAGGCTGCTTAAAGAAATTTTACCCTTAGTTAGCACTTATGTACTAGATATGATCAATCTGTCCTTATTTAAAGGCTATGTGCCACAGTCCTTTAAAGTAGCTGTAATTAAACCTCTTCTTAAAAAGCCCACTCTTGATCCAGGGATTTTGTCAAATTATAGACCTATATCTAACCCTCCTTTTCTCTCTAAGGTCCTTGAGAAAGCAGTCGCCAATCAGTTGTGTGACTTTCTGCACAACAACAACCTGTTTGAGGATTTTCAGTCAGGATTTAGAGTGCATCATAGCACAGAGACAGCACTGGTGAAAGTTACAAATGACCTTCTAATTGCATCAGACAAAGGACTTGTCTCTGTACTTGTCTTACTAGATCTTAGTGCTGCATTCGATACCATTGACCATCACATTCTATTGCAGAGACTAGAACATTTTATTGGCATTAAAGGTACTGCACTAAGCTGGTTTAAATCCTATTTATCAGATCGTTATCAGTTTGTACACGTTAATGATGAATCCTCTATGCACGCCAAAGTTAGTCACGGGGTTCCACAAGGTTCTGTGCTTGGACCAATTCTATTTACCTTGTATATGCTTCCTTTAGGCAATATTATTAGGAAGCACTCCATAAATTTTCATTATTATGCAGATGATACCCAATTATATTTATCGATCAAGCCAGATGAAACCAATCAATTAGCTAAACTTCAAGCATGCCTTAAGGACATAAAAACCTGGATGACCTGCAATTTTCTGATGTTAAACTCAGACAAAACCGAAGTTATTGTACTTGGCCCCGAACACCTTCGAAACACATTATCTAAAGACATAGTTTCTCTAGATGGCATTGCCCTGGCCTACAGCGAAACCGTAAGGAATCTTGGAGTTATCTTTGATCAGGATATGTCCTTTAACTCCCACATAAAACAAACTTCAAGAACTGCCTTTTTTCATTTACGTAACATTGCAAAAATCAGACACATCCTATCTCAAAAAGATGCAGAAAAACTAGTCAATGCATTTGTTACGTCTAGGCTGGACTATTGCAACTCTCTATTATCAGGCTGCCCCAATAAATCCCTTAAGACTCTCCAGCTGATTCAGAATGCTGCGGCACGTTTACTGACAAGAACCAGAAAAAGAGAACATATTTCTCCAATATTAGCTTCTCTGCACTGGCTCCCTGTAAAATCCAGAATAGAATTTAAAATCCTTCTCCTCACCTTCAAAGCCCTAAATGGTCAGGCACCATCATATCTTAAAGAGCTCATAGTACCCTATTGCCCCACTAGAGCACTGCGCTCCCAGAATGCAGGGTTCCTTGTGGTTCCTAGAGTATCTAAAAGTAGAATGGGAGCCAGAGCCTTCAGCTATCAAGCTCCTCTCCTGTGGAACCAGATCCCAGTTTGTGTATGGGAGGCGGACAACCTCCTCCCATTTAAGAGTAGGCTTAAGACTTTCCTCTTTGATAAAGCTTATAGTAGGGCTGACTCAGGTGACCCCTGAGCCCCCCCCCCTTAGTTATGCTGCTATAGGCCTAGACTGCCGGGGGACTTCCTATGATGCACTGAGCTCCTTTCTCTTCCTCTTCCTCTCCATCTGTACGCCCTCATATCCCATCAGTGCTTGTTATTAATTCAACTTCTTCCCGTAGTTGTGTGCTTTCTCTCCTCTCTCTCTCTCTCTCTCCCCTTCTGTTGCTTTCTGCAGATGTTTCTGCCTCTGGAGCTGTGGAGTCTGGGTCTGTGGTTGCTGCCGCCTGCTGCCCCCATGCTCCTGCTCTGCACCCGCTGATGCTATTGCTGTTGTTGCTGTTGTTATTAGTATTGCTATTATAATGTTGCTCTTAGTGTTATTTCTGTTGGTGTTAACATCAATGCCATTACCATATCTATGCTGTATTGAGCTGCTGTATGTTCTCTTTCCTCCTGCTCTCTCTCTCCCGCTCCCCCCTTCCCCCTTCAACCCAACCGGTCGAGGCAGATGACCGCCCACCTTGAGCCTGGTTCTGCTCGAGGTTTCTACCTGTTAAAAGGGAGTTTTTCCTTGCCACTGTCGCATAGTGCTTGCTCATGGTGGGAACTGTTGGGTCTCTGTAAATATAAAGAGTCGGTCTAGACCTGCTCTATTCGAAAAAGTGCCCTGAGATAACTTTGTTATGATATGGCGCTATATAAATAAAACTGAATTGAATTGAATTATCTCACTCACTCCTCCACTGGTGCAGACAGCGTTCTTCCTGGCTCCTGCTCCATCAAACACCAATCATATTCTTTACACAAAATTAAAGAGACATCAATGTGGGATATGGGGGAACAAACAGCAGGTGGGTATTACATTGCAACACTAGCAAAATGACTGCACATTTGGACTTTTATGAATATAGAATCTATCACAAAACTAGATTTTTTTTTTGGACAAATGATGCTTACTCCAGCTCCAGCATGTGCTGCAGTTTAATTAGCTTCTTGTGTCTAGCTGCTGGCAGCATAAGTAACATGAGTTTCCACTTCTTTCTCTGATGCAGGCCTCCTGCTTCTTATTGTTGTTGAATACAAAGTCAGTGTTGCGTCCTTCAGGTCATTGGAGGCAAGATTCTGTAAATAAAAGTATCTACAGTCACACATCCTGCACAGTTCAGCAGGCTAGATGGAATAAAGTAATTCACTGATAAATGACCCAAAGTGATACAAGCAGCTTTTAAACCACAAAACATAAAAGACAAAAATTTGTCCTTAATTTAAGCTTAACTCGTTTTTCAAATTAGATTCACCTCACTCTGTTGTGGATTCTGTTCTCCATTTTCAGCTAAAAAACAGAAACAATAAATCTGGTCAGTTAATTTACATCTTTCAAAAACATTGCAGTTAATGTAATTTGCCAAACAGGAAGTTTTGAATTTGTTCATCATATTGAGAGAAGTATAAGACGGCTTTCATCAAGTACCTGTCTGAAATTTGCTGATTTTGACAGCCATAGCAGTGACAACTATGATGACACAGGTCAGAGCACCCACGATCACACTCAGGCTTGTTTTTCCATGAGGACTTTCTACATGAGATTATTAAATTAGACTCTCTGTACCAGTACTTTATCTTCAGTGACTTCAGATCTGACTCACATTTAAATTGACAGACCTGACTTTGTTATTTGTTGGAAGCTGAAACGGTTCATCCGTAAATACCACAGTGAAAGAAATTTTTATCAGAGGAAGGGAGACTCTAAAATCATTATTTGTACAGTATTACATCAATGTCCTTACTATGTCTAATGGAGCACGTATCTGTTTCAATCAAGCCTTTTTACCATCAAACATTTGATAATCTGCACAACAAAAGAAATCTTTAGGAGAATCTTACTTTTACACTTGCTGTCCACATCATCGTGGAGCTCATCGCTGTCTTTTAAAGAAATGAAGATAGCTTTGTTATTCCATGAAACACTTCAACAAGAAAAATTGTTAAATCAAACTTTTTCTATAGTACTCTATCTCTTGTGGGTCGAGATCTGTCCTTATTTTGACAGTGACTGAAAAGGGCACATTTCTGTTTCCTTCCAATCAACAGACAGACGAGACTTTACAACAATCTTACCTTGAACCTTTAAATACGTCGCACTGACAATTACAGTGTTTCCATCTGAATAAACTCCACAGAAATACAGTCCAGAATCAGATAAATCCACTTGTTTGATCTTGAGAAAGAGGGTAGTGATGTTGGACGTCATATTAAATTTGCCATTTTGAAATCCATCACAGAATGAAACATTGCTTTCAGAGCTGAACATAGAGGAGATGCAGCTGACGTTAGGTCTGTTGGTCAGTTTGAACCACATTATGTGAGAGGGTAACCTGCTAAAGTTGGAGCACAGCAGTGTGACTTCTTCACCAGGCTGAACCTCCACAGCGTGAAACTCAGAAACAGAGACAGAGATCCAGCCTGAAACACATAACATGACATTTATTCCCTTAACTTGTAATTCAACGGGAACCAAACAATGCACATAAATTACATTTTTAACAAGGAATTTAAGTTTCAGTGCTGTATAGTTTCTGTATCAAAGAGACATTAGCAATATATATTAAAACAATTGGTAGACATACTCACAGAATAAAGCTGTTATCAAGGTAAGGTTCATTATGATGCGTACAGCTGTACTGCAGCTCTGAACTGTGCTCCAGTGACAGTGGTCTCAACATACAAAGGCGGAGGGGTGGGCTTATCCAGTTGCTCAAACTAACAACATAAAAAGCTTTCAGAAAATCGGGTGTCACAACCACAGGGAGAATGAGACAAAGTTAAGACTATAAATAACTTCTAACAAAAGTCTAATCTTTGATGTTCCTTGTTTGCTTTTATGATAATTTTTTGCCTGTATCAGAACACCTCATGCATTATTACTCAAATATTCAATAGACGTATACATAAAATGTTCTAATTGAAGGCTGATTTATTCATCAGACTGTTGTCGACACATCACGTGATGATGATGATAATCAAGTGATAATACGCAGCGAGGTGTCGTGAAATAATCACCCTGTTCTCTGCTCAGACCAACATTTTAAATATCTTTTCACCTCGGAGTGTATACTCGTGCTTATGGTCACACACCACAGGCAAAAGAAGAACCTGTGTTCAAATTGTCAGTATGTTAACAGTTTCTGCTTTATTTCGGACTTCTTTCAGAGATAACAGGCCTCATGATTTTTACCTCAGCTGTGCTCAGACCACACTGTGCTGTCTCTTCCTGTCAAACTCCACTGCTGCAAACCTCCATCTAACTCTCACTATAAGAGAACAGTCATAATGTCCTTAAAGGCTTATTTTCAGTCAAACAGTCATATGCTTTTGCTCTCAGATTGAGATAAAAAAAAAAAACATTCAAAATAAATAGTGGAGTTTTGGACCAGTAGGGGTGCTCTGGAGCAACGTTTGGATGAGATGGTTTCTGTTTTGCTTGTATCTCACGCTCTACATTCATGTGCACAAGGACACATAGGCTATGTGATGCATACGCGTTCCTGCTGACAGCAGAGTGTGATAATGCAAGTGGGTAGTGCAGTTAAATGATTTCCTTTGTTTCACACTTTTATACTAATCAACAGGTGATGGTGCCAAAGCTCCAAGAAACATAAAAATACACCAACATGCATAAAAATAGTGTAGGTTTGGAAATATTAAAAAACTGGCTTTCCAAATGCTTTATGAGGATGGAAATGCATTTAAGATGTTTGTTAGACCTTAAAGGATAGACACGATGTGTTTTTGAGAATCACTGATTGTAAATATTGTAAACAAATCTCCACAGGATACTTTAAAGGATAGGTTCACTTTTTTCAAGTCTGTCTTATAATACTCTCATTCCCTCAGAGTGTTCGCTCACTTTAATAATTCCTCCTCTCCATACTGGCTATGAACAGATCCCTGACTAGCACAACTCCAATGTAAGAGATATAGGACAAAATGCAGTACAAAATTCATCCAAAGGTAAAATGAGACTTCAGCATACACACCCTGTGTGTGTGCACCATGCAGAGTCGGCATTTTAACTTACATTTTCTCTTATTACATGCTATGATCAATTTTCTGGTTAGACGTGTACTTATTAACATTTTTCCCATCATTATCTACTCAAAGACCCCAGACACTCTTCTATATCTTTTATGGATTAGCAAACATGTGAACCCAGTTCCTGTTAGTTCAGGGTTTAAGACTGATGTGGCCTGTTTTGTGACCCAGAGGTCATGTGAACAGCGAAATCAGAAAAGATTCTCTCATTTCTCAAGGAAGGAGGTAAACTCATCACCAGCATCATCCTCATCCTCATCATGTTACAGCTATCTGAGTCAAATTTGTGATTTTGGGCAATCCAAACGAAGTGTATTTGTCTGCTGGTCAAGTGCCTGAAAAAACTTAATGTTAAGCCTGGTTCATAGATGTTTACAACAGTAAAGAAATAGTAAGTGAATTTACAAAAACTGAAGCTTGTTTGAGAAAACACTCTCACCACAAGGTCCATTTAGTAGCTGTTCTGGGGCTCATATTGCATGATCTTCATCAGTAGATGGGGTGTGCCCAGTGGTCATGGAATTGTAGATATTCAAACTTTAAGCCAACATGGAGAGAACATCCACCTAAATTTGTATTTCTGTTACTGTATTTCCACAAGAGATTAATATGATGCTCCATTTTTATAAATGACTTTTTTTCAAACTAACTGGTGAGTGGTAAGTGTGAGGCTCAAGGCCTCATAAACACTCACATAAAGTAAATAACATTGGTTGCCTGCAGGTGGCAGAGTTTTCAAATTGCAGCAGCTGTGTTTTTTTCTTGCCTTGACTAGGCAACAGTTTTAGAGGTGACCTTTGTTGTGTCTTCTCAGAAGTTAAACTCTTTTCATCCTTTTTTTTTTACCTCGCTCTCTGTGAGAACACCACAGTTACATTGCAGCAGTGGTGGAGGAAGTATTCAGATCCTTTAGTTAAGTAAAAGTACTAATACCACACTGTAAAAGTCCTGCATTGAAAACATTACTGAAGTAAAGGTATGTGAGTATAATCAGGAAAATACTTAAAGTATTAAAAGTAAGTGCTAATGACCCATGTGACTATACTATTATATTTTATATCATTACATTATTATTCCTAATGCATTAATGTAAAAGCAGGATTTTAACATTGTAGTTGGTGGAGGTGGAGCTAATTTTAACTCTTTTGTACAGGACTGCAACTAATGATTATTTTCATTATGGATATGGCATTAAAAGAAAAGTACAAGTAACTCATATGTACTTAAGTACACTACTTGAGTAAACGTACTTGGTTACATTCCACCACTGCATTGCAGCTCTCCTTCACCCCATCTGAAAGCTAGAAGTTGCACCTGTGCTTTAAATTAAAAAAGTGTTTTTTCCTGAGAGAAATGTTTCCCAGATAAATGGCTCCTAAAATCTTTGCTAGGATCTGTGCAACAGCATGGTGTCTTCAAGTGCTACACAAGTATGTCAGCAACAGGGTCCATCAAATGTGAGATAAAAACAAAATATATTAACAGGGGTATTTTTATTTGGTGTGTGTGTTGCTGTTTGCGGCGACAATGTGAAAGAAACACACTGCAGAAAATAGAACCCAGATGAAGGCCAGCCTTCCTGTGGTTGAGACTTCTCTTTAGGCTGATACAGACAGTGCAGTTTTTTAACCACACATACTGTAAAAACACAACCAGGGTGTTGTATCTTTGTATTTTTTCTTTTCCATAACAGTATAGACACAAAGTCTTTTAAGTCAGCATTTAAAATATCCACTTTCTATATTGATGTACTCTAATTACGTCTTTAAAAGAGAGATACGAATTAAAACTCAGCACTAGGAAGAAGATTGCACTTTTTTTTTGTCCTCCTGTCCACCACCCACACAAAAGCACAACTGCATATTAATATGATAAAGTATCAGTTCCGCTTTGGACAGCATTTCTTCTTGCCTCCTGGGCCTCTCTATTAGCAGAATACACAACATTCAGCTCCACTTCTCTTCTTCTTCCTTTTGAACAGAAAGTCACTGCTGTGGAGTTCAGGTCATCAGAGCCCAGATTCTGTAAAAAAGAATATTTACAGTAACTTATTTTACCAAGCTGAACATTCTTGTTAATTGTTATAACCATAGTTGGGTACATTACAGTAATGTTTCATTTTTCGGTAACAAGGTAGTTTCAAGTCTCTTACAAGTAGTGTAAAGGATTCAATTTTCAAATCCAACATTCACACAGTAACTAGTCCCAGTAATGCTCTGTTAACCCTACATTTTGTGCTGTCTTCATTGGATTATAGGGTCGACACAGGGCCAGACTGGCCATCAGGAGATTAACAGTGACCTGGCCAGCTGATTGGCCCGAATTGTCAGGCTATTGTTAGAAATGCAAAATGAAACTGGTACATCAAAGGGTTTGTAACACGTGGCAGCTACAGTCACTCAGAACTGTAGACCGTCAAACCGCTTGCCTACTTTGAAACTGATGGTGTGATCTGTGTCTGTCATCACACGCAATCAGTTGCATGCACATCCACATGAGCACAACTTTCTGTCAGTGCCTGGAGTGCACGTGGCCTAGCGGGGTGGAGAAAAAATGGAAAGAGAAAAGGTGGAGCTGAGAGGGAGCGCATTGGAAAGAGAAAAGCACTAGAGGAAAGTGCAGCTACAAAAAAAAAAACATAGTAGCAGGGTCCTCCTCAGAACGAGGCTGACTTTACACCATGTGAGAATGTGTTTGAGGGAGACTGGCATAAAACAAAGGGCACACCCAGGTTCTTCATCCAGCCACTGATGAAGACTAACTGGTGTTGGAAGGACGTCTTATGTAGCTATGATGGTAAAGCTCAGTTGCCTTGCTTCTGTGGCCGGTGATCGATCAGTCTCTCCTCCATCTTCACAGTTGCTCAGTAAACAGTGGAATATTTAAGTAAACAGCGAATTGCACAATGCTACAAAAACAAAGCTCTTCATCTGGGCATCTGCCAGTCTGATCGCCGGTGTGATTGGCTGCCGCAGCGTGACGTTGGGTGCGTTTCTCCACAAGTTGTGTTTTCGCCGCAGCACCTGATTCTGTCTGAATACGGCCTCATGATTTTCACCTCAGTTGTGCTCAGACCACACTGTACTGTCTCTTCCTTTTTAACAAGTGATGTGTATCTCACTCACTCCTCCACTACTGCAGACCTCTATCTAACTGTCACTATAAGACATTCTGGACATACATCAATGCTCTTAGTAGCTCATCCTACAAGACGTTGACTGAGAGTAAGGAAATGCTGAGAAATAAATTCTGCAGTATGAAGACACTGAAATGAATGAACATCGGATCTTTATTGCAAAATTAAATGTTTTGTCAAGAGTGGTTATTCCTCTCAGCAACAAGCCACACAAAAGCCCCAGAGCACATTAATATGACACAGCCTCAGTTCCAGTGGCCTCCTGAGTCTATCTGGTGGCAGCATAAATAACATTTGGCTCCAGCTCTCTTCTCTTTGCTTTTGGTCGAACTGTCACTGCTGCGTAGTTCAGGTCATCAGAGCGCACATTCTGTGAAAAGAGTATTTACAGTCTTAATGTGGTGACTTGACATGATTTTAATTCCCACATGATTTTAATCCTGATACCAATATTGATATTTGGCCAATATTCATGTTTAAACACATAGGATTACCAAACGTTTCTGATAAGACTCCCTTTAATTTGTTCTTTAAATGAGTGTGACAAAGATATTTACTGAACAGGACATTTCACATTTGAAAATAAACTTGTTGGTGCTCTCTGATGGAAAAACTATAAAAAGGAAACATGGTTTCTAAAGTACCTCAAACATAATTCTGGCATTTCTGGACTGCAATTGTTTGTTACTTAACAATATACACTATACAAAATATACAAATACACCAGTATATCAGGGACAAGCTAATTTTAGTCAATACAATATAGTGCCATCTGTTTTTCGGTCTGGCTGTATTAAACATATAATTTTTATAAATATATAAAAGTAAATGTTAAAATTGGATTTACCTCACTTTGCTCTGGATTCTGTTCTTCTTTATCAGCTAAATTACAGAAACAATACATCTGGTCAGTTCATTGATCGTCTTTGGTAAACCAGGAGTTTGACATTTTTCCAGCAAGTTTAAGAGAATTTCCAATAGCAACAAAAAAAAAATATATATATAAATTAGACAGTATCTCTGAAAGGTACCTGTCTGAAGTTTCCTGTTTTTAACAGCCAGACCAATGATGACCATTACAAGGAGAACAGTTAGACCGCCCAGGATCACACTCGTCAGCTTTGCTGTTCCGCCAGACTCCTCTACAAGAAAGATCATAAAGTTAGACTCTAAAAAGGACCAAACTGAATTTAGCTAAACTGTTTTACTTTAAAACATTTGATAATCTGCACAATGAAAGAAATCTTTAGGAGAATCTTACTTTTACACTTGTTGTCCACGTCATCATGTGACCCATCGCTGCCTTTTAATGAAATAAAGATAAATTTAGTCTTGATTTTCTTTTGACAGATATGGGTCATAATCACATAGTCGATGTTTAAATAGTCACTTTGTTAACTGTGTTGTTAGAAGACAATGATGGAAATACAGTATATTTAAAGTATAAACATAAATGTTTAAAGAATGGGTACCAAAAGAAAGACAAGTCATCAAAATTATCTTACCTTTAACATTAAAATGTATTACACTGAAAATTGGACGTCCATCCTCATAAAATCCACAGAAATACAGTCCAGAGTCAGATAAATCCACTTGTTTGATTTTGAGAAAGAGAGTAGAGATGTTGGATTTCATTTCAAATTTTTCATTTGGAAATCCCTCGCAGTATTTAACGTTGGCAGTAGCCTTGACCATAACAGAGATGCAGCTGATCTTTGTTCTGTTGACCAGTCTGAACCAGAATCTTACAGAATCATATTTGGACATGTTGGAGCACAGCAGTGTGACTTCTTCACCAGGCTGAACCTCCACAGTCTGATACTCAGAAACTGAAGCAGATATCCAGCCTGAAACAAACAGCAGAGACAACAAAAGATTTACTTTCAATAAAAGAAAAGGAACATGAACAATTCCTTTAAATAAGTCTATTCTGGTGTGTTACAGTCATCAATGTTATAAATTCAGTTGAGAGTAATTCAATGCCAGTACTCACTAAAGCTGCAGAGACATAAAGCCGTTATCAAGATAAAGTTCTTCATGGTGTGTGTGACTGTAGGTCTGCAATGTCCGTAACTGAACTGTACTCCAATAAGGGTGCTTTTAATGTAAAGGGGTGGGGTGTATTTTTTTTTTTTTTTTGTTGTTGTTGTTTCTCCTGTTGCTCAAACTGACCACATAAATGCTTTCAGGAAAAGATCTGTTGATGCAGAATGTTAGCTTCAAGTTATTCATGTTATTCATGTTATTTGGTAATACACACAACTTTAGTTAGTCTTGACCATAAAAATGACCTCAACCATCAGACAGCACCAAGCTACAAATGTTGAGATAATAGTCAAAATGTTTGTAGTTAGACTGAATCAAATGCTTTATGTGTAGTTGCATATTAAATCCAGTAGGAAACGTGCTTCCAAACAGCACATTATTCTCAAATATTCTGATGCATGTAAAATGCAGAGGCTTCAATAAATATTAAATATTAAATATTCTCATGATTTGTAAGTGAGGAACTTCAAGTTGCGTTCATGTTGCCTACAGTTTCAGTTGTGTAGAAGCAATAATCATCTACCACCATGTATTAATGACCATATCATCACCAGTGAACCAAATGGAGCTTTCTGCACAGGAAAGAAGGATATTTTTGTCTTTGTACAGAGTGATTGTTTCCACTAGCACGTGCTTTAGTTACTGTAAAGAGTGTAAAAGTCTGTGTTTCAAACATATTAATACATACCGTCTTCACAGCAGGGGATCCTAGAGCTGAGCCTCGATGTTTTGGTTCTTTTTCCCTAGCAATCTTAAAGTTTGGCAGTTCATTCAACCACAGGCAGACTGTCCTTATGTATGTGCTGGAAAATGAGCCATTAATGGGTCAGTTGAGGAGCCACCCTGATGTCCAGAAGCCATTTTTCATTGGGTCCCACCTTGCCATATTCAGGGGGCTCCCTCGTATTGGAGCACCCAGAAGAAAGCGTGGTCCCTATGACGCCCAACCAGATCATCAGTCACCTGTCTCTGCTGTTCAATTGTTACCCTGCCCTGAGAGTTGTCTCCCTCTCCCTGCACCTGGTCTTTGTCCTTCAGACATGCATCATACCACTTTCCAAGACTTTTTCCAGGCTGCTTGGATACTGCTGGGATGGGGTCATGAGAGCGCTCCCTTGACAATCGAGATGCTGTGTGACTTGGATGGTTTTATCTTCATACAGGCCCAGCTGATGTTCTCCTCCAGTTTTTCGGGTAGTCTCCTGGTGCATGGAGCAGTGGTGGTCATAGTTGTAATGTCATCCAGTATAAACTCTGGGAGGAGAGAGGCACAGACCAGAGTAAACCTGCTGTCCACCCACAACTCATTTTGAGCCTTGGATAATGACCTCCATTGCAATCGTGAATGCGAGGGGTGAGATAGTGCATCCCACCATGATCCCT
Organism: Macquaria australasica; assembly: GCA_005408345.1. NCBI lineage: Eukaryota > Metazoa > Chordata > Actinopteri > Centrarchiformes > Percichthyidae > Macquaria > Macquaria australasica. Next base: position 2,424,659 of record SEMN01000013.1, read on the forward strand.
ACTTCCAGGCACTGCCAAGAGGTGGTAAAGCAGAGCTGCAGGTCCTGGAAGTAGGATTTAACCAGGGCTGCGATGGTGTCCAGAATGCATAAGAAGCTGAAGGCAGACCACAGGAGTTCATGGGGCACTGAACCAAAGGCCTTGACGAGGTCCAGAAAGATTACATGGAGGTCCTTTTTCTCCTCCTTTGCAGATTGGATCTGATGCCAGATCATGCTGGATGTTCTAAGCACCCAGAGGACCCAGATATTCCTGCGTTTTGTACAGATGTATCGATGGACTTGTTTCTTTGCAAATATTGAGCCATCCTCTGCGCAGTGATACCGAAGAAGATTTTAGGCGGAATTCACATAGATTTTCCCATTCATTTGAACTGGGGTACTGCGTTCAGGCTGTGGCGGTGTAGGCCGCAGGGGGTGCCGCAAAAAAATGCAGCGGCTTGCGGCAAAAAAGTTGAAACGGATTCATCTTTTTGAGAAACGCAACCCGACGTCATGCTGCGGCAGCCAATCACGCTGCTGATCAGACCGGCAGATGCCCAGGTGAAGAAGAACTTTGTTTTTGTACCATTGTAGCATTAGCTGTTTACCTTAATATTCCGCTGTTTACCGAGCAACTGTGAAGATGGAAGAGACACTGATTGATCGGCTCCGTGATTACTGTACATCAGCTGTTCAACCCTTCCACGAGGGAGTACAACAACGTTAATCGCCGTGCAGTGGCTTGGCTTGTATCGGTCTTCAAGCTGGGATTGCTGGTCAGTATCAGACACTCCCACACTGCCGCACAACACTATGTTGAATCGCCGCAACGCCTGATTCTATGTGAAAATGGCTTTAACCTCAACGTTTAGCATGGAGACAGTAATGAGATTTTTTTTTTAAATGAGTAACAAGTAACCAGTAATTGACATTTTTCAAGTTAGATGCAGGCAGCTGAATTGAGAAGACTGAGTGCATATCACAGTGCAGATGGATGGGAGCTGCATCTGCTGTAGTTTTGCTGTGATCTGCCATGTTTTAGGCCGCTTTCTGATAGAATCAGGCGTTGTGGAGATTCAGCACAGGGTTGTGTGATGTGTGGGAGTGTCTCATACTAACCAGCAATCCCAGCTTGAAGAGCAATACAAGCTAAGCGACTGCACAGCAATTAATGTCTTTGTACTCCCTCGTGGCAGGGTTGAAAGCTGATGTACAGTCATCGCGGTGGTCAGTCTCTCTTCCATCTTCACAGTTGCTCGGTAAACAGCGGAATATTAAGGTAAACGGCTAATGCTACAATGGTACAAAAACAAAGTTCTTCTTCACCTGGGCATCTGTCGGTCTGCTCGCCAGTGTCATTGGCTGCCGCAGCGTGATGTCAGGTTGCGTTTCTCCAAAAGTTGATTCTGTTTGAACTTTTCGCTGCAGGCTGCTGTGATTCATTGCGGCACCCCCTGTGGCCCCTATCGCCGCAGCCTGAACACAGTACCCCGGTTCAAATGAATGGGAAAACCAGCGTTTTTGCCGCAGAGCCTGATTCTGTCTGAATATGGCCTTAAACATGTACAGCAGGTAGAGTGAATGGTAAAAGTGCCCCTCTGCTTCAGGCATCTTTTCACAAGTTTGATAGATGCTTGAAAACTATGGGAAGATGAAATAGCATGTGAGTCTGTCAGAAGTGTAAAGATACAGATATAGATATCGCCCTGATACAGACATTGTTGTTTGTCACCACAGTGCAAAGTGCAACAACGGGCATGTAGGTGTCATAAATCATATTCATAAATACAACTACCAATCTTTTTAAAATAGACTGTATTTTTTATTCAGGCATATAACACATTGACATCACAGATAAAAAAAATCCAGTTTCCACATTGATGTTTTGCAAAAAACTTATATGCAAATGTCTCTAGAGGCTTTGAATTTTCTCAGCCAGTATTCACTGCTTCATTTCAGACTTTATTCTTAGAAACTTTGATCTAACAGGCCTCATGATTTTCACCTCAGTTGTGCTCAGCCCACACTGTGCTGTCTCTTCCTGTTAAACAAGTGATGTGTATCTCACTCACTCCTCCACTGCTGCAGACTTCTATCTATCTATTGTCTATCTGGACAGTCACCAAAGCCAGATACAATTAGCAAAACAGAGAGCGAGAGGGAAACATGGGAGCAAAAGCGCTTGGAAAAAGATAACATTTTTAGTCATTTGTTTATTTGACTTTTTTTTTTCAATAAGAAAATGGTAACTAACCCATCCGCCCACAACAGATTAATATGATAAAACATCAGATCCCCTCTGAGCTGCAGTTACAGTTCCACTCTGAGTCTATTTGCTGGCAGCATAAATAACGTGAGTTTCCACTTCTCTCTCTGACGCAGGCCTCCTGTTTCTTATTGCTGCTGGATACAAACTCAGTGCTTCATCTTTCAGGTGATCAGAGTCCAGATTCTGCAAAGAGTACACACAGTTACACACGTCAAATAGCTGAGTTTGTTAGAAAAACTAAATCACGACTTGGCATGATTCTACCACCTTTAACGTATTAAAACATATAATTGTAAATGATAAAACTTGATTCACCTCACGCTGTTGTGAATTTTGTTCTTCATTGGCAGCTGAATGAAAGAGACAATAAGTCTAATTGATGAACTGAGAATACTATAAACTTTGCCTGTATTACATTTAGGCTGAAAGCAGTTTTGTAGTTTTTCATCATACTGACGCACACATTTATGCAGAACATATAAAAACAATCGACCACAAATAAGATATCCAGTAGTTCTCCTGAAGTACCTGTCTGAAGTTTCTTGACTTTAACAGCCAGACCAATGATGACATTCACAAGGAAAACAGTCAGACCGCCCAGGATCACACTCGTCAGCTTTGCTGTTCTGCCAGACTCCTCTACAAGAAAGATCATAAAGTTAGACTCTAAAAAGGACCACACTGAATTTAGCTAAACTGTTTTACTTTAAAACATTTGATAATCTGCACAATGAAAGAAATCTTTAGGAGAATCTTACTTTTACACTTGTTGTCCACGTCATCATGTGACCCATCGCTGCCTTTTAATGAAATAAAGATAAATTTAGTCTTGATTTTCTTTTGACAGATATGGGTCATAATCACATAGTCGATGTTTAAATAGTCACTTTGTTAACTGTGTTGTTAGAAGACAATGATGGAAATACAGTATATTTAAAGTATAAACATAAATGTTTAAAGAATGGGTACCAAAAGAAAGACAAGTCATCAAAATTATCTTACCTTTAACATTAAAATGTATTACACTGAAAATTGGACGTCCATCCTCATAAAATCCACAGAAATACAGTCCAGAGTCAGATAAATCCACTTGTTTGATTTTGAGAAAGAGAGTAGAGATGTTGGATTTCATTTCAAATTTTTCATTTGGAAATCCCTCGCAGTATTTAACGTTGGCAGTAGCCTTGACCATAACAGAGATGCAGCTGATCTTTGTTCTGTTGACCAGTCTGAACCAGAATCTTACAGAATCATATTTGGACATGTTGGAGCACAGCAGTGTGACTTCTTCACCAGGCTGACCCTCCACAGTCTGATACTCAGAAACTGAAGCAGATATCCAGCCTGAAACAAACAGCAGAGACAACAAAAGATTTACTTTCAATAAAAGAAAAGGAACATGAACAATTCCTTTAAATAAGTCTATTCTGGTGTGTTACAGTCATCAATGTTATAAATTCAGTTGAGAGTAATTCAATGCCAGTACTCACTAAAGCTGCAGAGACATAAAGCCGTTATCAAGATAAAGTTCTTCATGGTGTGTGTGACTGTAGGTCTGCAATGTCCGTAACTGAACTGTACTCCAATAAGGGTGCTTTTAATGTAAAGGGGTGGGGTGTATTTTTTTTTTTTTTTTGTTGTTGTTGTTTCTCCTGTTGCTCAAACTGACCACATAAATGCTTTCAGGAAAAGATCTGTTGATGCAGAATGTTAGCTTCAAGTTATTCATGTTATTCATGTTATTTGGTAATACACACAACTTTAGTTAGTCTTGACCATAAAAATGACCTCAACCATCAGACAGCACCAAGCTACAAATGTTGAGATAATAGTCAAAATGTTTGTAGTTAGACTGAATCAAATGCTTTATGTGTAGTTGCATATTAAATCCAGTAGGAAACGTGCTTCCAAACAGCACATTATTCTCAAATATTCTGATGCATGTAAAATGCAGAGGCTTCAATAAATATTAAATATTAAATATTCTCATGATTTGTAAGTGAGGAACTTCAAGTTGCGTTCATGTTGCCTACAGTTTCAGTTGTGTAGAAGCAATAATCATCTACCACCATGTATTAATGACCATATCATCACCAGTGAACCAAATGGAGCTTTCTGCACAGGAAAGAAGGATATTTTTGTCTTTGTACAGAGTGATTGTTTCCACTAGCACGTGCTTTAGTTACTGTAAAGAGTGTAAAAGTCTGTGTTTCAAACATATTAATACATACCGTCTTCACAGCAGGGGATCCTAGAGCTGAGCCTCGATGTTTTGGTTCTTTTTCCCTAGCAATCTTAAAGTTTGGCAGTTCATTCAACCACAGGCAGACTGTCCTTATGTATGTGCTGGAAAATGAGCCATTAATGGGTCAGTTGAGGAGCCACCCTGATGTCCAGAAGCCATTTTTCATTGGGTCCCACCTTGCCATATTCAGGGGGCTCCCTCGTATTGGAGCACCCAGAAGAAAGCGTGGTCCCTATGACGCCCAACCAGATCATCAGTCACCTGTCTCTGCTGTTCAATTGTTACCCTGCCCTGAGAGTTGTCTCCCTCTCCCTGCACCTGGTCTTTGTCCTTCAGACATGCATCATACCACTTTCCAAGACTTTTTCCAGGCTGCTTGGATACTGCTGGGATGGGGTCATGAGAGCGCTCCCTTGACAATCGAGATGCTGTGTGACTTGGATGGTTTTATCTTCATACAGGCCCAGCTGATGTTCTCCTCCAGTTTTTCGGGTAGTCTCCTGGTGCATGGAGCAGTGGTGGTCATAGTTGTAATGTCATCCAGTATAAACTCTGGGAGGAGAGAGGCACAGACCAGAGTAAACCTGCTGTCCACCCACAACTCATTTTGAGCCTTGGATAATGACCTCCATTGCAATCGTGAATGCGAGGGGTGAGATAGTGCATCCCACCATGATCCCTACTTCCAGGCACTGCCAAGAGGTGGTAAAGCAGAGCTGCAGGTCCTGGAAGTAGGATTTAACCAGGGCTGCGATGGTGTCCAGAATGCATAAGAAGCTGAAGGCAGACCACAGGAGTTCATGGGGCACTGAACCAAAGGCCTTGACGAGGTCCAGAAAGATTACATGGAGGTCCTTTTTCTCCTCCTTTGCAGATTGGATCTGATGCCAGATCATGCTGGATGTTCTAAGCACCCAGAGGACCCAGATATTCCTGCGTTTTGTACAGATGTATCGATGGACTTGTTTCTTTGCAAATATTGAGCCATCCTCTGCGCAGTGATACCGAAGAAGATTTTAGGCGGAATTCACATAGATTTTCCCATTCATTTGAACTGGGGTACTGCGTTCAGGCTGTGGCGGTGTAGGCCGCAGGGGGTGCCGCAAAAAAATGCAGCGGCTTGCGGCAAAAAAGTTGAAACGGATTCATCTTTTTGAGAAACGCAACCCGACGTCATGCTGCGGCAGCCAATCACGCTGCTGATCAGACCGGCAGATGCCCAGGTGAAGAAGAACTTTGTTTTTGTACCATTGTAGCATTAGCTGTTTACCTTAATATTCCGCTGTTTACCGAGCAACTGTGAAGATGGAAGAGACACTGATTGATCGGCTCCGTGATTACTGTACATCAGCTGTTCAACCCTTCCACGAGGGAGTACAACAACGTTAATCGCCGTGCAGTGGCTTGGCTTGTATCGGTCTTCAAGCTGGGATTGCTGGTCAGTATCAGACACTCCCACACTGCCGCACAACACTATGTTGAATCGCCGCAACGCCTGATTCTATGTGAAAATGGCTTTAACCTCAACGTTTAGCATGGAGACAGTAATGAGATTTTTTTTTTAAATGAGTAACAAGTAACCAGTAATTGACATTTTTCAAGTTAGATGCAGGCAGCTGAATTGAGAAGACTGAGTGCATATCACAGTGCAGATGGATGGGAGCTGCATCTGCTGTAGTTTTGCTGTGATCTGCCATGTTTTAGGCCGCTTTCTGATAGAATCAGGCGTTGTGGAGATTCAGCACAGGGTTGTGTGATGTGTGGGAGTGTCTCATACTAACCAGCAATCCCAGCTTGAAGAGCAATACAAGCTAAGCGACTGCACAGCAATTAATGTCTTTGTACTCCCTCGTGGCAGGGTTGAAAGCTGATGTACAGTCATCGCGGTGGTCAGTCTCTCTTCCATCTTCACAGTTGCTCGGTAAACAGCGGAATATTAAGGTAAACGGCTAATGCTACAATGGTACAAAAACAAAGTTCTTCTTCACCTGGGCATCTGTCGGTCTGCTCGCCAGTGTCATTGGCTGCCGCAGCGTGATGTCAGGTTGCGTTTCTCCAAAAGTTGATTCTGTTTGAACTTTTCGCTGCAGGCTGCTGTGATTCATTGCGGCACCCCCTGTGGCCCCTATCGCCGCAGCCTGAACACAGTACCCCGGTTCAAATGAATGGGAAAACCAGCGTTTTTGCCGCAGAGCCTGATTCTGTCTGAATATGGCCTTAAACATGTACAGCAGGTAGAGTGAATGGTAAAAGTGCCCCTCTGCTTCAGGCATCTTTTCACAAGTTTGATAGATGCTTGAAAACTATGGGAAGATGAAATAGCATGTGAGTCTGTCAGAAGTGTAAAGATACAGATATAGATATCGCCCTGATACAGACATTGTTGTTTGTCACCACAGTGCAAAGTGCAACAACGGGCATGTAGGTGTCATAAATCATATTCATAAATACAACTACCAATCTTTTTAAAATAGACTGTATTTTTTATTCAGGCATATAACACATTGACATCACAGATAAAAAAAATCCAGTTTCCACATTGATGTTTTGCAAAAAACTTATATGCAAATGTCTCTAGAGGCTTTGAATTTTCTCAGCCAGTATTCACTGCTTCATTTCAGACTTTATTCTTAGAAACTTTGATCTAACAGGCCTCATGATTTTCACCTCAGTTGTGCTCAGCCCACACTGTGCTGTCTCTTCCTGTTAAACAAGTGATGTGTATCTCACTCACTCCTCCACTGCTGCAGACTTCTATCTATCTATTGTCTATCTGGACAGTCACCAAAGCCAGATACAATTAGCAAAACAGAGAGCGAGAGGGAAACATGGGAGCAAAAGCGCTTGGAAAAAGATAACATTTTTAGTCATTTGTTTATTTGACTTTTTTTTTTCAATAAGAAAATGGTAACTAACCCATCCGCCCACAACAGATTAATATGATAAAACATCAGATCCCCTCTGAGCTGCAGTTACAGTTCCACTCTGAGTCTATTTGCTGGCAGCATAAATAACGTGAGTTTCCACTTCTCTCTCTGACGCAGGCCTCCTGTTTCTTATTGCTGCTGGATACAAACTCAGTGCTTCATCTTTCAGGTGATCAGAGTCCAGATTCTGCAAAGAGTACACACAGTTACACACGTCAAATAGCTGAGTTTGTTAGAAAAACTAAATCACGACTTGGCATGATTCTACCACCTTTAACGTATTAAAACATATAATTGTAAATGATAAAACTTGATTCACCTCACGCTGTTGTGAATTTTGTTCTTCATTGGCAGCTGAATGAAAGAGACAATAAGTCTAATTGATGAACTGAGAATACTATAAACTTTGCCTGTATTACATTTAGGCTGAAAGCAGTTTTGTAGTTTTTCATCATACTGACGCACACATTTATGCAGAACATATAAAAACAATCGACCACAAATAAGATATCCAGTAGTTCTCCTGAAGTACCTGTCTGAAGTTTCTTGACTTTAACAGCCAGACCAATGATGACATTCACAAGGAAAACAGTCAGACCGCCCAGGATCACACTCGTCAGCTTTGCTGTTCCGCCAGACTCCTCTACAAGAAAGATCATAAAGTTAGACTCTAAAAAGGACCAAACTGAATTTAGCTAAACTGTTTTACTTTAAAACATTTGATAATCTGCACAATGAAAGAAATCTTTAGGAAAATCTTACTTTTACACTTATTGTCCACATCATCATGTGACCCATCGCTACCTTTTAATGAAATGAAGATACATTTTTGTTTTGACAAATTTGCATCATAATCACATTGTCAATGTTTAAATTGTCACTTTGTTAACTGTGTTGTTAGAAGACAATAATGAAAATACAGTATATTTAAAGTATGAACATAAATGACCACATAATGGGTACCAAAAGAAAGACACGACTTTAGAATGTCCTTACCTTTAACATTAAAATGTATTACACTGAAAATTGGACGGCCCTTAACATAAAATCCACAGAAATACAGTCCAGAGTCCAATAAATCCACTTGGTTGATTTTGAGAAAGACAGTAGAGTTGTTGGATCTCATTTCAAATGTTCCATTTTGAAATCCCTCGCAGTATTCGATGTTGTCAGCAGTCTTGATCATAACAGAGATACAGCTGATCTTTGTTCTGTTGACCAGTCTGAACCAGAATGTTATAGAGGCGGATTTGGACATGTTGGAGCACAGCAGTGTGACTTCTTCACCAGGCTGACCCTCCACAGTCTGATACTCAGAAACTGAAGCAGATATCCAGCCTGAAACAAACAACAGAGACAACCAAAGATTTACTTTCAATAAAAGAAAAGGAGCATGAACAATTCCTTTAAATAAGTCTATTCTGGTGTGTTACAGTTATCAATGTTATAAATTCAGTTGAGAGTAATTCAAGGCCAGTACTCACTAAAGCTGCAGAAACATAAAGCCATTATCAAGGTAAAGTTCTTCATGGTGCGTGTGACTGTAGGTCTGCAATGTCCGTAACTGAACTGTGCTCCAGTAAGGGTGCTTTTAATGTAAAGGGGAGGGGTGTTGTTTTTTTGTTTTTTTTTGTTGTTTCTCCTGTTGTTCAAACTGACCACATTAATGCTTTCAGGAAAAGATCTGTTGATGCAGAATGTTAGCTTCAAGTTATTCTTGAGACCATGTTATTTGGCAATACACACAACTTTTGTTAGTCTTGACCATAAAAATGACCTCAACCATCAGACAGCTCCGAGGTTGTCTGTAAATTTAATGCTTCAACTGTTTTCTGGACTGTCCTCTACTGAAAAACTGCACACAAGCTACAAATGTTGAGATAAAGGTCTAAATGCTTATAGTGAGGCTGAATCAAATGCTTTGTGTGTAGTTGCACATTAAATCCAGTAGGAAACATGTGCTTCCAAACTACATTTTTCTCAAATATTCTGATGCATTTAACATGCAGAGGCTTCAATAAATATTCTCATGTTTTGTAAGTGAGGAACTTCAAGTTGCGTTCATGTTGCCTACAGTTTCAGTTGTGTAGTAGCAATAATCATCTATCACCATGTATTAATGACCATATCATCACTAGTGAACTAAATGGAGCTTTCTGCACAGGAAAGAAGGATATTTTTGTCTTAGTACAGAGGTGATCTCCCACGCTTGTGGTCATCTCTCAAATACAGGTGGTCATGTGCACCTGGTCTTTGTCCTTCAGACTTGCATCATACAACCTTCCAAGACTTTTTACAGGCTGTTTGGATACTGTTGGGATGGGGTCATGAGCACACTTCCTTGACAATCGAGATGCTTGGATGGTTTTATCTTCATATTGGTCCAGCTGATGTTCTCCTCCAGTTTTCTGAGTAGTCTCCTGGTGGATGGAGTGGTGGTGGTCAGAGTTGTAATTTCGTCCATGTAAGCTCTGGGAGGAGAGAGGCACAGACCAGAGTCAACCTGCTGTCCACCCACAACCCATTTTGAGGCTTGGATAATGACCTCCATTGTAATCGTGAATGCCAAGGGTGAGAGAGTGCATCCCACCATGATGCCTACTTCCAGGCACTGCCAAGAGGTGGTAAAGCAGAGGTGCAGGTCCTGGAAGTAGGATTTAACCAGGGCTGCGATGGTGTCCAGAATGCAGAAGAAGCTGAAGGCAGACCACAGGAGTTCATGGGGCACTGAACCAAAGGCATTGGCATGGTCCAGAAAGACTATGTGGAGGTCCCATTTCTCCACCTTTGCAGATTGGATGTGGTGCCAGATCATGCTGGGTGTTATAAGCACCCAGAGAACCCGATGTTACTGCCTTATGTACAGATGTACTTGATGTTCTTATTTCTTTGCAGATATTGAGCCATCCTCTGCACAGTGATACCAAAGAAGATTTTAGCCTCCACGTTTAGCAGGGAGATAGTAATGAGATTTTTTTTTAAATGAGGAACAAGTTACGAGTAATGCAGCTGCATTGAGAAGATTGATTGCATATCATAGTGCAGATTGATGGGAGCTGCACCTGCTGTAGTTTTGCTGTGATCTGTCATGTCTTAAACATGTGCAGCATGTAGAGTGTATGGTAAAAGCGCCTCTCTGCTTCAGGTATCTTTTCACAAGTTTGATAAATACTTAAAAACTATGTGAAGATAAAATAGCATGTGAGTCTGTCAGAAGTGTAAAGATACAGATACAGATATCTCCCTGATACAGACATTGTTTTTTGTCACCACAGTGCAAAGCGCAACAACGAGCATGTAGGTGTCATAAATCATATTCATAAATAAGATAAGATAAGCCTTTATTGTCCCACAGCAGGGATATCTTCAGCGTTACAGCAGCCAGCAAAAATGTCATATTAAGAAATATAATAAAAATAAATAGAAAAATAGAAAAATAGTCCTGTACACAGTATAGACAGAAATAAATAATAGAGTGACTGAGTGCAGTTGTAAGTATGAACAAATAGATAAGATAAAAATATTGCACATATATAATATACAGTCAAGTGTAGATTACCAGGAGTTGTACTGATTATAGAGTCTGACATCAGCAGGCAGGAAGGACCTATGGTACCTCTCCTTCAGACACCGCGGGTGGAGCAGCCGGTCGCTGAAGGAGCTGCCCAGTTCTGATAGAGTGACATGTGACTCTATGTGACGCTTTGCCCAGGGAAGTGTTCTCAAGTAGTGATGACAGCTTGGCCACCATTCTCCTGTCTCCCACCACCTCCACTGGGTCCAGAGGGCATCCAAGGACAGAGCTGGCCTTCTTTACTGGTCTGTCCAGTCTCTTCCTATCCCTGGAAGAGATGCCACTGGCCCAACAGGTCACCCCATACAAGATGGCTGATGCCACCACAGAGTCATAGAAAGTCTTCAGGAGCGCACACTGCACTACAAAAGACCTTAGTCTCCTGAGCAAAAAGAGACAGCTCTGGCCCTTCTTAATCAGAGCGTCCGTATTGTCTGACCAGTCCAGTTTGTTGTTCAAGTGAACACCCAGATACTTGTACGATCTCACAATCTCAATGTCCGTTCCCTGGATGTTCACTGGTGTAGGTGGAGGGAGTTTGTGCCTGCCGAAGTCCACCACCAGCTCTTTGATTTTACCCGCATTGATCTGGAGGTGGTTCTGCTGACACCAACCCACAAAGCCCTGGGTCAGTTCTCTGTACTCCCTATCATCCCCATCGGTGATGAGGCAGACGATGGCAGAGTCGTCAGACAACTTCTGCAGGTGACAGTTCAAAGTGTTATGGGTGAAGTCCGCTGTGTAGAAGGTGAACAGGAAAGGCGCCAGAACGGTTCCCTGTGGAGCCCCTGTGCTGCAGAGAAGTGTGTCAGACACACAGTCCTGTAACCTCACATACTGCGGTCGGTTTGTGAGATAGTCCAGGATCCATGCTGCCAGGTGATGGTCCACCCCAGCGTGCTCCAACTTGTCCCCCAGAATCCTGGGCTGGATGGTGTTAAAAGCACTGGAGAAATCAAAAAACATGATCCTCACAGTGTTTCCAGCCTTTTCTAGGTGAGAGAGGGATGTGTGAAGTAGGTAAATGACAACGTCATCCACCCCAATGCCGGGTTGGTAGGCACAGTTTTGGCACCCTCCCCAGCTTCAGACTCAGGTTGAACAGGTGCTCAACAATCCCACACAGCTGGTCCGCACAGGACTTCAGAAGTCTGGAGCTGATGCCGTCTGGGCCCGTCGCCTTCCTCACCATTATCTTCCTCAGTTCGTTTCTCACCTGGGATGTTGTGAGGAACAGCCCGATTGAGCTTGTAGGGGGCATGGGGGCTGAATGGGGGGTGTTTGCGGGTGTGAAATGGGGAGATGGGCCCAGCCCAGGCTGTGGTGTGGGTGTATTAAGTGGCTGTAAGCTGTGGGGAGTGGTGAGATGGGGGGGAGGGGGGGGCTGCAGGCAGGGAGGGTAGATGGTAATGATGGTTGCAGAGGAGACGGGGCAGGGGGAGGGGTAGATGCCTGATCGAATCTGTTGAAGAATACGTTCAGGTCATTTGCCCACTTCTGATCCCCCACAGGCCGGGGCTTGGAGTCCATATGGCCCGAGATGGTTTTAAGGCCCTTCCAAACTCCTCTGGTGTTATTTTTCTGCAGTTGACTCTCCAACTTTCTCCTGTAGCTGTTTTTCCCCTCCCTGATCCTCCTCCTTAGCTCTCGCTGAACTCTCTTCAACTCGTCCTTGTTACCCGATACAAAAACTCTTTTTTTCCTTGAGGAGAGCCTTAATATCAAGAGTAATCCAGGGTTTATTGTTAGCAAAACAATGTACAGTCCTAGTGGGGATGGTGTTTTCCACACAGAAGTTTATGTAGTCCGTCAGACAGTCTGTAAGGTTGTCAATATCCTCCCCATGAGCGTCACTAAAAATGTCCCATACAGTAGTGTCAAAACAGTCCTTCAAAGCATCCTCTGCTCCGTTAGACCACTTCTTCACTGTGCGTGGGACAGCAGGCAGCCTGCGCACAAGAGGTCTGTAGACAGGCCTGAGATGCACAAGGTTGTGATCAGATCTGCCCGGGGGGGGGGGGAGACTCAATGAGATGTATGCGTCCTTGGTGTTGGCATAACACAAGTCCAGTATTCTGTTGTCTCTGGTATGGCACGTAACATACTGAGTGAATGTGGGTAGAGAGGAGGACGGAGGGGCATGATTAAAATCACCAGAGATGACGAGGAGGGCATCTGGGTGTTGTGTCTGCAGCCTGCTTACTGCTGAGAGCAGGACATCACAGGCTGCCTCAGCGTTAGCAGAGGGGGGAATGTAAGCTACCATCACGATGGCATGCGAGAATTCCCTCGGTAGATAGTTTGGCCTCATGCTATCAGCTAGCAGTTCATTGTTCTTGTCGCAGGTTTGCTCTTTAACAGTGATGTGCCCAGGGTTACACCATCTATCATTAACAAGCACTGTCAGCCCTCCTCCCTTCCTCTTACCGCTCTCCTTCGCCCTGTCCGCCCGAAAAAGTTGGAAGCCATTTACCGAAACGTTCGTATCCGGAGTTAGCGCGGTTAGCCAAGTCTCTGTGAATAGCATGATGCTACACTCCCGGTATTCCCTCTGATGCCGGGTCAGCGCCGCCAGCTCGTCCATCTTATTGGTGATAGATCTTACATTCCCCATGATAATCAATGGGAGGACGGGTGTATAACGTCTTCTCCTGGCGCGGTGCTGAGCCCCCGCTCGGCTTCCCCGTCTCCTCCTCCTAAGCTCGCTGGGCACATCAGGTCTCTCCCCGGGTGGTAGCACCGCTGTATGACGGAGAGCTAACAGCTGATCCCTGGTGTAAACAATGGAGTCACCATGGCTGCCGGCGGTAACTACGGACGTGGTCTCTAAGGGCTTCAACAGTCTTGTTTCCATAAAGGATAAACAAAATGTCCCAAAAACATTAAAGACGTTAAAAAGTAGTAATATAACAAGTACTAAAAATACATAGCAAATAAAGAACGACTATACTTCACTAGCAAACTAGTAAACTCAAAAAAACTCAAACCGCGAACGGGAGCTGCTGCAACAGGCTGCCACTCACAGCGGCACCAGAACAAAAAAAAAAAAATGAAATAAAATTTAATAAAATAATACAACTACCAATCTTTTTAAAATAGACGGTATTTTAATTCATTGACAGCACTGTTAAAAATCCAGTTTCCACATTGATGTTTTGCTAAAAACATATATACAAATGTCTCAAGAGGCTTTGAATTTTCTCAGCCTGTATTCACTGCTTCATTTCAGACTTTATTCTTAGAAACTTTGATCTAACAGGCCTCATGATTTTCACCTCAGTTGTGCTCAGACCACACTGTGCTGCCTCTTCCTGTCAAACAAGTGATGTGTATCTCACTCACTCCTCCATCAAACTCTCACTATAAGACATGCTGGACATACATCAATGCTCTTAGTGGCTCGTTCTACATCAAACACCAGTCATATGTTTTGTTGCTAAGAAGACTTTGGCTGAGAGTAAGGAAATGCTGAGAAATAAAGTTCTGCAGTATGAAGACACTTGCAAATGAATGAACATTGGATCTTTATTGCAAAATTAAATGTTTTGTCAAGAGTGGTTATTCCTCTCAACAACAAGCCACACAAAAGCCCCAGAGCAAATTAATACGACACAGCGTCAGTTCCAGTGGCTTCCTGAGTCTATCTGGTGGCAGCATAAATAACATTTGGCTCCGTCTCTCTTCTCTTTACTTTTGGTCGAAATGTCACTGCTGCGTAGTTCAGTTCATCAGAGCGCACGTTCTGTGAAAAGAGTATTTGCAGTCTTAATGTGGTGACTTGACATGATTTTAATTCCCACAATATAGCCCGACAGATACTCAATATTTGAGGCTGATACCAATATTGATATTTGGCCAATATTCGTGTATAAACATATACGATTACCAAACGTATCTGATAAGACTCCCTTTAATTTGTTCTTCAAATGATTGTGACAAAGATATTTACTGAGCAGGACATTTCAGTTAAAGTCAAACTTGTTAGTGCTCTCTGATGGACAAACTATTAAAAGGAGACATGGTTTCTAAAGTACCTCAAACATAATTCTGGCTTTTCTGGACTCCAATTGCTTGTTCCTTAACGGCCCAAATATACACAATACAAACGCATACATATATAGAAATACACTAATATGTCAGTGACAAGCTAATTTAAGTCAATACAATATAATCCCAGCTGTTTGTCAATCGGGCTCTATCAAAGAGTATATAAATGTAAATGTTAAAATTGGATTTACCTCACTTTGCTCTGGATTCTGTTCTTCTTTATCAGCTAAGTGACAGAAACAATACATCTGGTCAGTCCATTGATCATCTTTGGTAAATCAGGAGATGGCATTTCCAGCAAGTTTAAGAGAATTTCCAATAGCAACCAAACAAAATATAAATTAGACAATATCTCTGAAAAAGTACCTGTGTGAAGTTTCCTGTTTTTAAGAACCAGACCAATGATGACCATTACAAGAAGAACAGTCAGACCGCCCAGGATCACATTTATCAGATTTGATGTTCCGTCAGACTCCTCTACAAGAAAGATCATTAAGTTAGACTCTAAAAAGGACCAAACTGAATTTAGCTAAACTGTTTTACCTTCAAACATTTGATAATCTGCACAATGAAAGAAATCTTTAGGAGAATCTTAATTTTACACTTGTTATCCATGTCATCATTTGACCCATCGCTGCCTTTAAATGAAATGAAGACAAATTTAGTCTTGATTCTGGTTTGACAGATTAGCGTCATGACCACATTTTGTCAATGTTTAAATAGTCACTTTGTTACCTGTGTTGTTAAAAGACAGTAATGAAAATACAGTATATTTAAAGCTATTTTCAGGGGGTACCCTCGTGTTTGAGTCCCCAGAAGAAAGCGTGGTCCACGTGACGCCCAACCACATCATCAGTTACCAGTCTCTGCTGTTCAGTTGTCTACCTGCCCTGAGCCACAGCTGTTTGCCACTCCTGTTGATGTCCCCGCACTCCAGTCACCGGCCTTCTGCCCTGCACTGCATTTTGTGCTATGACATAAATTTTGTCAGTAAATACCCCACTCATGAATTCTGAAACTTTAACGTTTCTTAAAAAGGAGGTTGCTAACAAGTGTGTTAATGAGACCACAGAGGTTGTCTGAGACATTAAACGTCATCACGCCGAACACAGAAACTCATCTACTGACTCGTCTGCTTTTACAGCCTCATTGTGTTTTAACTCGCGCTCTTGTCAACTGTTCTGACTGAAACTTTCCAAAAGGCTTTTGTAGAAGAGATAAGCACGTGAAACCAAATAACAAGTTGGAAGTTTAGTGGTGGGGACGCTGAAGTCATGCAACTGTGGTGTAGATCATTTATAGCCTAACGTTAGCTTTTTGCTTCTGGTGATTGCATTTGCGCTTCAAAAATCATAAAAGTGATGTTCATTTGTGAAGATTATCATGCTGAACAAAATGTGTAAGTATCATAAACCTTTGTTTGCCACAGAGTTTATTTTCTACAATATTCCAAAAATCCAATTGAAAAATCCCATTGGTTCTTTTGTCAATGGATCCAGAGCGATGATAACTTTCAGGTTGGCCTACAAGAATACGTCATCCCTGCAGCACTCTATTCCCAAATCATCGTCATCTGTTGACACACCATCAGTTCTTTAGTGTATATAACCAGCTCAACGGCCCTTTCCCTTTGCCAGTTCTTCTTGCTGTGGACTTGTGTTCCAGCCATCTGTACCTGTTCCTGATTTTCTGCCTGATATCTGCTACCCATGTTTTCACCTGTTGCCTGTTTATGACCTATTTGGCTTGTTTGGACTGCCTTCTCATGCCTGACTGTAAGCCTGTAAATTTGAACATTGATTAAGTAAAGTCCTTTTTCTTCAACCAGTTCTGCCTCAGTGTCTGCATTTGGTCTTCAGTTCTATTGCCACGAACACACATCCATGACACGTGGCATATCATTTCACACACGTTATGATATCACAGTTAAAATATTCCGTTTTGACACTGATGTACTGTGTGGTTTTCCAAAACTTCTGTACAGCTCTAGAAGCTTTTCATTTTCTCAGTAAGTATTTACTGGTTATGTTTAGATTTATTCTTAGAAACTTTGATCTAACAGGCCTCATGATTTTCACCTCAGTTGTGCTCAGACCACACTGTGCTGTCTCTTCCTGTTAAACAAGTGATGTGTATCTCGCTCACTCCTCCACTGCTGCAGATCTCCATCAAACTCTCACTATAAGACATTCTGGACATACATCAGTGCTCTTACTAGCTTGTCCTACATCAAACACCAGTCATATGTGTTGTTGCTAAGAAGACTTTGACTGAGAGTAAGGAAATGCTGAGAAATAAAGTTCTGCAGTATGAAGACACTTGCAAATGAATGAACATCGGATCTTTATTGCAAAATTAAATGTTTTGGCAAGAGTGGTTATTCCTCTCACCAACAAGCCACACAAAAGCCCCAGAGCACATTAATATGACACAGCCTCAGTTCCAGTGGCCTCCTGAGTCTATCTGGTGGCAGCATAAATAACATTTGGCTCCAACTCTCTTCTCTTTGCTTTTGGTTGAAATGTCACTGCTGCGTAGTTCAGGTCATCAGAGCGAACGTTCTGTGAAAAGAGTATTTACAGTCTTAATGTGGTGACTTGACATTATTTTAATTCCCACAATATAGCCCAACAGATACTGAAGTTTTGAGGCTGATACCAATATTGATATTATAATATTTGTATATAAAGACATATGATTACCAAACGTTTCTGATTTACTGCCTTTAATTTGTTCTTTAAATGATTGTGACAAAGATATTTACTGAGCAGGACATTTCACAGTTGAAATTAAACTTGATAGACTCTGATGGATAAACTATTAAAAGGAGACATGGTTTCTAAAGTACCTAAACCATTTTTTGGCATTTCTGAATTGCAATTGCTTCCTACTTAAAGGCCCAAAAATACACAATACAAATATATACATATATACAAATACACTAATATGTCAGGGACAAGCTAATTTTAGCCAATACAATATAGTTACAACTGTTTTATAATCGGGCTGTATCAAACAATATATAAAAGTATATGTTAAAATTGGATTTACCTCACTTTGCTCTGGATTCTGTTCTTCTTTATCAGCTAAGTGACAGAAAGAATACATCTGGTCAGTTCATTGATCGTCCTTGGTAAACCAGGAGTTTGGCAATTTTCAGCAAGTTCAAGAGAATTTCCAAAAGCAACAAAACCAAATATATGAGACAAAGTATCTCTAAAAAAGTACCTGTGTGAAGATTTCTGTTTTTAACAACCAGACCAATGATGACCATTACAAGGAGAACAGTCAGACCGCCCAGGATCACACTCGTCAGATTTGATGTTCTGTCAGACTCTTCTACAAGAAAGATCATTAAGTTAGACTCTAAAAAGGACCAAACTGAATTTAGATAAACTGTGTTACCTTCAAACATTTGATAATCTGCACAATGAATGAAATCTTTAGGAGAATCTTACTTTTACACTTGTTGTCCACGTCATCATGTGACCCATCGCTACCTTTTGATGTAATGAAGACAAATTTAGTATTGAGTTTTTACGTATTGCGTCACAGTCACATGTTGTCAATGTTTAAATAGTCACTTTGTTACCTGTGTTGTTAGAAGACAATAATGAAAATACAGTATATTCAAAGTATGAACATAAATGTCTAAAGAATGGGTACCAAAAGAAAGACAAGACTTTAGAATGACCTTACCTTTAACATTAAAATGTATTACACTGAAAATTGGACGTCCATCCTCCCAAAATCCACAGAAATACAGTCCAGAGTCAGATAAATCCACTTGTTTGATTTTGAGAAAGACAGTAGAGCTGGTGGATGTCATTTCAAATTTTCCATTTTGAATTCCCTCGCAGTATTTGATGGTGTTAGTAGTCCTTATTATAACAGAGATACAGCTGGTCTTTGTTCTGTTGACCAGTCTGAACCAGAATATTATATTGGCTGATTTGGACATGTTGGAGCTCAGCAGTGTGACTTCTTCACCAGGCTGACCCTCCACAGTCTGATACTCAGAAACTGAAGCAGATATCCAGCCTGAAACAAACAGCAGAGACAACAAAAGATTTACTTTCAATAAAAGAAAAGGAGCATGAACAATTCCTTTAAATAAGTCTATTCTGGTGTGTTACAGTTATCAATGTTATAAATGCAGTTGAGAGTAATTCAATGCCAGTACTCACTAAAGCTGCAGAGACATAAAGCCGTTATCAAGGTAAAGTTCTTCATGGTGCGTGTGACTGTAGGTCTGCAATGTCCGTAACTGAACTGTGCTCCAGTAAGGGTGCTTTTAATGTAAAGGGGTGGGGTGTTCTGTTTTTTTTTTTTTTTGTTTTTGTTTTTTTGATTGTTTCTCCTGTTGCTCAAAGTGACCACTTAAATGCTTTCAGGAAAAGATCTGCTGATGTAGAATGTTCAAGTTATTCTTCAGACCATGTTATTTGGCAATACTAGATGACGTTATTATGCACAAATGACACATCACAATCTTTACCGCCGCACAATCTGCATTGAATCGCCGCAACGCCTGATTCTATGTGAAAACGGCCTTAGCCTCCACTTTTAGCATGGAGACATTTTTTTAATATGTAACAAGTAACCAGTAATTGACATTTTTCAAGTTAGATGCAGGCAGCTGCATTGAGAAGAATCAGTGCATATCACAGTGCAGATGGATGGGAGCTGCACCTGCTGTAGCTTTGCTGCAATCTGCCATGTTTTAGGTCGCTTTCAGACAGAATTAGGCATTGCGGCAATTCAACAGGGTTGTGTGATGTGTGGGAGTGTCTCATACTAACCAGCAATCCCAGCTTGAAGAGCAATACAAGCTAAGTGACTGCACAGCAATTAATGTCTTTGTACTACCTTGTGGCAGGGTTGAATAGCTGATGTACAGTCATTACGGCGGCGATCGGTCAGTCTGTCTTCCATCTTCAAAGTTGCTCGGTAAACAGCGGAACATTAAGTTAAACAGCTAATGCTACTGTGCTACAAAAACAAAGTTCTTCTTCACCTGGGCATCTGTCGGTCTGATTGCCAGCATCACTGGCTGCTGCAGCGTGATGTCAGGTTGCGATTCTCCAAAAGTTGATTCTGTTTGAACTTTTGCTGCAGGCCGCTGTGTTTCTTTGTGGCAATGCAGTACCACGGTTCAAATGAATGGGAAAACCGGCGATTTCGTCTCAGCGCCTGATTTTGTCTGAATATGTCCTTAAACATGCGCGGCATGTAGAGTGCATGGTAAAAGTGCCTCTCTGTTTTAGGCATCTTTTCACAAGTTTGATAGATGTGAAGATAAAATAGCATGTGAGTCTGTCAGAAGTGTAAAGATACAGATATCTTCCTGAAACAGACATTGC
Source organism: Macquaria australasica (assembly GCA_005408345.1). Taxonomy (NCBI): domain Eukaryota; kingdom Metazoa; phylum Chordata; class Actinopteri; order Centrarchiformes; family Percichthyidae; genus Macquaria; species Macquaria australasica. Next base: position 2,445,065 of record SEMN01000013.1, read on the forward strand.
TGTTTGTCACCACAGTGCAAAGTGCAACAATGGGCAAGTAGACGCCATAAACCATATTCATAAATATAACTACCAATCCTTTTAAAATAGACTGTATTTTTATTTCAGTCATGTAACACACTGACATCACAGTTAAAAAATCCAGTTTCCGCAATGATGTTTTGCAAAAAAACATATATACAAATGTCTTAAGAGGCTTTGAATTTTCTCAGCCAGTATTCACTGCTTCATTTCAGACTTCATTGTTAGAAACCTTTGATCTAACAGGCCTCATGATTTTCACCTGTTGTGCTCAGACCACACAGTGCTGCCTCTTCCTGTCAAACAAGTGATGTGTACTTCATTCATTCCTCCATCGAACTCTCACTATAACGCATTCTGGACATACATCAATGCTCTTAGTGGCTTGTCATACATCAAACACCAGTCATATGTTTTTTGTTAAAAAGACTAACTGAGAGTAAGGAAATGCTGAGAATTGAAGTTCTGCATTATGAAGACACTTCCAAATGTATCAACATCAGATCTTTATTGCAAAGTTAAATGTTTTGGCAAGAGTGGTTATTCCTCTAACCAACAAGCCATACAAAAGCCCAAGAGCACATTAAAATGACACAGCGTCAGTTCCAGTGGCCTCCTGAGTCTATCTGGTGGCAGCATAAATAACATTTGGCTCCAGCTCTCTTCTCTTTGCTTTTGGTCGAAATGTCACTGCTGCGTAGTTCAGATCATCAGAGCGCACGTTCTGTGAAACAGTCTTAATGTGGTGACTTGACATAATTTTAATTTCCACAATATAGCCCGACAGATACTCAATATTGAGGACGATACCAATATTGATATTTGGCCAATATTCGTGTACAAACACATACTATTACCAAACGTTTCTGATAAGACTCCCTTTAATTTGTTCTTTAAATGATTGTGACAAAGATATTTACTGAACAGGACATTTCACAGTTTAAACTAAAGTTGTTAGTGCTCTCTGATGGATAAACTATAAAACAGAGACATGGTTTCTAAAGTATCTCAAAGACAATTTTGGCATTTTCAGACTGCAATTGCTTGTTACTTAACAGCCCAAATATACACAATACAAATATATACATATATACAAATACACTATTATATCAGGGACAAGCTAATTTTAGTCAATACAATATAGTTACAGCTGTTTAATGATTGGGCTCTATCAAACAATATATAAAAGTAAATGTTAAAATTGGATTTGCCTCACTTTGCTCTGGATTCCGTTTTCTTTATCAGCTAAGTGACAGAAAGAATACATCTGGTCAGTTCATTGATCGTCTTTGGTAAACCAGGAGTTTTGCATTTTTCCAACATATTTACACACCTTGAAGAGATTTTCCAATAGCAACAAAACCAAATATAAGATAGACAAAGTATCTCTGAAAAAGTACCTTCAACCAAAAATGACTTCAACCATCAGAAAGCTGCGAGGCTGTCTGTAAATTTAATGCTTAAACTGTTTTCTGGACTGTCCTCTACTGAAAAACAGCACCAAGCTACAAATGTTGAGATAAGTATATGTTTGTAGTGAGACTGAATCAAATGCTTTGTGTGTAGTTGCACATCAAATCCAATTTGGTTGTTTCTCCTGTTGCTCAAACTGACCACATAAATGCTTTCAGGAAAAGATCTGTTAATGCAGAGTCTTAGCTTCAAGTTATTCTTCAGACCATGTTATTTGGCAATGCTTTTACAAAAAATTTCACTATTATGTACAAATAACACATCAACATCTTTATGTAAGATTGTCAAATTTAACCCCTCATCCAAAATGAATGACACACACAACTTTTGTTAGTCTTGACCAAAAAAAAAAGACCTCAACCGTCAGACAGCTCCGAGGCTGTCTGTAAATTTAATGCTTAAACTGTTTTCTGGACTGTCCTCTACTGAAAAACAGCACCAAGCTATAAATGTTGAGATAATAATCAAAATGCTTATAGTGAGGCTGAATCAAATGCTTTGTGTGTAGTTGCACATCAAATCCAGTAGGAAACATGTGCTTCCAAACAGCACATTTTTCACAAATATTCTGATGCATGTAACATGCAGAGGCTTCTCATGTTTTGTAAGTGAGGAACTTCAAGTTGCGTTTATGTTGCCTGCAGTTTCAGTTGTGTAGAAGCAATAATCATCTACCACCATGTATTAATGACCATATCATCACCAGTGAACTAAATGGAGCTTTCTGCACAGGAAAGAAGGATATTTTTGTCTTAGTACAGAGGTGATCTCCCACGCTTGTGGTCATCTCTCAAATACAGGTGGTGGTTCTCTGCAGAAACTCTTGATATCCATTACCGTTGACTTAATTTGGTAATTGTTTTTCAGATATTAAAGATCTAAAAAATAATGATTGATTCCACTAGCTTTAGTGACTGTACATGTTACGCCCCTGAAAACGGGGAGAAATAATCACAAGAGTGATAGCATTGTTTCCTCAGCGCGAACTTTACTCTAATAAGTTTTTACAAAAATAACACAAAAAACACAACAAAATACTTCTTTCTGTAGAGAGTGGAGAAATGTACAGTAAGTATAGTAAACTCATACAATTCACTAAAGTGCATGAAACGTTAATATCTTGACAAAAAGTGCAAAAGACAATATGAGTACATGTGAATCACACTTGACACAAAATGGCAGCAGTACTCGGTGCAGCAACAGGTTGCTCTCTGCTACAGAGCGGGGGCTCTCGTTCACACTTTACTACACTTAACATAAACTTGATTCTAATTTATTCAAACTGTCACACAATTTTTCACTTTGGAAAAGTGAAAACTTTTCCAAAGTGAAAACTCTGGACATGTTAACGTGTTACGTGTTAACAACTTTTTAGCTTTTTAGCCTTTTCTAAACAGGTGACAGATTTGATGACTACATTACCCAATTTTATGGTTTTAGTCAATTGTTATGAACTTTTACTTATTGTATGATCTTTTTAACCTCGTTACAGATTTTAACATTACAGATCATGAACTTACTATGCTTTTTTTAAACTTGTAAACAGGCTATGGGTGTATTATTTTTACTTGTCACACTCTCTCCTACAAAATAAATGTCGTCCCGACATCAAATCAAACATTGTCTCTCTTTTTTTCCAGTCTTTTATGAACTTGACATTGGAGATCTTCTTCTGTAAGCTGGTACTTAAACGAAGGTCAAGGGTCACAGTTCAAATACAGTCAACAATTCATATTCACAGTCCATATATGTTGACTTACCACTGTATAAAAAGTCCATAAACAGCCTTTCCACATACTTCTGATCAACAGTCCATCAGTTTCAATGATGAAAGAAAGATGATGCATGAGCAGTCTGCAAATTGTCCATGACAACAGTCTGTGAAAACAGTCCATGAATTGTCTCTGGTAACAGTCTATTAACAGTCTGCATATAGTACATGGTCCTAATTGAACATTAGACGCTGTAGACACATGTTTGTTGGAGTCCATACATACAGGGTGGCTGAAGTTAGTATGGCTGTAGTGGTGGTATCCATGGTACCAGTCCTGGTGCAGGGTAGACAAGTAACAGCTGCTGTGGCAGCTGGATGCTGTAGCAGGAGGGGATACCAAACTGATCATAGCTGATGCGTCTTGGTCTCTCTCTTTGTGGCAGCAGGTAGGTTGGCTCCTCAGGTTCGGCAGCAGGACTTGATGATGGAGAGACAGCTGGTGAGTGATAATTAGGCAAATCTCCAGCAGGTAAGTTTATCTCAGGCAGGTTTTCAACAGCCGTGTTTATATCCTCCAGCTGCCCTCCACCAAGAGGCTGTGCAGGCGGTGCAGCAGGGGACGGCACTTCACCTCTCACTTTCAATGGTGAGGGCCTGCGTTCAGGCTTAATTTCTGGTTCGACATATCTCTCGTTAGTTCCTGCAAGCAATGTGGGGGCCTGAAGTGCCTCATTGTGAAGGTCATATTCATCCCCACTGTCTTCATCAGACTCTTGAGGCTGCAATGTAAGCTGTTGTCTCCTTTTCTGTTTACTTTTGTCCTATTTAGTTACTTCTGGTTGTGTCTCAAAAGGTAAGTGGTCACAGGACATGAGCAAATTTCTGTGCAAAACCCTGGAGCGTCCCTTACCCTTTTCTGGTCTCACTTCATAAATCAGTAGGTCAGACCCCATTTGTCTCACTACTGTGTGAACTGTGTCTTCCCAATAGTCACGGAGGTTACCTAGGCCTCCTCTTGGTGTTTTTGACCAGGACTCGCTCACCAGGCTGCTGCACTGAACTCCTCACTTTTGTGTCATAGTACCTTTTACTCCTTTCAGCAGCTTTCTGAGCATTTCCATTTGCAATGGCATATGCTTCCTCCATTCCTTTTTTCCACTTCTCCACGTAGTCTCGCTGGTTACTGGAACTTGACTCTGTGTACAATCCAAAGAGCACATCAACTGGAAGCCTAGGTGATCTCCCGAACAGAAGATAAAATGGAGAATAACCTGTCACTTCACAATGGGTAAAGTTATAGGCATAAACCAGTTTGTTCACAGACTCATTCCAGTTTGATTTCTGTGTCTCAGTCAGTGTCTTAAGCATCTGCAACAATGTTCTGGTCATCCGCTCCACTTTACCATTACCCATTATGATAGGGTATTGTGTTGGACCCGGCCATGTCACTGAGTTTCTTTAATTGAGAGAACAACTGATTTTCAAATTCTCCCCCTTGGTCATGGTGGATGCAGGAGGGGAAGCCAAGCAAAGTCATTGAAGATGAGGTTTGCAGCAGTTTTTCCTGACTTTGATGTGGTGGCGTACGCTTGAGCAAAACATGTCAATCAACAGTGACAAGGATGTACTCATATCCGCCTTTGCATCTGTCAAGATGGAGGAAATCAATACATACCAGTTCAAAGGGCTGTGTTGTCACAATATTTGTCAGGGGAGCTCATGTTTCATGGCATGGTTTTTTCTGTTTGAGGCAGGTACAAGCTTTAGTCACAGTGCTTAATGTCAGACTGCATATGTGGCCAGAAGAAGCAGTCGCGTACCAAAGATACTATGCGCTCAGCACCCTGGTAAACCCATGTTATTGTGCAGCTCTTCCAGCACTTTTCCTTTGAAATGCTCTGGTAGAACAAACTGCTTGCGGGCTGTGGTGGTCCTATACAGAATGCCGTCACTATCAAGTGTCAGTTTGTCCCATTCTCTGAACAGGCATTTTGTCTTTGGGCTGAATGCTTTTAGCTCTCTAACTGGGAGTTTGGAACCTGACAGTTTGCAATCTAGCATGGAACGAATGACTGGATCTGATTTTTGTGCCTTTCTTAACTGATCTTTTGGTATGGGGCTAATTGATGCAGTGGCTGTCTCATCTTCAACTGAGACTGACATAGATACAGCCGACAGTGACCAGGTTGCAAAGGACTCTTTCTGTACCTTGACTGCTTGGATCGTGGCAGCGATGGTGTCAGGTGGCAGCTCCTTAGAACATTCACTCATCAGTGACTACATCCAGCAGCATCCTCGTTCACCGTTCACCCTCCCTGGCCTGTACTTTACTGTAAAGTGGAAATCAGCCAACTCTGCAACCCACCTGGAAGTGGTCGTGTTCAGTTTTGCAGTGGACAGGATGTAAGTGAGGGGGTCGTTGTCGCTATACACAGTGAAGGTTGGGGCATAGTACAAATAATCGCAAAACTTGTCAGTGATTGCCCATTTCAGACCTAGAAATTCTAGCTTGCCTGCATGGTAGTGATAGTTCTTCTCAGCTGTTGTTAATGTGCGAGAGCCATAGGCAATGACCCTCAGCTTGCCTCCTTGCCTTTGATACAGTACTGCTCCCAAGCCTTGGTGTGATGCATCAGTGTGTACAATGAACGGTTGAGTGAAATCAGGGAAACACTGGTGCGTGGAGCAAACAGTCAATCAGCTGCTCCAGTGTCTGTTGGTGATTATCAGTCCATATGATTGGCTTGTTTGAGGGCACAACATGGCTTACTGATGTCAGGGCCTTCTTCTGGATCTGCCTTCAGAAGGTCATACAGACAGCTGGCCTTCCTGGAGAAATCTTTGATGTACTGTCTGTAGTAGGTGAGCAGACCAAGCATTTTCCGGAGCTGGCCCACATTCTCTGGTCTGATGTCTTTCAATGCTCTAACTGCTTCAAAATCAGCTGGATCAACTCTGCTGCCCTCTGCGGAGACTAATCTGCCCAAATAATGGAGCTCCGATTTAAAGAGATCACACTTACTTGGCTTGAGTTTGATGCCATACTCTCTGAGGCGTTGCAGCACTTTTCTCACATCGTTCACATGACTGTCAAAGCTTTTACTGAAAACCAGTGTGTCGTCCAGATAAGGAATGCAGATGTTATCCCGGAGTTCTTCCAAACATTCCTCCATACAATGCTGAAAGGCTGCAGGGGCGTTCATGAGGCCGAATGGCATGCGTATCCACTCATAAAGTCCCCATGAGGTAACAAAAGCTGTCAGTGGTCTGCTTTCTTCAGAGATGAATCCCTGGTGGTAAGCTTTTCCCTGGTCTAGGAAGGAGAACCAGGAATTACCACCCAAACTGTCCATGATGTCTTGGACCTGGCTGGCGGTTGGGATGAGTCTTCCTGTTCAGGTCTCTGTAGTCTATGCACAACCGGATGGTGCCATCCTTTTTTCTAACACACACAATAGGTAAAGAGTATGATGAGTTTGACTTCGTGTTCCATCCCTGTGCTATTAGGTCAAGGAGGTAGCCCTGCATCTCCTGGTACAGTGGCCTAGACACTGACGTGTATGTGCGTTTGACTGGTTCAGGGTCTTTAAGAGAGATGGTAATTTGCAATCTATCAATACAGCCGATATCATTGTCTGATCTTGAGAAGGAATGACTGGTTTGCTGGTGTGATTCACTGTGTCTGGTGTTGCAGCTTTTCCAAAGATCTGGGCAGGCAACACAGTAATAATGGTCTGTACTGTGCCACTTTCAGTGTGTCCAGGCAAAACAATGTCATGGTCAGTAGGGTTAGAGACATCAATTATGATGACTGGGAAAACACCTTTTCTGACTCTTACTAATGTGTCATAGAACTCAAGACCATCTGGCCACTGGGCGTTCAGGTCTGGCTGAAATAGAATGGTCATGTCCTCTTTAAAGGGCTGGGCAGCTACACGACACTCAATCTGGATGATACTGTGCTTTGGTACTGCAACGTTCTCTTTGTTAATTTTCACTGCATACTCATCTATCTGCTCTGCACAGCCACTTGAAAGCCTGTGTCCCATAAAGCTTGAAGTTGATGGTCATTCAGGTAACATTCAACAAGACACTGCCTGCCAAAAAGTGAGGTTGTTTCCTCAGTGAGAACTTTACTCTAATGAGGAAAATACCACAAATCCCCAGGTATGAGGGCGGAGAGGAGTAATCGATCTCAGAATCTCAGATTAAGACCACCAAGTAGATCACAGATCAACACTTCTATATCTTAAATTAGACAATGAAGAATGAAGAAAACAATGTAATATAAACAACTTTTTAGCATTTTAACCTTTTCTAAACAGGTGACAGATTTTAACTACATTACCCAATTTTATGGTTTCAGTCAATCGTTATGAACTTTTACTTAATGTATGATCTTTTTACCTCATTACAGATTTTAACATTACTTGTAAACAGGCCATGAGTGTATTATTTGTACTTGTCACATACAGAGTGTAAAAATCTGTGTTTCAAACATATTAATACATACCGTATTCACAGCAGGGGATCCTGGAACTGAGCCTCGATGCTTTGGTTCTGCTTCCCTAGCAAATTTTGGCAGTTCATTCAACCACAGACAGACTGTTCTTATGTATGTACGGAAAAATGAGCTATTGATGGGCCAGTTGAGGAGCCACCCTGATGTCCAGAAGCCATTTTTCATTGGGTCCCCCCTTTCCATTTTCAGGGGGTTCCCTCGAGTTGGAGTCCCCAGATGCCCAACCAGATCATCAGTTACCTGTCTCTACTGTTCAGTTGTTACCCTGCCCTGAGAGTTGTCTCCCTCTCCCTGCACCTGGTCTTTGCCCTTCAGCCTTGCATCATACCACCTTCCAAGACTTTTTCCAGGCTGCTTGGATACTGTTGGGATGGGGTCATGAGAGCGCTTCCTTAACAATCAAGATGCTGCATGACTTGGATTGTTTTACCTTCATACGGGCCCAGCTAATGTTCTCCTCCAGTTTTCCAGGTAGTCTCCTGGTGCATGGAGCAGAGGTGGTCAGAGTTGTAATGTTAACTAATGTAAGATCTGGGAGGAGAGAGGCACAGACCAGAGTCAACCTGCTGTCCACCCACAACCCATTCTGAGGCTTGGATAATGGCCTCCAGTGCCATCGTGAATGCCAGGGGTGAGATAGTGCATCCCACCATGATGCCTACTTCCAGGCACTGCCAAGAGGTGGTAAAGCAGAACTGAAGGTCCTGGAAGTAGGATTTAACCAGGGCTGCGATGGTGTGCGGTATGCAGAGGATGCTGAAGGCAGACCACAGGAGTTCATGGGGCTATGTGGAGGTCCCTTTTCTCCACCGTTGCCGATTGGATCTGGTGCCAGATCATGCTGGATGTTATAAGCACCCAGAGAACCACATTTTACTGCCTTCTGTACAGATGTATCAATGTACTTATTTATTTGCAGATATACGGCCATCCTCTGCGCAATGATACCGAAGAAGATTTTAGCCTCCACGTTTAGCAGGGAAACAGTAATGAGATTATTTTTGAATGAGTAACAAGTAACCAGTGTAAATGACTCTTAGGAATGTCTATGATAAGGTAACCACTTCCTGTACGCTTCTATTTTGTTAATGCCCTTTTTAATATTATGTGGTTTTTATTTTGGCACCCTTTACCAGAAGTACAGGATCTCGCTACGGAAAGTTAGTTCATGAGCGCAAAGACAGAATGAAGGAAAGTAAAACAACATTACTCTGCAATATAATGCTGTCATGATTTAAGAATTAAGTGCCCAGCTGGAACAGGAACAAGGTATTGTGTTATTTGTTTATGATGATGTACAGTGATATGTGATTTAGTTGATTAACTGTGAGGAAGTGTTTTGAATGTATTGCTGTTGTAACAGTCATGCTAACATTAGCTTCTGAGAATGACAGATAGTTATAATGTCACGGTGCTGTTAGTTTTCTACCTTTTCTTAAGCATGTACCATGGCTTATATGTCAATAATAATTTGATTAATGTTTGTGTGTAAGTTATATGGCATACAGATGATGCAGTATTTTTGTAATAGCTCATTTGATGTTATTTGTCTGTTCTGTAGCTCTTACGGTGTTTTGTGAAGAGAGGAAAGGAAGTTTGTGTTCAAAACATGGCTGAACATAAACAAAGGCTTCTTGAGACATCAGTACGCTTCACCATTGTCTGGCTGGGGTTTGCTACAAGTAGTGCTACCAGTAATTGACATTTTCCAAGTTAGATGCAGGCAGCTGGATTGAGAAGACTGAGTGCATATCACAGTGCAGATGGATGGGAGCTGCATCTGCTGTAGTTTTGCTGTGATCTGTCATGTCTTAAACATGTGCAGCATGTAGAGTGAATGGTAAAACTGCTACTCTGCTTTAGGCATCTTTTCACAAGTTTGATAGATGCTTAAAAACTATGTGAAGATAAAATAGCATGTGAGTCTGTCAGAAGTGTAAAGATACAGATACAAATATCTCCCTGATACAGACATTGTTGTTTGTCACCACAGTGCAAAGTGCAACAACAAACATGTAGGTGTTACAAATCATATTCATAAATACAACTACCAATCTTTTTAAAATAGACTATTTTTTATTCAGGCATGTAATACATTGACATCACAGTTAAAAAATCCAGTTTCCGCATTGATGTTTTGCAAAAAACATATATACAAACGTCTCTAGAGGCTTTGAATTTTCTCAGTCAGTATTAACTGCTTATGTTTAGATTTATTTTTAGAAACTTTGATCTAACAGGCCTCATGATTTTCACCTCAGTTGTGCTCAGCCCACACTGTGCTGTCTCTTCCTGTTAAACAAGTGATGTGTATCTCACTCACTCCTCCACTGCTGCAGACTTCTATCTATCTATTGTCTATCTGGACAGTCACCAAAGTCAGATAAAATTAGCAAAAATGAGAGCGAGAGGGAAACATGGGAGCAAAGGAACTTGGAAAAAAAAAACATTTTTAGTCATTTGTTTATTTGACTTTTTTTTTTCAATAACAAAATTGTAACACCCCCCATCCGCCCACAAAAGATTGATATGATTAAAACGTCAGTTCCCCTCTGAGCTGTAGTTACAGATCCACTCTGAGTCTATTTGCTGGCAGCATAAATAACGTGAGTTTCCACTTCTCTCTCTGATGCAGGCCTCCTGTTTCTTATTGCTGCCTGATACAAACTCAGTGCTTCATCTTTCAGGTGATCAGAGTCCAGATTCTGTAAAGAGTACACACAGTTACACACGTCAAATAGCTGAGTTTGTGAGAAAAACTAAATCACGACTTGGCATGATTCTACCACCTTTAACGTATTAAAATATATAATTGTAAACAATAAAACTTAATTCACCTGACGCTGTTGTGGATTCTGTTCTTCATTGGCAGCTGAATGAAAGAGACAATAAGTCTAATTGATGAACTGAGAATACTTTAAACTTTGCTGGTATTACATTTAGGCTGAAAGCAGTTTTGTAGTTTTTCATCATACTGACGCACACATTTATGCAGAACATATAAAAACAATCAACCAGAAATAAGATATCCAGTAGTTCTCCTGAAGTACCTGTCTGAAGTTTCTTGACTTTAACAGCCAGACCAATGATGACATTGACAAGGAGAACAGTCAGACTGCCCAGGATCACACTCATGTGCTTTGTTATACCTTCAGACTCTTCTACAAGAAAGATCATTCAATTAGATGAAAGATTAAAAACTGAATGTAGTTAAACTGTTTTACCTTCAATCATTTGATAATCTGCACAATGAAAGAAATCTTTAGGAGAATCTTACTTTTACACTTTTTGTCCACGTCATCATTTGAGCTATCGCTGCCTTTTAATGAAATGAAGATAAATTTAGTCTTGAGTTTTTACAAATTTGCGTCATAATCACATTTTGTCAATGTTTAAATAGTCACTTTGTTACCTGCATTGTTAAAAGACAATAATGAAAATACAGTATATTTAAAGTGTAAACATAAATGACTAAAGAATGGGTACCAAAAGAAAGACAAGTCATTAGAATGACCTTACCTTTAACATTAAAATGTATTACACTGAAAATTGGACGTCCATCCTCCCAAAATCCACAGAAATACAGTCCAGAGTCAGATAAATCCACTTGTTTGATTTTGAGAAAGACAGTAGAGCTGGTGGATGTCATTTCAAATTTTCCATTTTGAATTCCCTCGCAGTATTCAATGTTGTCAGCAGTCTTGATCATAACAGAGATACAGCTGGTCTTTGTTCTGTTGACCAGTCTGAACCAGAATATTATATTGGCTGATTTGGACATGTTGGAGCACAGCAGTGTGACTTCTTCACCAGGCTGACCCTCCACAGTGTGAGACTCAGAAACTGAAGCAAATATCCAGCCTGAAACAAACAGCAGAGACAATCAAAGATTTACTTTCAATAAAAGAAAAGGAGCATGAACAATTCCTTTAAATAAGTCTATTCTGGTGTGTTATAGTTATCAATGTTATAAATGCAGTTGAGAGTAATTTAATGCCAGTACTCACTAACGCTGCAGAGACATAAAATCGTTATCAAGGTAAAGTTCTTCATGGTGCGTGTGACTGTAGGTCTGCAATGTCCGTAACTGAACTGTGCTCCAGTAAGGGTGCTTTTAATGTAAAGGGGTGGGGTGTTTTTTTTTTTTTTTGTTGTTTCCCCTGTTGCTCAAACTGACCACATAAAATGCTTTCAGGAAAAGATCTGTTGATGCAGAATGTTAGCTTCAAGTTATTCTTCAGACCATGTTATTTGGCAATGCTTTTACAAAAGATGTCACTATTATGTGTCATGATCCCTAGGACTCTGTGTGTTTTGTCTTGTTTCCTGTTTTATTTTGAAATTACTGTTGTTTCCCTGTGTGCCCTTTATTTCCTGTCTTTGGTTTCCCTCCGGTGTTGATTGTTTTCACCTGTGTCCGTTTCCCTTGTTGTCTCTTCCCCTATGTATACCGGTCCTCTCCTTTTTTGTTCTTTGTCGAGTCATTGTTGCTGTTGATGATGTGTGTGATGTTCCTGGTGTTCCCCTGCGAGTCAGATCTTGTTATTGTAAGTTTGTCTTGAAGTTAAAATAAACCTTTAGACTATTCAGCCTCCTAGCCTGTCTGCATTTTGGGTCCTCTCCCTGCTACCAAAATGGCCCGACTTGACAGTATGTACAAATAACACGTCAACATCTTTATGTAAGATTGTCAAATCTAAACCCCTCATCCAAAATGAAAGATACACTAAACGTTTGTTAGTCTTGACCAAAAAAAACCTCAACCGTCAGACAGCTCCGAGGCTGTCTGTAAATTTAATGCTTAAACTGTTTTCTGGACTGTCCTCTACTGAAAAACAGCACCAAGCTACAAATGTTGAGATAATAGTCAAAATGTTTATAGTGAGACTGAATGAAATGCTTTGTGTGTAGTTGCACATCAAATCCAGTATTCCTACATGTGCTTCCAAACAGCACATTTTTCACAAATATTCTGATGCATGTAACATGCAGAGGCTTCATTAAATATAATCATGTTTTGTAAGTGAGGAACTTCAAGTTGTGTTTATGTTGCCTACAGTTTCAGTTGTGTAGAAACAATCTACCACCATGTATTAATGACCATATCATCACCAGTGAACCAAATGGAGCTTTCTGTACAGGAAAGGATATTTTTGTCTTTGTGATTTTTTTTTCAGATTTGAAGTATCTAAAAAATAGTGATTGTTTCCACTATCACGTGCTTTAGTGACTGTAAAGAGTGTAAAAATCTGTGTTTCAAACGTATTAATACATACCGTATTCACAGCAGGGGATCCTAGAGCTGAGCCTCGATGCTTTGGTTCTTTTTCCCTAGCAATCTTAAAGTTTGGCAGTTCATTCAACCACAGGCAGACTGTTGTTATGTATGTGCTGGAAAATGAGCCAGTTGAGGACCCACCCTGATGTCCAGAAGCCATTTTTCATTGGGTCCCGCCTTGCCATTTTCAGAGTGTACCCTCGTGTTGGAGTCCCCAGAAGAAAGTGTGGCCCCCATGACTCCCAACCAGATCATCAGTTACAAGTCTCTGCTGTTCAGTTGTCACCCTGCCCTGCACTCAAGTCGCTAGACTTCTGTTCTGGTATCCAGCGTTCTGCCTGTTCAGCCTCCACTAAAGAAGCCTCTGGCTTCCAGCTGTCTTCTACTTGCTCTGCACCACAACAAGCCACCTGTCCAGCACCCTGCCCCGACCTACAGCTAGATCTTTAGTTGCCAACCACCTTTTCTGACCTTCAGCCTCCTGGCCACCCTTCTGAGCAGTGCCATCAATGCATCTGTCCTCAATGTCTCTATCCCAAGCTTCCGGGCTGTTGTCCAAAATGGTTTTACCTTCATCGTCCCGTCTACGTTGCTGGAATCCAAGCCACCCTCCACAGTAGCTCCGCCCATATGCCCTGCCTTCTGATTGTCATCCACCTAAGAATTTCTGCCTGTATCTTCAGTTTCCTGGCAAATTTCTCAAGCAGTCTTCTTGCTCTCCAGTCCCACAGCTGTCTGCCTGACCTCTCCTGCCCTAGCCACCCTAACACCCACCCTGCTTGGTGTTGACTCCTCTTTTTGTGCTGTTCCAACCTTCTCTGTCCAGCAAACTGACCGGCCTGGAGGGACGTTGAGAATCCGTCCCTTGAGGGGATAGGGGTTCTGTCATGACAGCTGCCTCAGTTGTTTTTTTATTTTGCTCAGTCTGCCCCTCCATACCAGCATTCAGCCACTTCTCACTTCCAAGAGGCCAATGCATTTCTGAAGAACTTTCCAGACCTGCCATTCTTCACCTGTCCACCAGATGCCCTTGGACTTTCCCACCAATCCTTGTCACCTGACTCCCACATCCACCTGCTCATCTGTTCACAGTGCTACAGGCATGAGTCCTAAAACCTGAAAATGAGTTAGAATTTTTGCACTTCTGGTTCCCTTGTCTCAAAGTCAATGGGTTTCTTGAATGGGTTTTTGGTTAGATGCCTGAAATGAGGTTTGTGGTTAACACAAGCTTAAGAGATTTTGACGTTTTGTGCTATGACATAAATTTTGTCAGTAAAAACCCCACTTGTGAATTCTGAAGCTTTAACATTTCTTAAAAAGGAGGTTGCTAACAAGTGGCTTAATGAAACCAAATAAGTTGGAAGTTTAGTGGTGGTGACGTTGAAGTCATGCAACTGTGGTGTAGATCGTTTATAGTCTAATGTTAGCTTTTTACTTCTGGCGATTGCATTTATGCTTAAAAAATTATAAAATTGATGTTCATTTGTGAAGATTATTTTACTGAACAAAATACGTAAGTATCATAATCTTTTGTTTGACACAGAGATTTTTTTCTGCAATATTTCAAAATCCAATTGAAAAATCCCATTGGTTTTCTGTTGATGGATCCACAGCAATGCTAACTTTCAGGTTGGCCTACAAAAATACATCATCCCTGAAGCACTCTATTCCCAAATCATCCTCATCTGTTAACACACCTCATCAGTTCTTTAGTGTATATAACCAGCTCAACAGCCCTTTCCCTTTGCCAGTTCTTCTTGTTTGCACTTGTGTTCCAGCCATCTGTACCTGTTCCTGATTTTCTGCCTGACATCTGCTACCCATGTTTTCACCTGTTGCCTGTTTATGACCTATTTGGCTTGTTTGGACTGCCTTCTCATGCCTAACTGTAAGCTTGTTCATTTGAAAATTGATTAAGTAAAGTCCTTTTTCTTCGACCTGTCTCAGTGTCCTCAGTTCTATTGCCACGTACACACATCCATGACATGTGGCATATCATTTCACACACGTTATGATATCACAGTTAAAATATTCCGGTTTGACATTGATGTACTGTGTGGTTTTCCAAAACTTCTGTACAGCTCTAGAAGCTTTTCATTTTCTCAGTCAGTATCTGCTTATGTTTACATTTATTTTTAGACACCTTTGATCTAACAGGCCTCATGATTTTCACCTCAGTTGTGCTCAGACCACACTGTGCTGTCTCTTCCTGTTAAACAAGTGATGTGTATCTCACTCACTCCTCCACTGCTGCAGATCTCCATCAAACTCTCACTATAAGACATTCTGGACATACATCAATGCTTTTACTAGCTTATCCTACATCAAACACCAGTAATATGTTTTGTTGCTAAGAAGACTTTGACTGAGAGTAAGGAAATGCTGAGAAATAAAGTTCTGCAGTATGAAGACACTTGCAAATGAATGAACATCAGATCTTTATTGCAAAGTTAAATGTTTTGGCAAGAGTGGTTATTCCTCTAACCAACAAGCCACACAAAAGCTCCAGAGCACATTAATATGACACAGCCTCAGTTCCAGTGGCCTCCTGAGTCTATCTGGTGGCAGCATAAATAACATTTGGCTCCAGCTCTCTTCTCTTTGCTTTTGGTTGAAATGTCACTGCTGCGTAGTTCAGGTCATCAGAGCGCACATTCTGTGAAAAGAGTATTTACAGTCTTAATGTGCTGACTTGACATGATTTTAATCCCAAGACCAATATTGATATTTGGCCAATATTTGTGTACAAACACATACGATTACCAAACGTTTCTGATAAGACTCCCTTTACTTTGTTCTTTAAATGATTGTGACAAAGATATTTACTGCGCAGGACATTTCACAGTTTAAACTAAACTTGTTAGTGCTCTCTAATACAATAGACAAACTATAAAAAGCAGACATGGTTTCTAAAGTACCTCAAACATAATTCTGGCATTTCTGGACTGCAATTGCTTTTTACTTAATGGCCCAAATATACACAATACAAATATATACATATATTGAAATACACTAATATATCAGGGACAAGCTAATTTGTAGCCGATACAATATAATCCCGGGCTGTATCAAACAATATATAAAAGTAAATGTTAAAATTGGATTTACCTCACTTTGCTCTGGATTCTGTTCTTCTTCATAAGCTAAGTGACAGAAACAATACATCTGGTCACTTCATTGATCATCTTTGGTAAATCAGGAGATGGCATTTCCAGCAAGTTTAAGAGAATTTCCAATAGCAACAAAACCAAATATAAGATAGACACAGTAGCTCTGAAAAAGTACCTGTGTGAAGTTTCCTGTTTTTAACAACCAGACCAATGATGACCACTACAAGGAGAACAGTCAGACCGCCCAGGATCACACTCGTCAGCTTTGCTGTTCCGTCAGACTCTTCTACAAGAAAGATCATTAAGTTAGACTCTAAAAAGGACCAAACTGAATTTAGTTAAACTGTTTTACCTTCAATCATTTGATAATCTGCACAATGAAAGAAATCTTTAGGAGAATCTTACTTTTACACTTTTTGTCCACGTCATCATTTGAGCTATCGCTGCCTTTTAATGAAATGAAGATAAATTTAGTCTTGAGTTTTTACAAATTTGCGTCATAATCACATTTTGTCAATGTTTAAATAGTCACTTTGTTACCTGCATTGTTAAAAGACAATAATGAAAATACAGTATATTTAAAGTGTAAACATAAATGACTAAAGAATGGGTACCAAAAGAAAGACAAGTCATTAGAATGACCTTACCTTTAACATTAAAATGTATTACACTGAAAATTGGACGTCCATCCTCCCAAAATCCACAGATATACAATCCAGAGTCAGATAAAACCACTTGTTTGATTTTGAGAAAGACAGTAGAGATGTTGGATCTCATTTCAAATTTTCTATTTGGAAATCCCTTGCAATATGTAGCATTGGCTATAGTCTTGGTCATAACAGAGATACAGCTGATTTTCGTTCTGTTGACCAGTCTGAACCAGAATGTTACAGAGGCTGATTTAGACATCTTGGAGCACAGCAGTGTGACTTCTTCACCAGGCTGAACCTCCACAGTCTGATACTCCGAAACTGAAGCAGATATCCAGCCTGAAACAAACAGCAGAGACAACAAAAGATTTACTTTCAATAAAAGAAAAGGAACATGAACAATTCCTTTAAATAAGTCTATTCTGGTGTGTTACAGTTATCAATGTTACAAATGCAGTTGAGAGTAATTCAGTGCCAGTACTCACTAAAGCTGCAGAGACATAAAGCCGTTATCAAGGTAAAGTTCTTCATGGTGCGTGTGAATGTAGGTCTGCAATGTCCGTAACTGAACTGTGCTCCAGTAAGGGTGCTTTTAATGTAAAGGGGTGGGGTGTTTTTTTTTTTTGGTTGTTTTTCCTGTTGATCAAACTGACCACATAAATGCTTTCAGGAAAAGATCTGTTGATGCAGAATGTTAACTTCAAGTTATTCTTCAGACCATGTTATTTGGCAATACTTTGACAAAAGATGTCGCTATTATGTACAAATGACACATCAAAATTTTTATGTAAGATTTTCAAATCTAATCCCCTCATCCAAAATGAAACATACACACAACATTTGTTAATCTTGACCCAAAAAAAAGACCTCAAACGTCCGACAGCTCCGAGGCTGTCTGTAAATTTAATGCTTGAACTGTTTTCTGGACTGTCCTCTACTGAAAAACAGCACCAAGCTACAAATGTTGAGATGATAGTCAAAATGCTTATAGTGAAGCTGAATCAAATGCTCTGTGTGTAGTTGCACATCAAATACAGTAGGAAACATGTGCTTCCCAACAGCACATTTTTCTCAAATATTCTGATGCATGTAACATGCAGAGGCTTCAATAAATATTCTCACTTTTTGTAAGTGAGGAACTTCAAGTTGCGTTTATGTTGCCTGGAGTTTCAGTTGTGTAACAGCAATAATCACCTACCTCCATGTATTAATGACCATATCATCACCAGTGAACCAAATGGAGCTTTCTGCACAGGAAAGAAGGATATTTTTGTCTTAGTACAGAGGTGATCTCCCACGCTCGTGGTCATCTCTCAAATACAGGTGGTGGTCCATTGTGTTGTCTCTGCACAAACTCTTGATATCCATTACCGTTGACTTAATTTGGTCATTGTTTTTCAGATTTTAAGTATCTAAAAGATACTTATTGTTTTCACTATCACGTGCTTTACTGACTGTAAAGTGTGTAAAAATCTGTGTTTCAAACATAATACATACCGTATTCACAGCAGGGGATCCTAGAGCTGAGCCTCGATGCTTTGGTTCTGCTTCCCTAGCAAATTTAAAGTTCGGCAGTTCATTCAGCCACATGCAGAATGATGTTATGTATGTGCTGGAAAATGAGCCATTAATGGGCCAGTTGAGGAGCCATCCTGATGTCCGGAAGCCATTTTTTACTGGGTCCCGCCTTGCTATTTTCAGGGGGTACCCTCGTGTAGGAGTCCCCAGAAGATAGTGTGGTCCCCATGACACCCAACCAGTTACCAGTCTCTGCTGTTCAGTTGTCACCCTGCCCTGAGCCACAGCTGTTTGCCACTACTGTTGATGTCACTGCATTCCAGTCACCAGCCTTCTGCCCTACACTCAAGTCGCTGGACTTCTGCTCTGGTATCCAGCGTTCTGCCTGTTCAGACTCCACTAAAGAAGCCTCTGGCCTCCAGCTGTCTTCTATCTGCTCTGCACCACAGCAAGCCACCTGTCCAGCACCCTTCCTCGACGTACATCCGCATCTTCAGTTGCTGACTGCCTTTTCCGACCGCTTGGTGTTGACTCCTCTTTTTGTGCTGTTCCGGCCTTCTCTGTCCAGCAAACTGACCGGCCTGGAGGAACACTGAGAATCCGTCCCTTGAGGGGAGGGGGGTTCTGTCATGACAGCTGCCTCAGTTGTTTTTATTTTGCTCAGTCTGCCCCTCTATACCAGCATTCAGCCACTTCTCACTTCCAAGAGGCCAATGCATTTCTGAAGAACTGTCCAGACCTGCTGTTATCCACCTGTCCACCAGATGCCCTTGGACTTTCCCACCAATCCTGGTCACCTGACTCCCACATCCACCTGCTCATCTGTTCACAGTGCTACAGGCATGAGTCCTAAAACCTGAAAATGAGTTAGCATTTTTGCACTTCTGGTTCCCTCGTCTCGAAGTCAATGGGTTTCTTGAATGGGTTTTGGTTAGATGCCTGGAATGAGGTCTGTGGTTAACACAAGCTTAAAAGATTTTGACATTTTGTGCTATGACATAAATTACATCAGTATATACCCCACTCGTGAATTTTGAAGCTTTAACGTTTCTTAAAAAGGAGGTTGCTAACAAGTGGCTTAATGAGACTACAGAGGTTGTCGGGGACATTAAACGTCATCACGCTCAAAACGAAAACTCATCTACTCACTCATCCCCCTTTTACATCCTTGTTGTGTTTATACTCGTGCTCTTGCTCGTGCACTATTTTTACTCAAAATTTCTGAAACGCTTTTGTAGAATAAGTAAGCACGTGAAACCAAATAACAAGTTGGAAGCTTAGTGGTGGTGTCACTGAAGTCATGCAACTGTGGTGTAGATCATTTATAGCCTAACGTTAGCTTTTTACTTCTGGTGATTGCATTTACGCTTAAAAAATTATTAAATTGATGTTCATTTGTGAAGATTATCTTGCTGAACAAAATGTGTAAGTATCATAAACCTTTGTTTGCTACAGAGCTTATTTTCTGCAATATTCCAAAATCCAATTGAAATATCCCATTGATTTTTGTCAATGGATCCAGAGCGATGCTAACTTTCAGGTTGGCCTACAAAAATAAATCATCCCTGCAGCACTCTATTCCCAAATCATCCTCATCTGTTGACACACCTCATCAGTTCTTTAGTGTATATAACCAGCTCAACAGCCCTTTCCCTTTGCCAGTTCTTCTTGTTTGCACTTGTGTTCCAGCCATCTGTACCTGTTCCTGATTTTCTGCCTGATATCTGCTACCCATGTTTTCACCTGTTGCCTGTTTATGACCTATTTGGCTTGTTTGGACTGCCTTCTCATGCCTGACTGTAAGCCTGTAAATTTGAACATTGATTAAGTAAAGTCCTTTTTCTTCAACCAGTTCTGCCTCAGTGTCTGCATTTGGTCTTCAGTTCTATTGCCACGAACACACATCCATGACATGTGGCATATCATTTCACACACGTTATGCTATCACAGTTAAAATATTCCGGTTTGACATTGATGTACTGTGTGGTTTTCCAAAACTTCTGTACAGCTCTAGAAGCTTTTCATTTTCTCAGTCAGTATTTACTGCTTATGTTTACATTTATTTTTAGAAACCTTTGATCTAACAGGCCTCATGATTTTCACCTCAGTTGTGCTCAGACCACACTGTGCTGTCTCTTCCTGTTAAACAAGTGATGTGTATCTCGCTCACTCCTCCACTGCTGCAGATCTCCATCAAACTCTCACTATAAGACATTCTGGACATACATCAATGCTCTTACTGGCTCGTCCTACATCAAACACCAGTCATATGTTTTGTTGCTAAAAAGACTTTGACTGAGAGTAAGGAAATGCTGAGAAATAAAGTTCTGCAGTATGAAGACACTTGCAAATGAATGAACATCAGATCTTTATTGCAGAATTAAATGTTTTGTCAAGAGTGGTTATTCCTCTCACCAACAAGCCACACAAAAGCCCCAAAGCACATTAATACGACAGCGTCAGTTCCAGTGGCCTCCTGAGTCTATCTGGTGGCAGCATAAATAACATTTGTCTCCAGCTCTCTTCTCTTTGCTTTTGGTCGAAATGTCACTGCTGCGTAGTTCAGGTCATCTGAGCGCACGTTCTGTGAAAAGAGAATTTACAGTCTTAATGTGGTGACTTGACATGATTTTAATTCCCACAATATAGCTCAATAAAATGTTTTTTGATCGGGCTCTATAAAACAATATATAAAAGTAAATGTTAAAATTGGATTTACCTCACTTTGCTCTGGATTCTGTTCTTCTTTATCAGCTAAGTGACAGAAACAATACATCTGGTCACTTCATTGATCGTCTTTGGTAAACCAGGAGTTTGGCATTTTTCCAGAATATTGACACACCTTGAAGAGATTTTCCACTAGCAACAATCCAAATATAAGATAGACACAGTATCTCTGAAAAAGTACCTGTCTGAAGTTTCCTGTTTTTAACAACCAGACCAATGATGACCATTACAAGGAGAACACTCAGACCGCCCAGGAACACACTTGTCAGATTTGCTATTCCGTCAGACTCTTCTACAAGAAAAATCATTAAGTTAGACTCTAAAAAGGACCAAACTGAATTTAGCTAAACTGTTTTACCTTGTTGAGGAGAATCTTACTTGTATACTTGTTGTCCATGTCATTGTGTGACCCATTGCTGCCTTTTGATGAAATGAAGACAATTTTAGTCTTGATTTTAATTTGGCAGATTTACATCAAAATTATTAAAGCTACTTTGTTGCATACATGATGTTGTTTTAAGACAATTGTCAAACTCTGTTTTGCAGTATAAGTTTACTTTACAATAATCTTACCTTTAACTTTTAAATCTATAACACTGAAAGTTGGACGTGCATGTGTGTAAAATCCACAGAAATACAGTCCAGAGTCAAATAAATCCACTTGGTTGATTTTCAGAAAAACAGTAGAGATGTTGGATCTCATTTCAAATTTTCCATTTTGAAATCCATCACAGACTTGAGCATCGCTGTTAGACCTGATCATAACAGAGATACAGCTGATATTGGTTCTATGGACCAGTCTGAACCAGAATGTTACAGTGTCATATTTGGAAATGTTGGAGCACAGCAGTGTGACTTCTTCACCAGGCTGGACCTCCACAGTCTGAGTCTCAGAAACTGAAGCAGAGATCCAGCCTGAAACAAACAGCAGACATGTTATAAAGTAACATGACGGTAAACAAGATCTCTTAATAAAAGTTAACAAGACAGTGATAAGTAAATAAGTTTGAACTTGAGGGTAATTTAATGCCAATACTTACTGAGGCTGCAGAGAATGAAAGCTGTCATCAAGGTAAAGTTCATCATTGTGCATATAACTGAAGCTCTGCAATGTCCGTAATTGAAGTCTGCCCCAGGAAGGGTGCTCTCAATGCAAAGAGGCGGGGTGTTCTTTGTTGCTTTATCCTGTTGCTCAAACTGACTACATACATGCTTTCAGGATTATGAGTGTTGGTGCAAACGTTTAACCTCACAGAGACTGAGACAACGTCATTTTTCAGGAAATGTCATTCATAATAATCTCCGTACATACAATACAATGAACAAAGATATATCAAAGAAGAAAAGGATTCACATAACTTGGCCTTATCATATAGCTGAGAGGTGTCATACAATGTAATGCTGTAGAGTATTTGACTGAATAACAAGATGCTCAATTTGAGATCAACGTTAACATGTTAATGCCTGACAGTATTTAGATATGTCTTGCTGATGGGAATATGTGCTATAGGCAGGCTAGGATGAAATATTCTTAGCACAGTCCACTTGTGGCCCTGAAACTAGCTACCACACATTGTGGCAGTGATTTACCAAGGAACCTATAGTGTCCCATTGTAATGCTATTACTGGATGCTGCTCTCTTGGCTGCTGATATCAGGGTAATGTGTTGACCTGAATGTTCCTGGAAACATTTGTGGATGATTCCTGCATTATTACGGTGACCATGACATTGTTGAAAGTAGCCTTCTTCTTCAGGGTCCATGATGGCCTTGGATGGATAAACCGGGTCCGCTATGATGTTAAGGTACTCTAACAGTAAGGTGTCCACAAGAGGTACAAGAGGTACCCTGTGAAGACATCTGCTGTTATACCCCTTACAGGCAAGGCACAGACAAATTGTGTGTTCTGAAATTGGTGACTTCATCCCAAATGTTATTGTGGTATTTAATGTTATTCTGTGGACTGGTGGTTATTTGTTATTGCCCATCCATTGCACATATCCCACAATCATCCTCCAAGGCCCAGTTCCTACAGTAACACGTTGTTGAAGGGGTTCACTTTGTACCATTGAGAATGCCACCTGACACCCACAACCAGGCCTCTCTGAATTTATATTAGATCATGGTTTAAGCCCATTCATGGTAATCTCTCAATAGTACAGATGCTTTATGCCAAGTTAAACTCAGAAGTGCCTTCAGTAACTGATGGTTAAAACAAAGATATTCAACACAACATCCTAAATGTCCCTTTTCCTGCTGTTTGTGGTCATGCTGCTGTGATCTCTAATGTCTGCTTGAAGCTAAATACATACCTTAAGCAATAATGTAGCGTAAACTGGAAGACTACCTGTGGTCTGAGCATTGTCAGTCATGTGAAAGCTCTCATATCTGGTTGTGCAAGTGTGAGTATGTACCTTTCCGCAAGTCTGAAAGCAGATGTTGATCCATCTTGTGAAGGTCAATTAGCCAGTTTGTGTAAAGTGATGAGTGGAGTATTGAAACAGTGTCAGAAGGGGTCGATACTGTATATACTGGCAGCTTTTTAAGTAGCATCATTCTTGATCTTTCTAACCTGCTAGCTCTTTGATGTGTGTGTGTGTGGTTATGGCAAAACCAGTCTTCCTGTGGTTGAGACTTTATTGTTGCTATTTGTTGTCTTCTGGTTAGTGTCTACACTTTGTCTTTCTAAAACATCTGTACAAACATAGCCACATATTGTATTTTTTTTTCTTTCTTACCAAGGCTATGTCAGTGTTTACTTTCTTTTTAGACTTACACATTTTACTTACGATTTTCACCGCACTTGTGCTCAGACACCCATGCTGTCTCTTCCTGTCAAACAAGTGATGTGTACCTCACTCACTCCTGCTCTATTTCAATCTGGACAGTCATCTGTGTCCTACAGGCGAGGTGATAGGAAGATTTTGCCAAGAGAAGTTAAAAATAAAGAAGCAACAATACTCATCATTAACAAAAACTTGTATAAATAATGGCACATCATTTCAAAATCATATTGCTGGTCTTGTGACAAGGGATGTAACACTTAAAACATCTGTTTCACCATGAATTGCATTTGAAGTTGCCCCGATCCAGGACTGGCAGGGAAAACCAAAAACAGGTGGGTGTAAAGTAACATAAAACACACTGACTGAGAAAGATCCCTGACATTAAAGTCTATACAAACCATGAGATGGTAGATACCATAGATAGATGGTAACCCTAGACTGGCGAATCTCTTGCACATACGCACTTGATACAGTAGTGCTTGGCACGTTGGAGAAGTTAGCCCTGAGGGCTTTCTGCCAGAGAGCCTAACCAAGTAGTTTCTCGTGGCTTCTCGTGGCTCCATGGTAATGGTACTCAATGACAATCTCGCGAAACTAGCGTTACCATCTAGACACGACCCAAAAGATAGCGCTGGATTTCTTTCTCATTCAGCAACTGGAGTTCTGCTCTGCTCTGTGCTCAATGCAGCCACTGGTGGCCAGAAGCTATATTGCAGCAATAGTACAGATTAAAACAGTGGTGTCATTTACATATCTTCCGGGCCAAGACCATTCTCAGTCATGACAGAGTGAGCTTGTATTCCTAGCATGCTTCATGTAACAATTTTGCTGAGCCCCTGAGTGACTGAAATGTCCGGGTAGTGTGAGATGGCCAGCCAGAAATATGATAAAGTATGCGGTGTGAAGGTCCTGGATCAGGGCTACATCTTAAGTTGCTTTGAGTATTTTTTTGTTGCAGCATAAATAAATAAATAAAAGTTTCCACTTCTTTCTTGATTTTGGATGGAAAATCAATGCTGAGTCTTTCAGAGTCCAGATTCTGCAAATAAGAGTCAGAGCATTTTCAGTATATGAGTTTATCATAAACAATACAATGACTGACTAATCATGACTTGAAGTGATTTAACAATCTTTACACTAGAGGTTAAGTGACAGAAACAATCAGTCTGATCTGATACTTATTTATAAAAGCTGCTATTAATACATACAAGTTTTTGATTTAACCGTGATAGTGACAACATGATATTGACAACAGCATGTGCAAAAGCAACATAAACAAAACAGGGGACAGCCCTCACGCAGTACCTGTCTGAAGTTGCCTCATTTTGACAACAAGGCCATTGATGACCTTAGTGAGAACCAGAGTCACACCACTCAGGATCACACCCATAAGGTTTGTTATTTCACCAGGCTCTTCTACAAGAAAGATGATTAAGTTAGACTCTCCGTTTTCCGTTGAACAATGATATGAACATATTTTTGAGGGAACTACTTTATTTATCCTTTACTGTCTTGAGACCTGACTAATGTTAACATGGATAAATGACCTTATTCCATCAGTTGACAAAGTCTAACCTGCATAATAAATATTAATGAGAGGCAGGGAGAACAGTTTAGCCTGCCTTCATGTTGTCATGAGGTTAACCACTGCCTTTACAGATGATGATGACAAATTCTTGACATTATTCATCTGATTTTGACAGTATTCCATCACACATCGACCATGTTGGAATAAGATACATTATGTTTCTTTTGTGTTAGCACCTAAATGGAACTTACAACATTCTTATCTTGAACCTTTAAATATGTCGCAATTACTGAGTATCTGTTTAAGTAAAATCCACAAAAATACAACCCAGAGTCAGGCAAATCCACATGCTTGATTTTGAGAGACAGTGGAGACGTTGGATGTCATTTCAAATTTTCCATTTTCAACTCCATTGCAGAATGAAGTGGAATCAATAGAACTGTACATGATGGAAATACAGTGGGGCTTGGTTCTGTTGACCAGTGTGAACCAGATTATCTGAGTGGGAGAACTGGAAAAGTTGGAGCACAGCAGTGTGACTTCTTCACCAGGCTGAACCTCCACAGTCTGAGACTCAGAAACAGAGACAGAGATCCAATCTGAAACAGACCGCAGAGAGGTTTAGTTCTCAGAGCAACAAACAGACAACAATGCTCCTAAATAATTGTAGTAGCAACTAATTCAGTTTTGCATGTGGTTTATAAACTAAACACAAGTTAGCCATGGAGTAGCTACATTTTGATAATAATTTAATACTTACTAAGGCTGCATAGAAGTAAAGCTGTTATCGTAGCAACGGCGCTTAAAATCACTGAGCTCCGAGAAGGAGGTTTAAAGAGGAAGGTGGGTTTATCTATGTTTACCTCGTCAATCACTGACCACACAATAACCTACCATACCACTCACACACAGTGCTCTATTTTCGAAGCAGCACAAAGATCAGCACAAGCAGCATATGACAGTTTAACTGAGCCTGAGGTCTACTTTGCCTGCCTCTATGGTATTTAAGTACTCGTTGCAGCAAAGGATAGACGTGAAAAAGATAAGAGCTGCAGTCATATGATCCAGTGCAAGTCAAGGTGTAGGTATTTTACTTCTGTCATTATTTTGTGTCCTTTGTCATATAATACAGTCTGATGAGAAACCCAAACAATCAAAATTGTCATGGCCGCTCAGTTTGACGAATCTCTTGCTGTGTCACCTTCCTGAAGACTCAGCTGTTTCTGTTCAGAAAGACTGTTTGGAGATCACTAAATGGAAGGGAAGAAACCTGAGAATGCTGTACACACACTAATGGGAGGCTCTTATACAGTCATTTGAGGGCCTTAGTTTTGAATGGAGTCCAGTTAACTCTTTACATCCATCCATCCATCCATCCATCCATTTTCTTCCGCTTATGGTCGCGGTGGCAGCAGGTTAAGCAGGGTTGTCCAGACGTCCCTCTCCTCGGCAACGATTTCCAGCTCCTCCTGGGGGACCCCAAGGCGTTCCCAGGCCAAATGAGATATATAATCCCTCCAGCGTGTTCTGGGTCTGCCCCGGGGCCTCCTACCAGTTGGACGTGCCCGGAACACCTCCAAAGGGAGGCGTCCAGGAGGCATCCTAGTCAGATGCCCGAACCACCTCAGCTGGCTCCTTTCGATGCGAAGGAGCAGCGGCTCTACTCCGAGCTCCCTCCGGATGTCCGAGCTCCTTTCCCTATCTCTAAGGGTGAGCCCAGCCACCCTTCGGAGGAAACTCATTTCGGCCGCTTGTATCCGCGATCTCATTCTTTCGGTCACTACCCAAAGCTCATGACCATAGGTGAGGGTTGGAACGTAGAACGACTGGTAAATCGAAAGCTTTGCCTTCCAGCTCAGCTCCCTCTTCACCACCACGGTCCGGTACAACGCCCGCATTACTGCTGATGCTGCACCGATCCGCCTGTCCATCTCACGCTCCATCTTACCATCACTTGTGAACAAGACCCCGAGATACTTGAACTCCCCCATCTGGGGCAGTAACTCACCTCCAACCCAAAGGGGGCAGTCCACCATTTTCCGGCTGAGAACCATGGCCTCGGACTTGGAGGTGCTGACTCTCATCCCAGCCGCTTCACACTCGGCTGCAAACCGCCCCAGTGCATGCTGAAGGTCACAGCCCGATGAAGCCAACAGAACCACATCATCCACAAAGAGCAGAGATGCTATTCTGAGGCCACCAAACTGGACACTCTCCTCCCCCCGGCTGCGCCTTGAAATCCTGTCCATGAATACCACAAACAGAATTGGTGACAAGGGGCAGCCCTGGCGGAGTCCAACACCCACTTGGAATGTGTTTGACTTTGTGCCGAGAATGCGGACACAGCACTCACTTTGGTTATATAGAGACCAGATGGCTTGTAGCAGGAGTTTGGATGGGCAAACTCCCATGAACCCCCCAGCAGCCCTGCAAGAGTAAAGAGCTGGTCCACTGTGCCACGGCCAGGACGGAATCCACATTGCACCTCCTGGATCCGAGGTTCGACAATCAGTCGTAGTCTCCTTTCCAGCACCCCGGAATAAACTTTCCCGGGGAGGCTGAGCAGTGTGATACCCCGGTAATTGGAGCACACCCTCCGGTCCCCCTTTTTGAAGACGGGAACCACCACCCCGGTCTGCCACTCCACAGGCACTGTCCCCGACCTCCATGCGACACTGAAGAGGCGTGTCAGCCAAGACAGCCCAGCAATGTCCAGAGCCTTCAGCATCTCAGGGCGAATCTCATCCACCTCTGGCGCCTTGCCACCAAGAAGCTCTTTGACTACCTTGGAGACTTCTGCCAGGGATATGGGTGAGTCTTCCCCCGAGTCTTCAAACTCTGCCTCCTCCACTGAGGACATGTTGGTCGGGTTGAGGAGTTCCTCAAAGTGCTCTTTCCACCGCTCGACAACATCCCCAGTCCGGGTTAGCAGCTCTCCTCCCCTGCTGAACACGGCCTGGGCCAAGCCCTGCTTTCCCTTCCTGAGTCGTCTAACGGTTTGCCAGAACTTCCTTGAGGCCAAACGAAAGTCCTTCTCCATAGTCTCCCCAAACTCCTCCCACCCCCGGGTTTTTGCTTTGGTGACCACCGAGGCCGCTGTCCTTCTGGCCTCCCGGTACCTGTCCGCTGCTTCAGGAGACCTCTGGGCTAGCCAAGCCCGAAAAGCCTCCTTCTTCAGCTTAACGGCTTCCTTCACCGCCGGTGTCCACCAGCAGGTTCTAAGGTTGCCGCCTCGACAGGCACCGACAACCTTCTGACTACAGCTCCTAGCGGCCGCCTCAGCAATGGAGGCTTTGAACATGGCCCACTCTGTTTCCATGTCCCCAACCTCCCCCGGGATGCGCGAGAAGTTCTTCCAGAGGTGGGAGTTGAAGGGCCCTCCGCCAGACGTTCCCAGTTCACCCTCACTACACGTTTAGGTTTGCCAGGTCTGTCCGGCAGCCCTCCCTGCCATCTTATCCAACTCACCACCAAGTGGTGATCAGTTGACAGCTCTGCCCTTCTCTTCACCCGAGTGTCCAAGACATACGGCCGCAGATCTGATGATACGATCACAAAGTCGATCATCGACCTGCGGCCTAAGGTGTTCTGGTACCAAGTACACTTATGAACCACCCTATGCTCAAACATGGTGTTTGTTATGGCCAGTCCATGGCTAGCACAGAAATCCAACAACAAAGCACCACTCAGGTTCAGATCGGGGAGGCCATTCCTCCCAATCACCCCCCTCCAGGTTTCACCATCATTGCCCACATGGGCGTTGAAGTCTCCCAGCAGAACTATGGAGTCTCCAGGAGGTATCCCTTCCAGGACGCCACCCAGGAACTCCAAGAAGGCCGGGTACTCTGAACTGCTGTTTGGTGCATAAGCACAAACAACAGTCAGAGCCTTCCTCTCAGCAACTTTCAGTCGCATCGAGGCAACCCTCTCGTTCCCCGGCGAAAACTCCAACACAGCGGCGCTCAGCCGGGGACTCGCGAGTATCCCCCCCCCCCCCGGTGCTTTTCATCCTGGGCAACTCCGGAAAAGAATCGAGTCCAGTCCCTCTCCAGGAGTTTGGTTCCAGATCCTGAGCTATGCGTAGAGGTGAACCCAACTATATCTAGCTGGTACCACTCCACCTCCTGCACCAGCTCCGGCTCTTTCCCCGCCAGAGAGCTGACGTTCCACGTCCCTAAAGCCAGTCTGTGACGCCGAAGGTCGGCACGCCCAGGACCTCTGCCCTTGCCTGCCGCCCAGCTTACACTGCACCCGACCCCGATGCCTATCCCTGCAGGTGGTGGGCCCACAGGGTGGTGGCTCCATGTCGGTTTTTCGGGCTGTGCCCGACCGGGCCCCATGGGTCAAGGCCCGGCCACCAGACGCTCACCATCGTGCTCCCCTCCCGGGTCTGGCTCCATGGGGGGGCCCCAGTATCCCTTCTCCGGGCGAGGTGCTCCAGCTCTGCATGGTCCGACTCATCAGGGGTTTGTGAATCGCTCTTAGTCTGTCCCCTCCCCTGGGACCAGCTGCCTTGGGAGGCCCTACCAGGGGCCAGTGCCCCGGACAACACAGCTCCCAGGGTCACAGGGGCACACAAACCCCTCCACCACGTTAAGGTGGCGATTCATGGAGGGGATTTTGATTAGTCAAACAGTTATATATATTTTTTTTTTTTTTTGGTTTATGCACTTAAATGTTTAGTTTCACCCAATCAGTAGGTCAAATTGTCCTTGTGCAAAACTATAATTGTAGTTTTTATAGATACTAACATATTAATGTTATTAACTTCCTCTACCACCATTCATATTTTCAGCTGATGAACTCACAAGTGTGAAAGTACTTCATTTCTGTTTTTCTGGACTTCAAATAAGCTACCATGCTGGGCCACTTTCTTTTTAACTGCTCCATCCATTTGCATGGTTTTGGTCAAAATGTGTTCCTATACTGTGAGATTTGCCCTTCAAATCATCTTCAAACAGACTACTCCAAACACAGATTTCACCCTCAGCTCCCAGCTGCATGGCGTCTGGTGCATCTGTGAACACCAACTTGGCTTATGAATAGTTTATATCCTTTATTCATATCCTTTATAAAAGTAGTACACCAAAATATTACTGAGGCAGCCAGGTGGCCCGACATTAAAGAGACTGCCCTATAAATGGAAAGTTATGGACTCAATGGTTTAGCAGCCGTGTGTCCTGTTAAAAGTGTCCTTGAACCAGACACTGAACTCCAACTGCTTACTCTCACTAAGCCGCTCTGGATGAAGCATCAGCTGAACGCTTAAGATGTAAATGAAACAGGAGGAGCCTGCTGGGAGTACAAGGGCCTGTTTTCTAGCAGAGAGCCAGAGAGGGTGGTGTGGCTCTGGAGGACAGAGCCTGCATGCTAACACAACACTGAACGCTGATCAGACTCTTTAATGACAGGCCTGCTCATCTCCCCCCGGCATGAAATAGGATTAATATATGTTGGTTAAAATCCTGCTAAATGTCAGTCAACAGATACTGTAAATAACACCAAGGACAGTCAGATCAAATGAACTTAACAGACTTATGTTACTCAGGTTCCTACAGGGACAGACAGTTGCCTATTTTGTAGATTTTAACGTGCAAAACAGGACAATTTTAGATGATAAAATTCTAGTCAATTAAAATGACTGGAATAACTTCTTAACCTTATGTCAGAGCTGAAATCTTAATTTGGTTATATTACTGTGTCATTCCTAACGAGCAGTGTTCTGTATCGCCCTGTGAGCAGACAATAGGAGCTGGTTTAATCACAGGACGGAGTAATCAAAAATGATCACGTCATCATGTGTTTGGTTACCTGACTGCTGGTCAGCAGACCTGTCCCCTCCTGCTCTCTGCTTGTGTGTGTCTCTGGATTAAGAGTTATTGTCTGTGTAAAATGGCAACATAAACATTTTTATTATTGGACAGAAACTGATACTTAACTGTTACAGCACAACTTAACTTATAATATAAACATGTGACAGTCACTGCAGCTGGAGTACCAGACATGATGTTACAATACAAATGTTCAGCTTCACCAGCTCAGTGCCTCAGTGCTACCCTCTGGTGGTCTTAGTGCGGTCACAGAGAACATACATTCAGTGGCCACTTTATTAGGTACACTTATTAGGTACAATCTAATGCAATCCAATACACCAGCCTTGCCATAACATCTATCTTTACGAAGCTCATAATGTTCAGTTTTTGACTGACTGCCCTGATGACTGCTTGTTAATAAGTCCAGTGTAAAATAAAACATATAGCACCATTTAAAAAAACAGTTTTATTGCATCAATGCTTAATCCTTTTGACTTTTGTACAGATTTCCGTATTTACAATTTCATAATTATGCCTTTAATAAATAGTACAACTGAAAGTCTTTCTCTAGTCTACATGTTTAAATATTGCACATGCAAAGTATGTATAGTGTGTGCTTGTCTAATAGATATGCTGTCTTATTAGCTATGTACAAAGTTACATAACTAAAACACGTGGGATCCAACCACCATGCTACTGAAGAGACACTGTGCGTTTCCCCTCCAAAATAAAACTCTACTTCAGAGACATGCAACCATTCTGCAGGGGCAGTTTGATTACAGCAAAACTGTAACCACAGTAACTGTAACTCAAATCCCAAGAAAACATACTCAAATGAAAATTAAAGTTTAAAGATAAAAGTTCTTCTCAAAGAACAAATAAACAATAAAACACTTTTCCAGTTAACCACTACATGGCAGCAGTGACAAGCTGTGAATTTGGTGGGAAATTTCCGCCAATACTGCAAGATTGACAGATTGAAAAAAAAGAACAAAACAAATTTTAATCAGTGTGACTTTTTCAGATAAAAAAAAACTAAACTAAACAAAACCAGTGTGACCTACAAGGTTTTGTAGACTGTTTTTGCACAAAGTGCTGTGTATTCAGCCTCCAAAATGTAATATTGGTAAATCGTCTGTGAACGAAACCTTTTACAGGTTCAAAAGGACTTTTTCTGCCATAGGCAAGAAGTCTATTCCTATAAATACACTGTGTTTAAATATGTGTTCACATACAAGTGCTGCTCTACCTGCAATGTTGGTAGATCAAAGTCAACCTATACAATATACATAAAAATCCACGTTTTAACATTTAAGATTAACACTTGCCAGACATTGTGAATATGACACCGTGAGTGAGTGAGAAATACACAAACACTGTGATGGGAGAACAGCATGGACTTCACCTCTAGATGGCACTCTTGCACACACCTACAGCCCTCCTTGTCATTTTATTTGAATGGATGACAGGTACAGTGCAAAAGCAATAACAGGAACAAACCAAATCCTACATGATAGACATATTTCTGCCAAAGAATGACGGTTTGATCTCGTGTTTCCATGTAGGAACAGTGAAAAACGTCTATATTGTGTTGTCTGGTTCACCTCTGCGGAGTTCTATGGCTTTGGCAAGAGGGTCGAGAGGAGCAGAAAGGGCCTTCACCGCCTGCATCTTGACGTGTTTGTGATGAAGCAGCCGCCTCTCTATCTGCTGATCTCCCTCCCTGCACCTCTGTACCCGGGTGAGCAGAGAGCACCGACAGTCATGCACATACAGAGATACACCTTCAACAGACACTTGAGATACTTCAGACGTGGGTTACGGTATTTACAGAAGACGCTGACTTGATCGCATGCACTTGATAATATGGGTGTTTTTTGACCCCCGGCTGGGTTTACATGTTGAGATGAGAGTCAGTGCAGGAGTTCAGAGCCAACCTCAGCGGGAATCAACATCTCAAGACGTGTCTGTAAATGATTCAGTGCTGTGAGAAAGTTTACACGCCTCCCAAGTTCTTACAGAATAGGCCGTGCTTCAAAAGGATTTGCTTGATTTCTTTTTCTGTGGTCTACACAGTGATTTCTATCACACAACAGGAAAGGTTTTAAAAATGAAAATAAACTAAATATGGTGAGTGCCAAAGTGAGTATGTAAGTCAATGACACAGATTTTTTGGACATTTCTGCTTAAAGAAAGTTACTAAAATCATTAAGAAATTATCAAAATAGTGGATTAATTGAATAACCATTTCAGCTCTACAACCAACAAAAGCTGATAACAGATATTAGTGGAATCTCTGCAGAATTTCGGTCACAGGAGGGATTCAAATTTAGAAAATGTGCTAAACTGTTATTGTAAGATTAAATTTCACAATTAAAAAACACAAATGACATGTTGATAAAATAGAGGATAAATTGAATGTTGCCTTAGTTTTGCACACTATTATTTCATTTATACATTTGAAATTTTCAACTAATCTAAACTCATACATTAAACAACTTAATGTTAAAAGAAACAAACAATGCACAGATCACAAACAAAAACTAGATTTTAGAGCTATTTTTGAGCACAACAACTCGTGCAGAAAACTTAAGGGGATTCAACTTTTCACAGCACTGAGTTATAATTCATGAACTTGATTTGTGGTGATTTGAAGGACAAAAAACAAAACACCCTAAAACACTTCAGCACTGTTAAAAAATCCTCTGTTGGTCAGTCCTCAGTCAGTTTCTCTTATTTCCATGGACGACTGGCCGAATTCAGATGATGTGGCATCACATTTATATCCAACTAGCGCCGAGTTTGAGAGCAGAAAAATGTATTTAAAACATCAATGATATGTTCGGTTTTGGTGTCAGTCAGTCAGGATTAAAGAGCAAAAGCTTCATTTAGCAACGACACAAACAGACATGCAAGTAGAAATCTGTCGAGGAGCCTGAATGCATCACAGCCACGAGACAGACACACTGCATTTAGAGTAAAAGGTTCAATTCAGGTTTTGTCAACTGGAAAAACTCTTGCTATTTTGCTCTTAACCTTTGTCCTCGCTCTTTCCACATGCACATTAAAGCGCAGCTGAATGAGGTGGGTTCACACCTGTTCTTTGGGGGTTTGTCCAAAGTCATTTTGGGAAATGTAAGAAATCACCAAGTGAGGCAGAAGTAGACGACGCAGACTGAGAGAAAGTGGGTACACCAAAAAGTTGAATTCAATCACCTTGCAAAATAACTCCTGGAGTGCACTGAACACCACAGATAGATGAAATATAACAGTATGAGCACTGAAAGGGTGGATTTTTTTTCCTTTAATAGGACAAAGAAACCTCTTCTTTGCACTCTGAACAGTGTTCACCCCACAGTGTCCAGGAGAAGGAGAAGATCCAAAACCAAACTTTCTGAGCTTCTGTGTTCATTCATCAATCTCACAAGGCCTGGAGTTACCATTTAACATTTTACTCGCTTGACTGCTCGGTTTGCAGGGCTGATGAACTGATGCCAGCACCTCATACCAGCCCACAAACGCAGTAGTTGAAAATAGAAAGTTGGAGAGCTGAAGTATCGTAGCACCATGAGAGCTCCAGGAGCTGTGGCCTGACACGTACAGATCCTTCTGCTCGAGCCCAGCATCTATCCAGGAACTATAATAAGAGGGCAATTGTTCCCTTCCTCTCATTCCCTCTTGGGGGCCCAGACTGCAGCCCTGGTAGCTCATCAGACTCCTGGTGGATGACAGATCTGCAGACACACAAGTCACATCTCGCCTGCTGGAAAAGCGAGCAGCTCTGAACTCCTGCACTCAACGTTGTTTTTTCTTTTTTTTTCTGTTTTTTACATTTTTTTATTGCATCAGGGAAACAGACACAACAGAGTATTAAGTGTAATGTCAGCCCTTGAGTGTCCCTGTCAGAGTAAAGGGGGAGGAGTCCTGCATGACTCCTCATGCTGGCTTCACGGTTTCATTGGATGTCGGATGGAGAGGTGCCACTCGTTCAAAAAAACTAAGAATAATTTCAAAAATGGATTTTGTTGATGATTATTTTGAGTGTTATTCCTTGAAGTTCTTTTCCTACCAACAGGGATATGACCTCACCCCCTGGCATGCACATGCAGGCTGGCTTGGTCCCCGCTCACAGTGGGCGCAGCTACTCCATGCCGTTCCTCAGCATCTGATTGGCCGCGATGAGCATGACGCTGATGATGAATGCCATGGCGAAGGCGCAGATGAGGCTCTTCCTCACGCATGTCTGACGGTTCTTCTTTGAAGGGTGAACTGAAAGAGAAATGAGAACAAGACAAACAGACAGACCAAGAACATAAATAAGAAAAAGTTCCTCAAGTGCCAGTTTAAAAGATGATAACACTTCTGTTTCTGACATGTCTTTGTTTATCATCTGCACCCAGAGAAAAAATATAATGAAGACAAACAGAGGGTGCACTGACACCAAGCACTTTTGGAGTGGTTTATTTATAATGTGTTTACTCCTTTATTTTGTTGGTCAACTGCTCTCCTCCAGGGGAGAAGAATGCCATTCAAACTTAAATAACACAAAATAACTGCACTAAGAAGAAGTCTCGCTCCTCTGTCAAGATATCTACTTTGTGGTTTGTTTGGAGAAGTTATTTAACTTAAAGCAAGTGCAGAAAATGGGGTTTGGGTTTGTAGAAGATGGATGTTGACATTTTATGCTTGGAAAGCCTAGCATAACAAAATAAACTGAGGACACACCTACAGCAGATATGAACTGAAGCTCATTTTCATCAGTTCTTTGATGGATGGATGGATGGATGGATGGATGGATGGATGGATGGATGGATGGATGGATGGATGGATGGATGGATGGATGGATGGATGGATGGATCATTAGCCACACGACCAAGGCCAGTGGAACTTGTTTTTGGAACAGTATGTAATGAATGGACAACAGCAGACAATCCACATGTTATCCAGACACTATACACGAATACAGTCAACCATGATCTTTTAATGGCAGAGAAAGTAAAATTCAGCTATGAGTTTAGATACTGTATGCTCATCACATATAGCTAATAGTTACAGGGGCTGGAATAAGATATGATTTGATTCTACTCCATCTCTGCTCAAATCTTTAAACCTGACAAGACAACAAACCGCCAAACCTTCACACAGTAAACAAGCTACTTGTGCATTCAGGTGACTTTGGCTCACAAATCCTCATCCACTTCTAATTGGGCCACAAAAATATACTGTGGAGTGAAATTTTCCACTGTGGTTGGGACCAAAGGAAATAAACTTGAGGTGTGATCTCACATTAAGTGTTGCCGAGCAGAATTAACGGCTCTGCTCTGGATCCCAGCTGAATGAGCAGCGGGTCACTGGAAAGTGACCAGCAGAGAGGGACACTGAGGTGAGCGTCACAGTTCACAGGACCAGACCGATTTTACAGCAACAGACGAACATCAGAAGAAAAAGGCCCAGCTACTCTGGCAGAGTATGGGAATGTTTAAACTATGAAATAAATAACACATTAAGATGGACAATTTAAATTTACACATTGTACACATGAAGTTCAGTTTACTCGTTATGAGCCTGTGAAAACATTTGTACAATGTCTGTTGTGTGGGAGCTTTCTATAGTCTGAAAAACCAACCCTGATCTGGGCTTTAGACTCAAAATCTTTTAACAGAAAGCCTGCATCTGCAATCTGGAGGTGTGAGATTTCAAAGAAATAGGCATTAAGCAGACAGGTAAGATCTAATAATGAATGTTTGGAGCTTTACTCATATTAGGGACTAAAAATCTGAATATCGCGGCCTCTGCTGCTACGATTTTGACCATTGTTTTGTTAATCTGTCTCTTGTGAGTCCCATTGACGTTACGGAAGTGCAATACTAAATCGCTGGAATACCCCTTGAATTTTATCTAGATGAAAATTAGCTTGTCATGGTAATCAGATATTGACAAAATCATGTTACATATAAACTAACAACTGAGTCTAAATAATAATATAAGACACGTGTAGCTAAAACTAAAACTGCAGTCTAATACAACCTCCCTGCAATAAATCCTACCTTCATGAGTGTTTCAATATTCTTTTTTTGTTCAAACTGTTGGTGTTTTTAAGTTTTTTTTCCAAGCCATTTAAACATGTGAATAAGGTCAGACTAAATATTAGAAAAGTGTCATTGTGTAAAGACAGTGGTACCAGCTTCCTGCTTCCTGCACAGCACTTAAATACCTGGCAGCAAAATCCACCTTAAGACTGTCAGTTCTTTGTCTCCATAATACCACCTTTACAGACGAAAGATATGGGAGGGCAAGTAAATGACAGCTGACACACACATTCACACATCAGCAGTCCAGGCTCTCTCTATGAGATCATTTTCTGGTTCAATCAACCTCCGGCACCAACCGGTAACTCAGCAGCTCTTCCTCCCTGCAGCGGGTCGGTGGACTGCAAGCAGCTGAGATGATTTTACCGGGCCGCGGTAATTAGGGGAAGATGGGCCAACGACCCACAGCCACATGGCTCACACTCGCTCTATTTTTAAACTCTCAATTCAAGAAGCACTGAAGTCATCAAAAAATGCTTCTTGACTGCTGTTCCAAAGAAAACACAATGTGGAAAGTAGGACAGAAACTGCTACATCTTTCTTGGCTTCAGCGTCGAGGCGGTGTCATTAGTTGGCAATCTCCAGTTGAAAAATACTATTCCAGACTCTCACATCATATAAAACTTGATGTGATGTGATCTTTAGCCAAATGGTTTATCTAAGAATGAGCTTTCAGCCAAATACCAAGGTTATGTAACTCAATACTGGATGTATGTTGAGCTTTTATCTCAGTTGGTTGGTTTAAAACCTGAATTTAACCAGGGTAGTTTCATCAGGAACGCCATGCTCACACTCACTCACTCACTCACATTCACACCTTGGAGCTGTTGAGTACAACCACAGTCTCACCTGCTGGCCATTGGTACCACAGTGTTGGAAATGAAGGAGCAGGTAGACAGGCTTTCACTTTCTCCGCTCACTTTGGTCTGGGGATCTCCCGGTCACAAGCCACCTCTCTAACTTTGAGGCCATTCACTCTGTAATTGAGTCCTAAAATCTTATTTTCTTAAAACAAGCCAAAACCTCTGGGTTGAGATTGTTTGTCATTTTTAGTTTCAATTTACCAGAATTAAGTATCATTTCCTTGATACATGTGCAGCAAAGTGCCTTATTCTCTTGAAAGATACTGACAATCATCTCTAGAAAGCTTCTGAGACAAAGGAAACTGCACTGTGAAAGTGAAATCATCTTTCAAATTTTTTTCCTTGTATGAAGAAAAAACATGTCTCGAAGGCTTTTTTTTTTGTTTTAAATGTCTAGTATCTATCTATAGTTGTATAAGTCAGGGTGAGTTGAAGAGGGCGTCAATGGAAAGACCATGTGTTCAGCTGCTGGCTGGACTAGAGATGGGAGGAGAGTTGTGGTCAAGACATTAGTTCTCAGGCCAGTTGCCTGAACCTGCTGTCAGCCTCATAAAACACCTCCTCGGCCGTCCAGAGTAACTACACCACCGCCAAATATCCACTGAGGCTTTTTTTCAGTGGACTTCAGTGGACCTGTGGTCATGAAGGTAATGAAGTGTACGCTGGTTTCCAGGCTGCTGACTTAAGGCTGTGCTTCAAAATTAGTTGAACTGTAGGTCAAATCATTTGAATGTATTGGTATGCTGATTGATTAAAAAAACTCAAAGCAAGAAAACAGTGTTACAGAAGTAATATTTGTTTCCTGTGGACCCTCAGAGGAGTAGCTGTTGAGACAGCTAATTGGGATCTAAATAAATAAAAAAATAAACAAATACTGTTGACTCTATGAGCAACCATTGACTTCACCTTGGGAGCTGAGGTTTGGGACCTGGGGTTTAAGAAATTATACAAATACATAATTTAGTTCTTCTTCAGTTGAAACTGGAAATGTTAAATACTTCACCTCTTGTGCTCCAGGAGGTTTTGCTGTGCTCAGAACAGCAATAGAAAAATTGAAATTTACATATATGAAAAAGCCAGCAATTGAAATGATGCAGGTGCACATCACAAACATGCACAATATGAACATACTACTAAGATGGGGGGCCTTAAATCTGTACACCTGTATGGCAGTTGTGACATTCATGGATCAAAGTTGATTTCCACGCTTGCATCTGGCTGCCAGGCACTCCCTGGACAGCTGCTACTCCAGCATGTTTCTCTGTGGGTTACGCTATTGGTGCAATTTGTTCAGCAATCAGTGCCTGGTGAACTTCTATGGGCCAGTGGTTACATTCTTTATTCTGTTGTTTTTCAGCTCCACACCATATTGATTCCAGAGCGAGGTGAAGCCAGAGGGAAATCAAGCGTCTCTTATGCTACTTCATATATCAGTCAGCTGAAGCAATAAGTACCAGAGTAGCGTGATGAATTGTACTCAGTATGAATCGCACTGTGACACAATGTATTGATTTCTCCATGACTGAGCACATTTTGGTGTCCCTGTGTGGCAGGTGGTACTCATGGACCTTGGGGCCGACAGATGTGATCTGTCTGTATGATCTTGCAGTGGTCAGTCTTCATCATAAACCCAGCAGGAACATCATGTTGTCATCACTCCAACAGTTTTAAGACCCTGATAAAGTGCTGGTGCAATCTGTGTCCATCGTCACTGACACCAGTGTCGGGCCAAGTCAATTCCCTCTAGGACAGGCCAGATTCACAGGCAGGTAGTGTTTGGTGAAGAGGAACATTAAGGGCTGTTTGGCCTCTGAGCATCATTTTAGCCCACAGAGGAAATGAACATGACCTGGACTAGAAAGAAAAATCTCTGAAATGGAATCTCACACATACAGTATTTTTAATATTGATGTATCCATTAATAATACTGTTAATGTTGCAAACACTTCTGATGAGAACAGTCTCATGCATAACAAAGTAGGTTGGGACCCTGCTCGACCATGCTGCCTTCAGGATATGTGGGAACTGGGACCATTATGACTCAGCCAATCCTACGCCCCAAATTCATGTGATAAGTGCAATTTTTTTAGGCTGCTTTTTCAGTGTGACATTCCTGCTTACACATTTGTCTGAACACAGCATTAGTCAGCTCTGAAAATGCCACAAGACCACCAGAAGCAGAGGAAAAAGGGGTTCAAATTGAAACCTTTACAATTTTGTTTTCCACATTTGCCCCCCCCCCCCATTAATCACCATTATGATCAGTCTGTTTTGACTTTGTATTGCAAAGACACTTAAGCTTTCCAATCAATGCTCACTGGCAGACAACAGAAAGAAACAAGCCCCTGAGAGTGAACAGCAGGACGTGCATGAGCGTGTTAAGAGGGTATGTTAGAGGTAAATTAATTAAAGTAACAATGTTTATTTGAGCAGATGCCATTAAGCCCTTCACTTACAGCCAAACAGATGCCTGTTAACATAATGCCCTGCACATATGTTGGTAATACAGAACTGCCTGGACTCCATACTGAGCACCGTGACACTAGGCTGTCTGTAAGTTTCATTTTCTATTCAACTGTAAGTGTTTTATGTAAATTCAATTGCTTTTTAGTCTTGTTCTCTGATCGAAACATCTTTCTGTCAACAAAAGACTCACAAGGCTGACTCTTGTCTAATCTGAAGGCAGGCATTTGAAAGCAAAAATACTTTTTTGAAATAGAATTTGTTTGAAAGAAACAATTACATTCCCCATTTTTATAGCGAGAGAAAGTCCTCGAATACCCTCTGCTGCTCTGATATCCATAAATCTTGGATGGCTAGTTTTGCAGAGCGAGGTCATGCATATTTCATCCGGGCCACTTCTGCACTGGTGACCAGCTAATGCCGGTCCCCATGAACACCCCAAATCAATAAATCAGCAGGTGTGCTGTGACTCTGTTGGCTGTGGATCTTGACGAGAAAGCTCAAATTCTTCCTGACATCATGGATTACTTTCTCTCTCTCTCTCTCACACACACACACACACACACAGCCTGTGTGTGAAGTTAGCTCAGGGACTTTCGCTCACCTCCCTCAAACTCTGTCTGACAGTTCCCAGAGTTTTCCTTCAGGCTCTCTTCCTCGTTGATGATGATGTTCTCAATGTCCTTCATGGTCAGGTGGTCGCGGAAGGCGTAGAACAGGATGTGTTTCAGCTCCTCCAGGGTGATCCTCTGCATGTCAAACTGCCGGAGGAGAGAGATGAGAGGAGGAGATTTTTAAAAAAAGAAGAAAAAAAAAGAGACCATTTTCCTTTCACATAAATAAATTGTGTGTACTTCGGCAGCACACCTGGCAGGACAGCATATGAACCGAAGTACTAACTCACGTGTGCTCATGTGACACAACTCTTTTTAGGACTAGTATGCAAATAATAACTCCATCACACTGTGCAGCACAAACATCTCTCATTGAATTTTTGCTGCCAACAATTTATAATAAATAATGTGCATTGTACGTTCAAATGCATAAATCATGGTGCATGTTCTTTTAATTCTTTACCATGCACATCCCAGTATCTCTTACATACTCACTCTAATGCATTTACTTTAATCAGAATGTCGCACAAAGTTGATGCTTTGATTAAATTGAATGCGCTGGATTATATCCTGAAAGTGATTGATTTATTGCTCAGTTTGAGCTTTTATACAATTTAATCCAAAAGAAAGTGCGCACACATACACACACACACACCAACTTGTAAGGAGAGGTTTGAAGGTCTTTCTAAGAGCAAAGACCAACTGCAAAGTTTGTGTTTCAGAAGTTCAGTGAACTTATAGCCTCTAGCTTGATCTTGCTGGCCACTGATTGCAGCCCCTGCTTGAATACAGCACTTCACCTAACACTTGAGAGCAGTTTTAAAAAAGTAATTAGATTTTCTCTGTATGAGGAAGTTTAAAAGCAGCAATACAGTTCAGAAAAACAGAAATAAAAGGCTTTCAATGGCAGGAAATCAGTGAATGTAATACAAACCTGACTGAGAATGAATTAAATATCATCACAAAGTCCAGAAGCAGTTGAAAGGAATGAATGAATAAACATGCCCTCTCATATTAACTGACTCAATAAACACAACTCATTGTACCAGGCTATTGATAAAATGCTCTTTGCTGTACACACCTGATGACTAGCTGATTATAAACACTCGTTATTTGGCCTCCGTGATGGAGGGAAATACAGAACAAGAATCTGACATCACACAGTGGGGGAAGGGGAGGTCTCTGACTCTTGATTGGCTTTGGAGAGACAGGGACTGGTAATTTGGGACGTCTCTATCTATCCCTGAACTACCCTTAACAAAGCAGCAGAGTGGCTGCAAGGTTAAAACACGTGGACCTTGAACCCACCAGGTGCTTGGGGTTTTTCTGTGCTGTGCTGCCACAGTCTTGAGTACCTGTTACAGTCCATGCCTTCCTCCCAGTGCATGCTGGGATGGGCACTACCCGCCCTGCGACCCTGAACAGAATAAGCTGTGCAGAGGATGGATGGATACGCACAACAATGAGTTGGACCGGTGAAGCCTATAAAGCTGCGTCAGGCAGAGGAGCAAGCTGGACAGTAGATCATTGCATATTTAAAAAAATAGTAAAACTAATTATATACAATGTCTACCTTTTCTAATTAGGGTTTGAATCAGGCTCATACCTTGTACCTGGTACAACTGTTGTGTTTATGAACCCTTAACAATTTCAGTAGAAACCAAGTGACTTTAAGTGCAAGCA
The DNA here is from genome assembly GCA_005408345.1 of Macquaria australasica. Lineage (NCBI taxonomy): Eukaryota > Metazoa > Chordata > Actinopteri > Centrarchiformes > Percichthyidae > Macquaria > Macquaria australasica. The sequence goes on from SEMN01000013.1 coordinate 2,487,916, forward strand.
AACAAAAAATACAGCTACATGAACATGGGAGCATGCTGACCCTAAAACTCAAATTCCAATCACTTTAATGGCCTGACACCAATGTTAAGGACAGTCTGGGGCATGATGTCATAGCCAAGCAATCCTATTACAAATAAAAAGTTTTTTTTTTCTCTTGTGACCTTGTATTTTTCAGTGTCAGTGATTCTATTCTAATTATACTCTGTGACATCAAGTCAAATCTTTCAACGCTGCTTTAAAAGAAAAGATGATAAATGACAGGCCGAGCTGGATGAACTTGCAGAGGACAAACTTACAGCGCCCGGGTGGATAGAACAGTAGATGAGGAGTCATTGTATGGTTCTTAACAGTTAGTATTACTTTTGAAATACTTTTGTTTTCTGGTGTGTAAAAGCAGAAAGATTTCCAACTCAGTTCTGATAAAACAGCTCCAGAATGCGTCTGCATAGATTGAAATGGACGTTCTGGTTTTGAGAGATAAGTTGGTGATTACATTGATGGAAGCATAGCCTTGACATTTTTACATGTCTGCAAAGACAGGTAGAATATGAGTGAAAAAAATCTAATCATCATGGTAAAAATCCACTGTTCAAAACATTTTGATCTCAATTTGCAAATCCCAAATCCCAGATTGTGTTTGTAGCACTCAGCAATATCGCAATGAATGATGCACATCCACAAAGAGAGAAACTGGACTCACTGGACTTCCTGGAAAGCCCATAATTACATAAGTCACTGCAAAAATCACACTTGGACATAAATCAAACATAACATTCACTGGACTTCCTGGAAAGCCCATAATTACATAAGTCACTGCAAAAATCCCACTTGGACATAAATCACTTACCATCAATACGGCTTATTATCTCTCCACCTCAGAGTGAGCTAATGAGCACTCACACCAATCACGCTTCAAATGTTAATCAGCCTCCAGAAAGATTCATTATCAAAGCTAATTAATAGTTTGAAGTCAATGTTTCACATTTTGTTTGCCGGATCATTAATCAAAGGAGAAAGTAAATGTAAGTGTTGGCAAGACAAAGGTTTAATATAAAGGTACATAGTAATAGAGTAATACATCACACATGCTTCAGTGAAATGTAAATTAAGAGCAGAAGAAATGATTATTCCATATGTTGGCTGTAGAAATGTGCATATGTAAACATTAAATAGGAGTGTTATTTTTGGCTGGAAAAATGCTGCTACTGTAGGTTGTTGCAGAAAAAAGTAGGGAACATTCAAACAACACATGAATCATATCTCAATTTGCAAATAATATTATTGCAACTACTGGTACTACTAGAGGTGATACAGCTACTACTACACTCACTGCAATACTGCCGCTGTTACTACATTTATTGTATATAATCTATTAGCTCATTAATCTATTCACAGTTAATTAAATCATATAATTATATTATTTATTTCTCTGTAAAGCCCTTTGGTGATGATGTGTTGTTAAAGGCTTCTACTGAACTGATACAAAAACTACAACTACTAAATATAGTGATCTTTTATAGAAGAGCGCTACAGTAAGGAAAAAGGTTTGCAGTACTGTATCAAGGTTGAGGTTATCAATAGTTGTACTATAAATTAATAAGCCATAGTATTGAGGTTTTGCATGCCTAAGGCTGCATTCAGACTGAACCAGGCACTGCGAAAAAAACGCCGGTTCTCCCATTCATTTGAACGAGGGTAGTGCACGTAGGCTGCGGCGGTGCGGGCTACAGGTGCCGAAAAGTTAAAACAGAATCAACTTTTGGAGAAACGCAACCGACATCACGCTGCAGCAGCCAATCACGCCAGCGATCAGACTGGAAAACACCCAGGTGAAGAGAAACTTTGTTTATCATGTAGCATATTAGCATTCCGCTGTTTACCGAGCAACTGTGAAGATGGAAGAGAGACTGATCGATCGGCGTTGGGATGACTACGTCAGCTATTCAACCCTGCAACAAGGGAGTACAAAGATGTTAATCGCCGTGCAGTCGCTTGGCTTGTATCGCTCTTCAAGCTGCGATTGCTGGTTAGTATGTGACACTCCCACACCGCTGCACAACCCTGTGCTAATTGCCGCAACGTGTGATTCTGTCTAAATATGGCGTGACTCCTTGCTTTTTCTTTCAGAAACAGACGAGACGTCCCACAGACAACAGAGCTCCGTTTGCTTCTCCTCTCGTCTCCCTCTGGGGAACAGACAAAGAGTGAAACGCATCCTAAACAGACAGATCCACCTGCCACTTAAAAGTTGCGACTGTGTCACTTCTCCCCAAGGGAAGCAGGTCAGTGGCCTAATTGTGTTTACTCAACCTTCGTGCAACCTTGCTGCTCCTAACTGCGTAATCTCCAGCGGACATCAAGAGCCTGCTGGGGCTCCATTTGCTAGGGAAAAGAGGGACGAGCCGGAGGATAGATTCATTCACTGAGCAGCTCTCCAGCGGCAGATAAGAAAAAGCCACTTTATTTCTCTTTCCACATCCCACCGACTTGCTCAGACTATATTCACATTCAAGCACGGAGTGACCTTTATGGGAGAATATGGTGAAAAAAAAGGGGAGTAGAAAAGAATGACGCCTGTGGGCCTGAAGTGACTCCTACATAAAAGATCTTTAGTAGGACACCCAGTGTTGTGTGACCTACAGTTTTATACTGAACCCCATGCATGGAGAGGAAACCTTCAGTAGTCTTCTTTGTCACACAATCTTCACAGAAGTTCAGTCTGAAGTGTAATCACATGCCTCAGGCACAGGTGCTTTTAATGGAAAAGCCGGAAATGTCACACACTGTTAAGAGTGGCTGTGGTTAAAGCTCACAGAGAGCCTTGATAGTGAAATGACACAGAAGCCCAGACAGAGTGATGTAAGTGATGATGGAGGTTCGGATGGTTACTAAACTCTGTCTTCTCTGAACTGACCTACTCGTTAATCTGTATTAAAGAGAGTTGCCACATCATCAACATACAGAAGCCTCTAATCTGTGATATCCGAGATGCCACTGGTCTGGTTTTGATCAAACTGTTCAATGTTTACTGGGACTTAATTTTAAAGAGATGCAATGTGTTTAGGATCCTGCAGAGTCTCTGAAACCCTTAAACATTATGGGCTAGGAATATATCGATCTTAATATGAGCATCAGCATCATCAGCGTGGGACTAACACAGGACTTCTCATGTACAGTGCCTAAACAAATGACTCATCCCACCTTAAACTTTTTTCTTGTTGTATTATTAAGTATTTCTTCTGATAAACGGGAAACATACTTTGTCAAGTAAAAAACAAAACTTCAACAAATGGATGGTAACAGATCCATTTGTAGAGATTTGGTTGGTATCAGGCAGGAATGATGGTTGGCCCACTTCATGCCTGAAACATTTAATTTGGAATGAAAAGGTGATTTTTAATGCTTGATTTTTAATGTCAAAGCTGAGAAATGCTCAGATTTGATTACAATATGACTTCAAACCTTTGTTTAAAAGAACCTGTATAATAATATTGTATTGACATAACTTTACACCTTATTAACAGAATGCACCACGACTGAGATGCCACCATGGCACTATTTTATATTGTGTTTCTATAATGTGTTAGGTACTTTGTTAAGCTCTATGTCAGGAGATTTTAGGAGGCTGTGATGCAAAGACAAATGTCCATGAGAACAGATTACAGAATAGTATCTTAAAAAACACATTTACTAAAATAATCTCTTCACCTAGGAATCAGCAAAATTCAATAAAACTATAAATACCATAAGAATAATCGGACTCAATCTAATGAGATGCACTGAGGATGATTTTCTCACCCTGGCAGGAACGCTGTCCTTGGATTAAACCATGAACTTGTTCGATTTCGCTCAATCGATTGCGCGCCCGTTCTTCACACTGCAAAGTGGAAAAGGGGTTGAAGATGAGGAAGGGGGAGTCACCCTAAAGAGAAAGCTCTGTTCTTCTCTCTACACTCGTAAATGAGGCGTGTTCAGCTGCTCACTCTCACACACACACACACACACACACACACACACACACACACACACGGTGAGAAGGTGCCAAGAGCCAGCATCCATCCATCTGCTGTGTTCAGCCCTTTGCAGTGCAGCCAAATTATACAGCTACGGATAATGTTCTGCACACACTGGAGAATCCAATTATATGCATTTGCTAATCTCAAGTTTAACGCAATGGGCTGGCAAGTATTTTGTTTTTAAATGGCAGAAATATTAATGCATTTGAAACACAGCTGGGGACAAGCTCGTCCTAAAAAATCAGTGGATTTGAATGCAGAACAATGTGGTTCAGCCACAGACACACAGCTACAGACTTTCATGACCTTTGCTCTTTTCAACAAGTCCTTAATACTCTTTTTGAAAATAAGCTGTCTCTTTAAATCTGCCACTTCTTTCATTGTCAGTGTGAGCTGATTTTGGAAAAGTGTGAAGTGGTGTTTGGCAGGGATCTGATTGCGCTTCAGTCTCTATCACCGTTATGACGTTTTTCCGAGGAATCCTGACAGTAACACATGCTGATAATAGAATATGTAGATGTTGTCGCCATGTGTTTGAATGGAAAGCAAACACAGAGAGGAGCAGAGGAGAGGATTTTATACAAGCTTGAGAGCCAAGGGAGACAGAGCTGCAAGTGTGTTACAGACAGAAATCTTACATTTTCACAAAGTAAACAAAGGTTTGTAAATTAACAATACAAACCTACAAACTTGAAAACTGAACAAAGACACTTGGCAAGACCTGTGAAGCTGTTAGAAAAGAGTAAAATTCAGTGAGATCTACCACAGAAACACATCAAGTCTCAAGGCTACACGGTGTTGACATAAATCACACCAACAATATTGAGACTGAGATGTGATCAAGAATAAACAATTATGTCTTTATGATTGCACTACATTGTGAAAACATGAAAAAGAAAGTGTGGTAGGAAAAGATAAAGTTGAAGAAAAAAAAATTCTTATCCAAGCAAGTTGATTTGTCATCCAGGAGAGGATGACACTTCTCTTCCCTCTGAACAAAATTGCATCCTCTTGCACTTCGGGAAGTTGCTGCCATCAATTAACTATTTCAACATTTCCTTTAGGTTTTGTGCAGACCTTGCTTGCATCACCATCCAGTCAGGAGTGAGGGAAAAAAAAAAAGCCTCCTGAACTTTAATGGGAGGTTCGACCCATCATCACTGACAGTGACAATGTTAACAAGCTGAGTTTTGACAGCTATAAGCCAGTAAGCTCTGATCCCATCAGCCACTGTATGAGAGAGGAGTCATTACTTGATTCCATCTAACAATGTCTGAGCGATCACTTTTCAGGACATCCTTCTTGCAAACCTTTCTACTGCTTACGGCTGGTAATATTTATTGCTGGGGTATTTATTATTTACAATTTATACACACTCTTGCATTATTCAGTATCTGATTCTGCTCCATGGAGACAGTTCTCAGTATCAAGAACATAAATCTAATAAATCATAAGTCTTACAGCATTATCGTAGCTTTTTGCTTGGTCCACAGTTCTTACATTTAAAGCCTTAATGTATTCCACACTGTCTACAGTGTACAAATGTGTTCCTCTTCACTTGTACTATCATGTTGTTCTTACACGATGTAATCACAATGAAGCTCTTGATATTTATCTGCATCAATGTCACCAAAACAAATTCCAGCACATGTATTGTTCTTTTTAAAGGATTCATTATTTTACAACACCTGTATTAACCTAAATATGTATATAACCCAGAAATAGGGTGGTGCAGGAATGAGTCCTAAAACCCAGAAATGAGTTAGCATTTTTGCACTTCAGGTTCCCTCGTCTCAAAGTCAATGGCTTTAATGTCAGTAAATACCCCACTCATGAATTTTGAAGCTTTTACGTGTCTGAAAAAAGGCGGTTGCTAACAAGTGGCTAAATGAGACTACAGAGGTTGTCGGGAACATCACGCTGAACACAGAAACTCATCTACTCACTCGTTCGCCTTTACAGCCTCGTTATGTTTATACTGCAAACTATTCTAACTCAAACTTTCCCAAAGGCTTTTGTAGAAGTAAGAAGGCAAAATCAGATTACAAGTTGGAAGTTTAGTGGTGGTGACGTTGAAGTCATGCGACCGTGGTGTAGTTATAGCCTAACATTAGCTTTTTACTTCTGATGATTCTATTTACGCTTCAAAAATCAAGTGGTGTTCATTTGTGAAGATTAGCTTGCTGAACGTGTAAGTTTGCCGCGGAGCTTATTTTCTGCAATAATCCAAAATCCAATGGAAAAATCCCATTGGCTTTTTGTGGGGGGAACCAGGGCGATGCCAACTTCCAGGTTGGCCTACAAATATATGTTATCCCTGCAGCACTCTATTAACTCAGCAAATTAACACAAACATGTTAACAAGGGCAATTACATGACTACACATCGTACACTGTAACTGTGTTTCTACAGATTTTTCATAGACATGCGACAGGTAATAAGGCCAGACTAAGCTATGCTAAGCATTATGTCCTCCCCTCTCTGTGCTTAATGCCCGGGTCCAACATGCACACATTCTTTTCCTCGTTAAAATGAATGCTCAGCATCTTTATCGACCTATGCCTGTCCGTCCCCGCTGAAAGGCCCCCGAGCCTTCAGGAGAAATTTATGTCTCCATTACCACTGCGTTACCCAGCCGTCAAAGGGCAGAAGATTAATTGAGGAAAAAAGAAAACATAACATGCACCATGAGAGTCACAACAGGCGGAAAAATGAATTGGGGCTCATATCTCGAACCAGTCACCAGAGCACTGGAAGTGACAGAAACATCAGCCACATGGGGCACTGATGAAAATGGACTTGTACTTCGATTCTCATGGATCATGCAGTCACACACACACCTCTTAAAATATTTTTTAGGCTTCTTCAGACACAAGCCGACACCAGAAAACCCTGATCAGAGAGGCTCAGACAAATGCTCACATCAGGTATTTAACAGTCTGTGAATTCTTCAGGGAAATCTATTTGAATCTCAGTACAGAAGGCAATACTCTCCCTTCAAGAGGTTCACTCACTTTACAGTCACTTTTCATTTGCTGCAAGCACAATGACATAATGCCAGTGCCAGCAGCAAATCAAAAGGACAGCAGACTTTAGACTTTTGGCTTAACTTGGAGGCAATCTGAAGCAAGTAAGGAAAGAAGGGGAACTGCCTTAAACCACTGAGCAAGCTATCAATAGCCAATTACTGTAAGTATGATTAATCAAGGAGAAATTACTCCCATTAACCCCTGGAGTGGAGCAGGCTAGAGGAGCTGCCTGAGGGTCACGGCCCTCATTAGCAGGATTCAGCAGATCTATATGTCCTGCCTCATGTAATTCATTGCCTTTACTGAAGCAGAACAAGGAACAGAAGAGACAGAAGGCAGGAGAGATGGCGAATAGAAGAATGAGTTGAGGACAGCAAGAGACACAAAGAGGCCTCAAGAGGTGGAGGGGGAAAGTGAGAGACCAAATTAATCCTAAGCACAATTTTACTTGGGGGTTTAACATTCGATTGCAGCTCAATTCAAACTTGAAAATATTCAGCACACGGTTTAATTAAGCCCAAAGGGTAGCAGCAGCTTTTGGCAACAGGACCCATACTAAAGCCTGGAACTGATTGTATAGTTTCAGTTTGAGCCATATTTCTCATCTTAAAGTGGTCGAAACTTTTGTGTTTTCAATTTGACCAAATTCTAATTAAAGCCCCAGCAGATCCAGTTCGAGGCATCAAACACCAGGCTCTAAAAGCAAGCCTATTCACCTTCGTACTTTTTTCCTCTTAAACTTTCAAACACTGGAGTGAAGAGCTGTGCAGTGAAGAGGTTGGACTTCACCTGTTTTGCCACTTTTTTTTCTCTTTTCTTTCTAACCAAAGGCCCGAAAAACAACATCCAACATGAGATGTAGGAAAAAAGCAGCGAGATGCGTCGACCCACCTGCTTACTCCCATATGTGAAATTAAAATCATCTTCACAGAAATGTCACATTAGGTGTTCTGTTTTAGCATGTCGAGGACTGCATCACCGAGGACTCAAAGCCTGCACTTAAAAGCCAGGGGGAAATGTTAATTCATGCAGTATTATGAGTTCAGCTTGTAGAAAAAAAAAACTCCAGCCATCTCAGGAAATGCTACCAAACTAAAACGTTAAATGATGAATGATGAGCAAAAGGCCTTAATCTTTTGAAGCTATACATTCATATGCACCATTCATCCTTGCTGTCTGCAGCCCTGATGAGACTTTGATGTACAGCTTGGAGAAAAAAGGTTAAACCACATCTCAGACAATGTTAGCACACCGATCTACGCTGTGAAATAATGAACAATGAGAAACAGGTCTGTCTTTTCAATTGCATTTCGCTGTAAAATGATTCTCTCCATTCATCTAATAGGATTCTACACTGTGATTACTTAGTAGATAAAAATTAAGAAGCTCCCCTCTAGGAAACCCAGCATGTCAGTATAATGCAGTCAGAGACATTTATTTTGATTGACAGATACATCATTAAAATTCTGGGCACTCAAGAGCACAAATGATCCTCCAGTGTGTGTGTGTGCGTGTGTGTGTGCGTATGCAAGTATGTGTGTTTTAAGTTAAGCGTCTGAGCAGCAAATGCAGTAATGTGTTGCTCACAGAGCTGTAGTCTACATGAGAAAGAGCTATAATGAAGTGAATCACTGAGGTAGCCAAGCTGACTCACATGTAATTAAAGCTACATGGGACATAAGGAGCATAAAACATAACATAAAAATGCCACATACTGTACACGAGAAAAGGGTCTTAAATCACACAGAGAGGATACCAACAGCAGGCGAAAGGAGGAGACAAAGTCAGATGTGCTTTCACTTCTCGAGAGGCCTGAGGTGTGTGCTGCGCTTCTCCACCAGCAGCAGAACTTCAAACGGCACCATCCATGTTTTCTCAGCGCTGGGAGAAGGAGAGCTACCAGACTGATTGGTACAGTAAGTCTGAACTGCTCAGCGCTCTCACCACCGACTGACTGCATTCATATCCACACTGTATTCTGGATAATAGCTCAAATGGTTAATATATATAGATATATATATATATATATATATATACACTAACCCTATTCTGGTTTACAACAGAATAAAAAGGGACAAAAATAATTGTAAGATTCAGCAACAAACAAAAACTAAACTTAAAAATAATAATAATAATAAACTTCATGTATATAGCACCTTTCATACAGGGCTCGCTAGCGTAGCTCAAAGTGCTTTACAACAGGCAGATTAAAATAAGTGCAAATACTGCACAATAAAACCAAGCAATCAAATGAATAACAAAGAGGCAGCAAATAGCAAGAACAGGTATGCTAAGAACAATATATGTGGAAGATAGTAATAAAACAAAGGAAGAGTAACAGAGGCAAAACTTAAACTATTATTTGAACTATATGTACAAATTACATGATATAAACATACAGAGGAAGTAGCTTTCATCTTTACCTTTAAGTGTCATGAAAAAATGTGGATTTTTTCTGGTCAGTTCTCGTATCTGTATATGTCCAGCCTTGACCAAACCATCACATGTTTGTTTAGGACCTTGTATATGAGCAGGCATCTCAAGCGGAGTACATACTGTAAGTGTGGTGAAACTCGAGTGGAAATGAGTCAGTCAGTTCTGTAGGAAATTCCAAAGACTTGCCATGGGTTTCTTTTACCAACACTTTACCTCAATATTAATTGCACTATTTTATTTTTAAAGGGATAAACCTTTAATCCAAGTATAAAGAAAACTGCCTCTGCACCACAAAAACATAACACAAGACTAGAACCTGCTGCCATAAATGCTTATGGTGATGCAAATAAAACTGTAGCTAAAAACTCATTAAGGAAACTAAGAAAAACTAAGCTAGAATTTAAATCTTCTTAAATTAAATAAAAATGACAATGAAAACATTTCAGACCAAAGTTAGCACTGTAAAACTCATCTGGAGGTCATCATGAAAACACTCTTCTGTCTCACGGTGGGGGTGAAGACCTCAGTCGGTGAAGACTCTGGCCAGGGATCAAAATGATGCTCTCTTCTAGCATAATAGTACTGCAATGCTCGGCGCGATGCAGACAAATGGAGTCATTTTCACTTTGATAATCCTCTATAATTCACCTCCCAACCTCTGAGCTGGAATCTGAGGATGAGCACATTAGGGGGACGATTCTCAAAGTAGATCAGACTGTTTGAAGGAGGGTGATTAGGTATATGGAGGGGTAGGGAGGATGTGTGCATGTGCGTGCGTGGGTGTTGATTAACTGTCTGTAATGTCACATCTCTGTGCCACCTTCATTGCAATTCAAGGCCATGCCTGGCAAAGGGAATATGATTCTTCTCCCTTCTCTGCCTTCCCAGCCTTCCCAGCAGGCATGTGAACGCCCTTACTGCATGTTTACATCCTGCATTGTGGCCTTGAATCCATAAGACACCCTGCATCTGCATGTCAGTGAAGTACTGCCTCTTCTTCACTACTGACAGACAGCAGTTCTTCAGGGGACATTTTAGCATTTCAGTTTGGGAAACTTGAATTATGCCTACATCAGTGCGACCAATGAGGGTGAAAAAAGATAATAATTGTGGACGTTTAATCAAAAGTATTATTGGGTATCAAATGGGCAAATTCTGTCACATCTTTTACTCAGTCAAACAGAAAGAAGTCCTTATAGGTCAGTCAGTGTAACCCTGCTGTGATACTAAGAGATAGAAATGATGTCTGAATGGCTGCAGGGAGAAATGGAAAATGTGATGCAAAATAACAAAACCACACCAATCATCTACATTAAACATACCATATGACCACAGAATAAAAAGAGACAAAAAGTTATAAATCAAACTTTAAATAGAATAACTATGGTTTATTATACTATTCTGAGAACACTGGCACCTTAATTTTCAATTTTTAATTGAGTGACACTGCTGATAATCAAACAAGAAGCCTATACTGATAAACTATTTGTGCTGGTTTCCTGGGCGAGGTATAAATAAAACCAGAAGGAGATCTAAATGTAGAACAGTCATATCTTAAAAAGTGGCTTTCTGAAACACATATTTGATTTGGATTAGTTATTTCTTGTATATTTGGAGTTTAATTCGATTCAATGCAACCACCTGTGTTCATGCCCCACTGTACTGAGGCTGATTGTAGTAGGGCTGTGCCATATCATATTTTCCATTATAACACTAGTATCATTTTTAAATGCTGTAATCATTTGTCATATCATGATATTAATAATATTGTGATGTGTTGACAGTGTTTACGGCATGACTACATATAGCAGAAACAGGCAAGGCAAGTGACAATTACCTTGCTGCTGGCTTCAGTGTGGAGGGAGTGATATTGATCATGTGTAAGTGGTTATTAATGGTCAGTTAAACAACAAAGCACAGTAACATGAAAGCAGTGTAAGAAGAGCACAACAGCAGCAACACAACAAACTTGTCATCTCAAGCAGAAGCACCCACTGAGAACTAATAAATATATGATAAATATTTTTCTTTTTGTATTTTTTAATGTCAGCAATATTGTTATCAGAAAGATCCTCTGCAATATTATAATAGTATTTTAAGCAATGCTTAGGTGCTTGAATGTATCTCAAAAATCATTAATTCAGCCAATTTGAACACACCATTCTGTGTCTATCTGGTTTATAATATAAAATAATATAGATAATAGAATTGTGTTTATAGAAAATGATTGGCCGCCAAGATGGAAAATTGTCTTTAGCTCCCAGAGACATAAAATCATCATATAGAGAACATATTAATAGTAAATGCAGTATATAATAAGAGTTGGACATGCCTTTATAAATGACTTTCCATTTCCTGGACATTACTTTTTTTCCCCTGGGAATGAGGGCATTAAATGATATTGCATATTTTTGATCTGTATGCCCTAAAGACAGCCAGAGCACAGAAACAATTACAAAGAGCATAACTTACTCTCATTTTCCACAGAGTATCAGGCTAACTCTGGAGGGGCCAACACAAATATTAGCCTACTCTCCCCTCTCTCTAGAAAAATCATTGTGGCCCATGTATTATTCATCATAGAGGAGTTGTTTCAAAGGCATTATGAATCCAAAATTGTGCTCTGGCAAAAAGAACAGAAAAAAGAAAGATTAATGGATTTGATTTAGGATGAAAAGTCTACATTTATAAAGCCTGAAGGAGGCAGAGGCTTCATATAAAAACTGCCATGTGTCTTAATGTTGGGAGCAAATCTAAAACCAGATCCATTGAACTACAGTACATTTCCTTTTTTAAAAATGGTATCTGACTTTCTTGACAGCTTGCTTTATTTCTTTGCTGTTGTCATGTGAAAACCCTGTATTTCCCAAATGTACAACTTTCAGCAGTCAACAGAAAAGGTCTTGTGATAATTTCATGACAGTTTTGAGTCTTTGGGGATTGAAAAAATGTCTCAAATCATGGAAGGAGCCCGTCACCATTCAATGCATTTGAATGCATTAAATACACCAAAATCGGACTTACAAGGTTTTCAACTGACAGTGACTAAATGTAAACAGAGCTAGCTGATTTACTCTATAAAATGGGATACGCTTTTTTCCAATGTGCTGTCTAAAACAAACTAAGCCATATCACTTTGTTCTGTTTATTTGGAGGAGTCATTGTGAGCTGAGAGTAGTGAATATCTGCTCATTAGACTCAAGGTTCCTCACACCTCTCTGGGTAGTTCTTCCTTCTGATATCTGTTCTCCGAAACACACTCCCACCTCAGAGAAACCAACTCCTAACTCTCTGCACCCCTTTTTTCCTCGTTAGCTTGAAAAAAGTTGTATTTTTGGGGGAAAGATTCAATGACATTTTTGCAGTAGGAATAATTTTAATTACACTTGGTTAACACGTCCAGAAATCTTGAGACACATCTTGGTTAAAGCTGCTGAGATCCAGTATCTTTAGCATCTAAGACAACAATTATTTCAGAAACTAGGCTGCATAATACCTAACTCATTGGTCTACTGTATATTCAACAAAGGAACAAACACACACATTAAAAATAGAAAATGGCTTTATAACTTCATAACTTATGTTAGTTAAAAAATAAACCTAATAGGACTATTAATTATGGACGATAAAGCCCTGACAGAGCAGCTATAGCTATAAACGTCTAAGTAAAGTTAACGCAACTTTAAATTTGGTTTAGCTTGCTCTGCTTATTTGAAAGATGGCATGTCAGTGGTCCTTTTGATAGGTATGCATGTCAGAAGATCATACTGTATATTCTCTGAAAAATGGAAATACAGTGGAGTGGAATTCTCTAAAGTTCTGAGCAGAAGCAAAAAGAAACCACAAACAAAACACTACAAAAAGGGTGTTAAGCTTTGTGCGGTGTGACAAAAGCTTAAAATGAGTAAAAGAAAAAATAAATTAAAAAAAATCTTCTGATTCTGATCCACCAGAAAGTCAGATATTAATAATGCAACTGTGTTTTTGCATGAGGAAATTCACTTTCCATAAATATACCTCCTGAGGGATGCAATAACACATCTCATTCAAAGTGGGCATTCACTAAGAAAAAACACAGAATGATTACAGTGCAAACCGCTCTAAAATAATCTCGCTCATGCTGTTCTGTCAAAAAGGTATGTGACCCCTAATCAGTCATTTCTCCGGGCTGTCAGTTTACCTGTGGGAAACATGATTGGTAGGCAAACTCAACAACAAGCACATTAGTCTTTGCTCAGATTGCTTTGGAAAAATAAGAAAATTATTAAAAGGGAAAGCGCACTCATTTTACATATCAAAGTCTTGGAGAGTATTACTGCATACATGAAGAAGTTGTTTTAAGTCTTTTGCGTTTAGCCTTCCTTAAGTGAGACTTTGTGTTGAAGCTGAAGACTACAAGTTTGACAAAGAAAAAAGAATCTGGGGGTGTGAAGTTGGAAAGAAAGTGACCTAACCAGACCTTTGTGGCCCGCTCATCCTTTCTGCTTGAGGCTAGCAGCTCGAGGCTACATGAGCCACAACTCACATAACACAGCCGAATCTCCGACTGAACTGCCGGGGGTCGAGTTGCATTGTTGGTAATGCAGGCACCAGGTTTTGACAAGGAAGAAGAAGGCATGGGATAAAAAGAAAAAAAAGACTGCATCATGAGTCTGACAATGTTAAAAGGAGTGCAATGCTAAATTGGTGGGTCTCCAAGCAGAGGAATCAGTAAACCCAAATTTGATATCAAAGCTGGACATCTTAATCTGCTGTGGATCCACTGGACCAACTTTGTACTGACACCCTATACATGATAGGCATGTAAAAGACAATTCTGAAACAGCAAGAAGTCTCAGTGAAAAAGCTCACAGCTACAAGAAATTTCTGCCAGCCCCAATCCTGTTAGTGTCGTCTATCCACTGGCTGCTAGGAACCCTGAGTTTAGTGGTGATTTCATGCATTTAATACTCTTTATGAGGACATTAGTTTGTGAAAATATGAGGAAAACCAACACAATGCTTGGTTTAAATATTGATTCAATTTGCTCCGAGGAGCTGCATGTCACTGATCATGAATGTGTTTTATTCAACCTGTCTTGTAATTTAGATGCTCTGCCCAGTAAATGTGTAAATAGCTCTCGCATCTTAAATCACCTCTCAGCTGAGAAGTTTTCTGCAGCTTTTGACCAGAGTGCAGTGTTGTCTTCTCACGCTGATGTTGCTGGTCGTGTCCACTCTTTTAATACACATTGCTCTGCCGTTTTGGATAAAGTGGCACCTAGTAAAATTAGACTTGTTCCATCCGTCAACTCATCCCCCTGGTTAAATGACACTATTCGTTGTTTCCGGCGTAAATGTCGGAGGGTAGAGCGACTGTGGAAATCCACCAATCTCCATGTTCACCGTCTCTATTACAAAGACCTTATAACAGAGTATAACAACATGGTTAAGGTTGCGAGGGCTTCTTACTTCGCTAACTTAATTTCTTCGAGTAAACGCAACCCTAAAGTCCTGTTTGACACCATTAATAACACTGTCACTCCTGCACCTCCTGATGTGCCTGTTTTTTTCAAATAAGGACTGCAGCAACTTTCTCTCTTTCTTTGTGGATAAGATTAGAAATGTCAGGGCTAGCATCACCCCTACTTCTATTCCCTTTTCTACTAATCATCATCATATTTCAATATGGTTGGTGAATTGTCATACATTCATTCTGTGCTTATTATGATCTTTGTGGTTTTATGAAGACAATTATTAGAAGGTTAGGATTTTGAGGAGGGGCCAGCAACACATAATCTTACCAAGGGAGCTAAAAAGGTGCCAAAAGCCAAAGCTAAATGTCTTGCTGCACTGGATTGTGTTCAACATGACCTATCAGTTGAGAAGCTGGCATCTCTGCAGTAACTCTTCTGTGATGGATTCCTCCCAGTGTGATTGTTAAATCTTAGAAAGCAGCCCCTTTGGTTTTCATTCACTGATGCCAAAACATAATGTTTGTTGTTATATGATATTTCTTAACATGCCAACTTATTGCCTACGTTAATTTTTGGAGTTAGCCTGGCCCATTCTGCTTTAAAACGTGCAGAAAAAAACACCCTCTTACATTTTTAATTACAACAAGCAGATTACAGTCCTCGAGGTGATGACAACCCTTTTTCAACCCCCCTCCCTTGAGTGCTTCGTCTTCCTTATGAGCATGGACATAAACTGATAATCCAAGTTGTCAAACCACCAGTCAATAATAAACAAGGCTACCTCAGCAAGCCTCCCGCTTTAGCACAAACACACAGAAACACAAGTCTCCACACGAACAATGCACATTTGAAAGCCCATTTTTCAACCCATTATACCAGTGTAAACCAGACCTGCAGTGCTTGAACAAAAGAAAAGTGTACATCCATGTTATGTCAAAGATAGTATTACCAACTCTGCTGACATGCTTGAGATTTTAAGAATTCAACATATAACTGCCTGGTTTATGCCATCAACAGTGTTTAATATTTCAGGGTTAACTTGTCAACAATTGATAAACTTTAAACTCCATATATACGTTATGAGCATCAGTTTGCATTTGAGGAGGAAGGTATGATCCTGTATTCAATATATTACTCTTTAAACTACTGACAGCTAAGACTAATACTGAATAAATTGAGGTAGTGTAAACTCAATCACAGAAAGTTCACTGAGGTTTTTACAAAAACAGATTTTTGTCGTTTTGACATCATGGAATAACTGGCATGAAGAAAATATAAGCAACTGCACAGATGACATGAACAACTGAACAGCTGGACAAGCCGAGTCAGGCGAAAGGATGAAGGTGGTCATGAATTATACAGCAGCATAAAAACTGTATCAGTTCATTTTTGTCAAAGAATTTAAGCCGAGGCACAAGTACATTCAGGTATTATATAATTATGTCTATGCATTAGGTGATCACATGACACCAAAACACCTTACAGCACACTAAGTGGTTCCTGAACTTCAACTGTATGAACTGGATGGTAGGGACTGTAAGGATAAAGAGACTAATGTGCGCATCCAAATACAGACAGAGACAAAAATACCTATTTTTGGGGGAAAATGTAAGTCTAACCCTAGAATGTGAGAAATGTGAGACTCAAAGCTCTAAAAAGTGTCTCAAAGGTGCTTCTAAAAAGTGTGCTAAAAACTTGCCCAGACGCTGCTCTGCACGATTGGCTGCAGCATAACATGAATACGACCACAATATAATATATTCCCTCACATTGCCTTTTTCCTCAAAACCCTCCTACTGCTACACTTTGCACAGATATTCTTAATAGATTTTTACCTTTTTCATAATGCAGACATTTCACATTGTTTGCCTCTGGAGGTTCAGCTGCTGAAGCAGCTATACTGCTGCTTCTTCATGAGTTTTTTTTCTAATGCTGTTTTAATGGACAGATTACTCCAGTAATAATAAGTAATGAGTCGTTAGTAGTCTGTGGCACTCAGCGGCTGCTTCAGAGTTAATCAGGAACGACTCTAAGAAATTGGTCATTATTCCGATTCACAGATATTTATGAACTAATCATTGCCTAATGACTCATTAATATAGTTTCTCCCAGTCTGTTGTCTAGTAACTCATCATCATCCACTATATAATCCTTGATTTGGAGATATAGAACTACTCATGAATGAGTCATTAATTATCACATCGTTCCTGATTCTTTCCTCACTCGTTCCTTAGTAACGACCCACATTTTTGTGTGCTGTGTGTTACCAAATTTCATGATGATATTCTCCACCAAAAACTGCTTGCATGGCTTATTACAAATTCAGGAAAATTACCAGCAGCTACTCTGGGTCCATTACTAGGAAAAAAAAATCTAACTGATGCAGTGTTCTGCAGCTTACTGCAGTGCATTGAATGGGCATCCAGTATTGATTTTGGAACAATGTGTTCCTGACAGCCACCACAAAATATTGTTTGTTTTGGAGTCTATGCCATGCAAATGCTGTTCAACCTAAAGACAAGCTTAAAAACAAAAAAAACAAAAAAAAAAGAAATAGGAGAGAAAACAAGAATATAATGATATTGTATTTTAGTAACATAAAGAGAGAGAATAGCAGGCCCAAATGTTTCCAAATGTTATATCCAGTGTACCTAGAATAATAACACAAGCACCGACATCACCATCAGCCCAGTTCAGCTCACTCTGTTCTCCACGAGTGAAATCATGTGATAAATCTCCAGCAGACAGAGATGGCACACACTGTGTTTGACAAGTTATGACTTTTGACACATAATGGCTTATGAGTTTTCACAAGTTATAAATTATGACAGCACTTACACAGTATGATCCAGCCTCATTCAGAGCTGCTGTGCACCTCACTGTACTCAGGTCACTTGGCATAAATCACCATCTCAAAGATGAGTCACAAATCGTTCTCAGGGATTAATTAGTACAATGTAGGTAACACTGACCCGTAATTAAAAGCGCAGAGAAGCCTTGATCTTCTAAAATGTGTATTCCACACACCTTCAATATTTATCGGAATTTTTGTTCTTGTTCATTTTTTAATTTTTGCCATTAGGCGCAAAGGTCTTACACTGTGCACTGTACACAAGCTCAATATATGTAGGAGTACAGTATGTTATATCATCCAAGCGTATACATTTATTTTATTTTTATTATATTATATCATATCTTATTTTTATTTCTTATTTTTTTATTTTGTCTAAATATATATATATATATATATTTTAAAAAATCATACACAGGAATAAAGTCCTCGCATGTGACATGTAGGAAACCAAAGTAGTGTCAGACCATCCTAAGAAAATGTCATCCTCAAAAGCAAAGAGGCATTGAAACTAAATGACAGGAGTTACCTCTTGTATTTATAAGAAATAAAGGTTAATCTATATAATAGATGCTTATTCTAGAGATGAACTGTAATAAAAAGTTATATACATGTCATGAAAGTCCAATGGTGTGTTTATAATTAATGAAGCCTTTTGCTAATTATGCGGCTGATGATTAGAGGAAAATAAAATGTTTGCAGTTGTTCAATTACAAGCTCATAATTATCCAGACGGGATAATTATATACGTTAACAAACTGTTCAAGAGCAGATACGAGTGAGTAGGAAGGTGAGCGTGTGACAGCGAGTGAATCATTATCCCATCACTCCAGCTGGTGAGGATGTGACACTTTGCCTGACATTAGTGGAATGAGAAAATCAGCTAAGACAGGAACTGAAGTGCTCCCATGGTTCAAGAAGACCGAACCAACACAATATAGAAAGATCCATACGAGTATGACGGGGTCCACTTATGTCACACTCCTGCTGAGTAAATCCTGCTCTGCTCTGATGGAGACAAACTCTGACAACTTCTGCTGGGGAGAATAAATACTTAATTATAAAAATCCTACAAAATGCCAGATGGAGGAAAATGCAATCTGTGAAACACTGTCAAATGCTTTGATAGCTGTGGATTTTAATAAGGGTTACAACAAAACCCCTCCAGCTAAATGCTTTCAGCGTTGCGTCGTTGTTGTGTGCTCATCATGATTCATGTTTTATGGAAAAGGTTGGGTATTCGAACTGACTCAGATTTTGCTTAAAGAGGGATGATCAGTCATGAAGCTACAGAGGTTTGTGGATTTATTAAATGGCTTCTTGAACTTCTCTGATGAATGTAAAGATCACAGCAGGAAAAAACAACAATTACTGCTTGCTTTGAATCTTCTAATAACTGCAACCCACTGTGTCTGACTGAGTCATTCTTCAAGATGAGTTTATTTGGTTGTTATTCTTCAAAGGCAGATCATTAAAATGAGACGCGCTAAATGAATGGACGGCAGTAAAGCTCAAGAAAAATGTAAAGAGGATGTTGATATTGACTCTTTATATAGAGACTGTCCTTGACTGCTTCATCATATCCAACAGACAAAGAGCTCTACTGGACAAGGTCAATTATATACAGCACTGCTATACCTACGCTTAAAGCCTAATGATGCCAAAAAGCAATCTTCACAAAAATGACTTAAAGGTCTTAAATGTTGCTGAAAAGAATTTAACAATCATTAAAAGAAAAAACAAATCTTTTACTTGATGACAATGACGTACAGTAATTCCTGGAGTCCAACTTCATGTAAATACTCAGTTCACTCTTTCATCCTTGTGAAATTTATTTTGTTTAAATTTAAAACGTGATTACTTTTGAAGTCAGTGGCTGTGATCTGCATGAGATTTTATTCCCTGTCCAAAGAACCATAAATGTTGATCTCTTGCCAGTTTCTTCTCACTGTTACCACAACTTTAAGCTGCATTAATCACTTTTTAGTCACTATGGAAGAGAAAAACTCCCAAACAAGCTGGCAAACCCACCACCTGACGGATTATCACCTGGTGGTTTGCCTAGTCTGCCTAATCCAGCAGACACTGAGCAATATTAGCATTCATTTGGTGTCTACTGTCCAACTGATGATTACTGCATAAGTCTGATGTCCACCCTCTGTTAGCGCTTTCGTATTGTGTTGTTGTTGTTAAAAACAGCTGCCTGCTGCTTTTAGAAAAGGTGCTGTTAAAAGCTGCGAGACTGAACCATACAGTAAATGTGCCTTAAAGCTAAAACAATGAGCTAAAAGAGGCAAAAAAAAATGCAAAACTAATCAAAATTACTGGGTGATAATTTACTGTGGGTTCATCTCGACGGCCTCCATCACGTTAGACAAAATCATTATATTTCATGTGAATATAACACTAAATAGTGCAGGTTTAAAGAATAAAACCAAAAAGCAATCCATTAGATATCAGGCCTTTTAAGTTCCTTTCTGCCACGCTGTAGGCTATATTCTGTTTCACATATCATGCATATTCTCTTATATCCTGTTGTTAGTTGACACAAAGGAAAAGTTGTAACTTATAAGCATGAGAGATTTGTTGATCGGTGTCCGGTGCAGTTTCTGAATTCTGATGAGTGGGACATAATGAGGCAGCAGCATGAGTTGTCCTGCTCGATGGTTTATTCAGTGTTTGCTGAACTGTTGGGTGGGCTTTTGAGCAGATGGTGTTATTTTTCTTCATGTATACTTGCATTGCTAAGATCATTTCCATTCTTCTATTGTCACACAAAATTTACACTGCATGTTCTGTCCTGCAAACGTCATGGTCTATTAGACTATCTCGTAAAAAAAATTAAAAAAAAGATTGTTGAGCTGGTTTTAAGAGGACAGGACAATTGTATGGTAGTCACCCAACAGGACGTGAAGCTAAAATGCTGTATCTATTCCACCGGACTAAAGCTTAGAAAACCTTTACTTCACAACAGATATTCAAGCAGGATGACAGAATACAAAATTGATACGTAGAAAGTCATACAGCACAGTCCATTAACAAACTAAACTAAGCACAAAACTGTAATACCTCAAGCAACTAATCATCTGTGAGGCATGTGGCGAAATAATCATGATAAATCAAGGCTTGGGTCCATTTTTTTCCCTCTGAATATGCTCCACACATCAGATGAGGTGTTTGCTGCCGAATCCTGCTTCTAGGCGTGAATTCATCAGGCAAGAAATGTGGGTTTGTAAGTGCAAAGGTAACAAACCCCAACCCACAACCACCAGCCTTACTTGGAGGGGTAAGAAAAACCCTTGTCAGGCCAACCGCTCTCCTGCACAAGCCAAGGTCATTGCAGCAGCCAAATTGGGCTGGCAGCACAATCGCCCCGCGTGCACTCATACCTCAAAGACTCGTGTCCTCGCTGTGTAAACCACAAGCTTCTGCCCCAGAGAAAAAGCCCAGGTCAAGCCGATGATTACATCAAGAGGACGGGCTTGCCAAGTGTTACTATCAGCGCCAAATGTCCCGTTCTTTCCATCACACCTGCTCGATTTGTCATCGTTCCCATTCATGCTCTCTCACTCTTTCTATTGTCTGCACATTCATCACTCTCTGTCTCAACCAAAGTCAGTCTGTTTCACTCCCATACTGACATTTTCTCTGTGGTTCTTTGTCTCCTCAGATGGCACATCTGTCAGAGTCACATATTACCATCATCAGTCACAATATCACTCAGAGGACGCCAGATGCTGCATATCAAGCCTTTTGCACTGTCCTTCAAAAGAGCACACAAACAGTGTGAGTAAAGGAAACAGTTAAATAAAGTAGTACTTGCTTTAATGTGATTTATAGACTGCATTAGTACAGAAAAGTAGAGAAGACTCTCTGGGCACACTTGACCGAATACCTCAGTCCAAACCCAGGATCCTTTCTTCTTCTGAGCACAAATATTCTTTTTCAGCAACATAAAATAAAACCATAGCTCATCAATGACAGATGCAACTTTATTCAGAATGCAGAGAATGGAGAAGGAAACTATTTGTGTTTTGTTATTTTCTATGGAGCAGTTTCTAAGCACGTGATCAGTGAGATGGGGACGCCCATGGAGGGTAGAAAACAAATGGCTGAGAGCTTATGAGAAGATTGACATGTGAAGTCGTTTTTGTGCCTTAAACTAAAAGTAGTAGTAGTGTAAAATGTTCATTATCCCAAGAAGGAAACCTCCCAGTTAGCTCAGAGTGCATAATGAGCTATTGGCTTCAGTAATGTAGTCAAAGACCTGGACTTTCTTGAGAAAGTGGATTGTTTTGCACTGTCAAAATGTGTTTTCTACCCTCCTTCTGCACACATATCCTTAATTGTTTGCAAGCGGGAAACCCATCTATACTCCTATTCTTTCGCAGATCAAAATGTCCCTTTCTGGGTCACCATAATGACTACTTAATATGAACAACTAAATGACATTTAACCAATCAGGTATTCTATTTCAGGTCAAGGACTGCTTATTTGAACCACACCTGTATATAACAACAGTTTTCATCCGCAGTAATTATCTTTCAACTGAGACATACAGCATCCGTTTCTTCATATCCACTTCAATTCATGACTCAGCAAAGTTTTACCTGCCAGAAGATGGTATCTATTGTGCTGCCCAGGAAGCCTTCTCTCGTTTCAGATGACAGGAGTTTGGGTCCAAGGATCGTCATGAACTCATTGAAATCAACCTGTCCATCACCTGACACAAGGGGGAAAAAAAGGACAGATTATTGATAGCTGATGATGTACTGATATTTGCATTGTTTGCAGCTTTTGTCAAATTAGTTGCTGGTTGTAAATGACACTAACAGTTGAGACCAAAGCCATCCTGATCATCCCCAATGGTGATATCAAACTCATCCCAACTCAAATCATTATCCATCTGATGAATGGTTCTTCTGTGAACTGCAGAGCACTATCCAGGCTGTAATGGAAAGGCAACCTTTTCTTGTTTCTGGGTGTGGATCTTGCTGTTTAGTCTCAACTTTACCATCCAATACAGTGGAAGTGATTCAGACAGCATGAACACAGTCTCGCTGGTATCCCTTCATTGGTTTGTAGTGAGAGGCGAGGCAGAGTGAATGACAAATGATGTTCCTGTCCTGAACAACTACGGCTGATGTGCCCCTGAGCAGAGCAGTCAGTAGCTAACAGCCTGCAGCTTGATGTGTGTAACTGCATGAAAGTGAAGCCAGCTGTTGAGGGAAAAGGAGGACATAGCAATGAACCTTCCCTGGATTAAATAGGTGTACAGCACAGACATCATTGCAGCCTTTGGGGTTGCAAAAGGTTTCTGCAGTTACAGTGTGTTTGTAGAAACACACTGTAACTGTGTAACTGGGCTTAAAGGGAAATATGGATGCTGTTTGTGTCTTTGTTGTTATAATATAAAGCCAGCATACTTCAAATCACACAGCTCAATACACCATAAACTGCTGAGACAGATAGTTAAAAACAATGAGCTCTGACTGATTCTGTAACACTGGATATGAAGCAGATCAAAGTTTACAGCTACTGTATCACTCACAACATGGAGTTCCTGCTGCGCACATTGATTCCAACAGTACTGATCTGGGAGCCTGCTGATACTGTAGTTGTTGAAGCTATTGCCAAAACAAACCATCAAAACTCTGCAGACAGCAGATTCACATTGATGTGGTTGAATTTCCCTGAATATTTTCTCTTGAAAGCTCTTGCTGTTCAATATGGGCTAAGGAAATTGTGATAAATAAAAATTCAGCAAAAGTAGTTCAGAGTTCAGATCTTCAGGTTCTAAAACAATGGGGTGGACAGACAGCTCACTCACTTTAATATAACTGAATTCAAAGCTTTGATCAGTAATTCCTAAAGTGAGAGAAAGTCAGTAATTGCACAGCAAAAACACAAAAGTTTTGCTATATTTCATCCTTTCAAAAACCAGTTTGTTCACTCTCCTTTCTTTTTGCTGTCTCATGTTTTTCACGTCCCCATTGTAAACTCACTTTACTTTTCTCATCTTCCCACCTGCCCTTCCTGTATCTACAGATGAGGCTGGGACCTTGTCAGTGGAAAGTCACCGATGCAGGGCGACTCAGTCTGCCCCTTCCTTCAGAACCTCTGCTCCTGCTCTGACTGTGGCAGCCGCTCTGGGGCATGCTGGCACTGAAACGTTTATGCCATTGACTGCGCTTATATCCATGCATATTCAGCAGGGCAAATGCATGGCTAAGGGCCAGATGAAGCAGTGTTGATATCAGAGGATGTCAGGGCGGGAGGATGGATGGATGACAGTGGAGATAAAGGTGCACTGGGTGAAGAGGTTTAAGGTAAGACAGGGTGAAGTACAGTAGTTGTGTGTGTACTAGAACCAGGCGACAAAACACAAGTGAGTTGTTTAAAGCTCCACCTAACAACATTTTTATATTTCCACTGAAACACATTACTGAATATAATGTTAAAGGGGTTTTAAAGCACATTTTCTGTATGGTCCAGTCTCACCGCCCTCATCAACCCTGGTTCCAGCAGCAGGCAGCTGTTTTCAGCAAACAACCCCTGTCAAAACAACTGTATACAACCTGCAGAAAGTGTATGATCTAGTAGCTTAAGTGCCAAATATTTCTCAATAGTTTGTGGAGACAAAACCAAAGTGATGAGGTGATGTTGAACTTTAGGTGGCCAGAAATATAACTACAGTGGGATGTTGTTGCTCAGCAATACAATAGTATCTCAGGGTTGTTTTTCTGTGAGTTTGTTTGGAGTCCAAAAATATTTAATGTAACTTTATTCTTAATGCTATTATGATTTTTAAAAAATCATTATTATAAGTCCTCAGCCAGTGTACAATTTTAAAGTCACAATGCAATAAAAAAAAAGACTTGTCTTGTTTCGTAAGTCTCCATATGACATACTGTAACATGTAGCTTCCACGCAATGTACAGTATGCTGGCAGAGGCTCCAGCCCCCTGGCCCCTGGCCTCTGCCCTGACTGCACCTACTTAATAATAAATGAATGTTTTTATATTTTGAAATCAGAATCTGTTGTGCTGAATCAAAACAACCCTTGTGTTGGATGGTTTTCTACCCATTGGTACTGGGTAAAGTTAACCCATTATTGTGTTGGTGCTATATTGACCCACGGTGGGTCATTTTTTAAACCACTGATTAATGTTCCCAAGGTGGGACAAACATTGCCACCTGAAGTAAAATACTGCGTTTGTTTGGCTGAAACCAAAACATTTAATTATACAGGTTCCACCATTACATGATATACCATGACATTACTGAACTGTTGTGCCAATTGGTTTAATAACATGCTGTAAAAACACAGCTGACAGTCAGTTGATATTGAGTATTTACACTGAACACTCCAAAGTAAAACCTCCAGATTTTTTCATTGTTAACCGTCAACATTGGGTAATATTGTGGAATATTTGAGGTTCACCCTAAAAGCCCTGTTTGCTTCTCCTAATACATCATGGTTGCATGCCGGCTCTTTTTTTTATGTATCTGCAGTTTATGACAGCTCAACATTATGCGCAAAGTCAATGAGTCACTTTCTGTGTCTGTCATAGTCCAAGGCACCTGTTTTTGACCAGTCGCTTCCTGTGTTCTGTCACAACCAAGCATCCCATTTCAGCTTGACACAGGACGATGAATTATTGAAGATGGATGCAAAATCCTTCTCCCTTTATTTAAAGACAAGTCTGATTATAGATAGAGAATATAAACTAAATTATTGGTCTCTGTTGGTATTTAGTACATGCCTACACAGTCAGAGAGAGACATGGCATCAAGGTCATGAACGGCAGAAGAAAAAGAACATGCGGGATCTATACTGAAACACAAAGGCTGGTGCAATGCTGTGATCTGGAACAAAGAAGAGTAGTCACACCTCTCCATGAAGGACATACAGAGCTCAATAACAATCACATGGATTGGTTTGACAGCAGAGATGAGAGGAGCAGATAACAGTATCTTCAGTATCTTCTAGATATCAGCTGGACTTAGCCGCTGGGCTCAGAATCGATTGCCGTGACCGGTGGATCCAATCCTCACAGCTGCCCACTTGGCCAAGATACAATCACTATCATCCATTCTCATTCATCTGTTGCTCTCCTCCACGCTGAGTCCCTTTGATCACTGGCTCTTTGTCATTGTGTCAACGCGCATGCATATGAGAAGATCATTTCAGAAACTGCTCTGTAAATAACCAAAAAACAGGCCAGATCTTTCACACTTCATACTGGTCAATTTAACAGCATGAAGACCTGTTCTCACATTGTTCTCGAACAAATTTCTTCCAATCAGTGTGTGCTGGAACTGGTTATAGCCCCCTGTGTTTCCATGTGGATATATGTGAGTATGAATTAATGAATTTGGGCTACATCTAACAATTATTTCCATTAATCTTACAATTTACTTCTGAATTAAATTGATGAATCATCTATTAGTAATGTGAGAAAATAGTGAATAATGTACTTTACATTACTGTATTTGTTTCTGGTATCTTATTGCATAATAAACTATCATCAAAGCCTTTATGTTAGATGTTTTATTTGATTATAGCTTTTCAACAGGCATCATTTTTTGTTTGTGCACTCTTATGTTGCTTTCAGCCTATTCTTCTCAGTGTCCACGGGTCAGATCTCTGTGTGTGTGTGTGTGTGTGGGGGGAGTGTGCATCACCTGTGGGCACCAAAGTTTTCAAAGAATTGTACACATACAGGTTTTAAGGACTCTTATTCCAGGGTTATAGCTTATAATAGCCAAAGCCTGTATGTGAGAAGGCAATCTTATACACACCTGAAAGCCTCTCTAGACATGAAGTCAGTGTGCGGGCCTTTCTCTGCATTTGTTTATCTAGACCTATTGGATCATATTTGAGTGAGCTGTCTTTATCGAATAGAAGTTTGGCAAACTAATGAGCAGAAAGACACAGCCGTTCCTCAGATTCAATAATGCCCAAATAAAATAAAAATTAAAAAAACAGTATTTTGCTAATGACATCAGTCAATACAAACAAGTTGACCCGGGTCATTTAGTGGGAAAGAGGTTTTCCAAACAACAACTCCAACAAACTTAGATTCAATACACTGAGGCAGAAAGAACAATGAGAACCAAGTGAATAAATAAATAAACAAACAGCACTACACTTTATAGGCTTCCTGAGACAAAAGCTGCTGTGACCTTCA
The DNA here is from genome assembly GCA_005408345.1 of Macquaria australasica. Classification (NCBI taxonomy): domain Eukaryota; kingdom Metazoa; phylum Chordata; class Actinopteri; order Centrarchiformes; family Percichthyidae; genus Macquaria; species Macquaria australasica. Next base: position 2,514,897 of record SEMN01000013.1, read on the forward strand.
TCAGTTCCGAAAGTAGCCTCATCTGCTTCTTCAAGTCACAGCAGACGATGCAACAAGACCCGGCCCTGAGGCACAAAAGCAGCTACAGTCTCCTGAGATTCTGCAGCGGATGAGTCAGAAGAGGAATAAAGGCAGTCTAACTTCTTAAACTTTAATATTCAACCTTGAACATTTACAGCATTTTTCTCTCCAAAGTGAAACTGAAAAGCACTTATCAAAGCCTGTGATAGCAGCATGAAGAATTTGAATATTTTCCCAGTGATCTTACATTTGCATATTGCATTTTCCCCTCCCGCCTTATGCAATTTTAAGAGTCTATCCTTTATAAAATGTCAATCACAGTTAATGCAGACAGCTTTGCCTGAAGCCTGGCTCTGCACCAACGCTGCCTGCAAGAGGAGGGATTGCTGCTTGTGTTTGTGTTTTCTTGCTGCTGAGAGTGTTCTCTCTTCGAGGACAAAAGGTCAAAAGGTCACAAGGTCACAGGTGAGGATGGTGCTGCAGAAATACACCTCAGCTCATTCAGATTGTTTTGACAGCAGGAACCATAAGCATCCTGGATGTATCATTACACCACAGTTTTGTGATGCATTTCCCCACAGATTCAGGTGCTGCACCGAATGCATCGACACAGTTTAGTTAAGTTCTAGCTGGACAACCAATATGAAAACCCACTTTGATCTACAGTAACTATCCCCATGTCATGTGTGCATACATTTTATCAATCTCACATATTTCTTTATTTGGCTTGTTCTTTCCCGGGGTCAGTTTCATGTTGGTGGAGTAGTTGAGATTAAAGTGAGTACACACTCATGGAATGCATGAATGTGAAAAATGTTTTATGCATGACAGAGGAATATGTAATTTGTGCATCTGAAACAGTCGTTTTCTGTAAATCCTTGCAAAGTTGCCGGTTGATGCGACCATATGCCTCATGGTGTCATTTTATATCTGTGCATGATGTAAGACATATGGGGAGAAACCCAATCTGCATCGCACAGTACATTTTTACACCTGTGTGTGTGTGCGTGCGTGCGTGCGTGCGTGCGTGCATATGTGACTCACCATCCATGTCTAGTCTCTGCATGATGATGGCCAGCTCCACCTCACTGGGCATGTAACCCAGAGAGCGCATGGCCATACCCAGCTCCTGTTTGGAAATGAACCCATTTCCGTCACGATCCAGCACCTTAAACGCCTCCCGGATCTCTGCCAAGACAAACAGGAAATCGACTCAGCATCTATAAACAAAGCCCACCTTGCCTGCTTCTAAGTTGCACAAACACAAACACTTATTCATGTTCATCTACAGCACTGTGTGTATTAGTCTGCCAGACGTCCACGTTATTATTTCTCCACACTGTCCTCTGTATTTTTGGGATTCCTTTCCTTTGGCAGTGATACATTTCTCACAACTTTGAATTCATCTTGCATTTAATGAAGTCACTTGTCATCTCACCCTTACTCCCCGTTCATCATCATCATTCGTGCAACTCTCTCTACCTCCCTCCCTCCCTCTCTCTCTTCCTGTCTGACCCAGCTTTGGGCTGCGCATTATGCAATTGGTCTCGCACCACTGCCTCAAGTTAACAAGATCAATTCCACCCATCGATTCATTTTCTCCACCTGCTGTCACGGCCGCTGTCGTTGTTTCACATTCTCCAACATAACCTTTCAGTGTGTTCCTTTAGTCTCTTTGTCTTTTGTTTCCTCCTTCATGTTTTACAGTATATTTTTAATCTTTCAGTTAGTTAATTATCCAAAGCTACATTAAAGAGCTAGCACACTAAAGGGGTGGAGTTTGCATAGGGGCACTTGTCTGTTGCCAGGGTGAAACCTGTGACCTTCAGGTTATTGGACTTTCCCCTTCAACCACTAAAAGTATTGTAGAATATCACTCTCACTGCTGCTGCTCTATAAATAACTACTCCTGCTCTGTACAGCTAACAGGTGTCAAGAAATCTTCTCACTTCTTATTGATGTTGCATCACGTCTGTATACATGGTTTAGTCATCACAGAAGGAAAATGACTGCTTTATTTATCACCATAGGATCTGGTGGAGGTTCCTTACTGTGGGATAACTCATCTTATAAAACACATTTGTTTTACCTACAAGGCACAGTGGCAGGTCCCACTCAAAGTTAACTTTGTACTTTCACTACATTACCATTATCAGAGGCCTGAAGATGTCATAATATACGATATCCCTTGAAAAGAACAAGTCAAGTGAATTTTATTTATAGAGTCCAAAGTCATAGAATTGCCTTAGAGAGATGTAACAAAGCAAGGATTGTAAAAAAGTCAGGAACAAACACATTTTTTCATCTCTCCTATCCTGGTAATCATCTTGTGACCCCTCAGATGTCTCTTGAGACCCGTCATGGTCTGATCTACACTGCAGTTATACCGTTACTTGATGAAATGTCTTTGGCTGCAGTGTGGTGACACCTCTGTGGTTTTCCATATTTTCACTTTTCGAGTGACCAATACTCATGAGAAATACTGCAGCTGCATGAAAGCCAAAGTGTGGAAATGAAGCTAATAAAACACCTTGCAGCCCTACAGAAAATACCAATTTGTTCAGTTTCTGTTGAGACTCACAGCAATGTTGATTTAACTCAGTGGTCAATTTTGAGGATGTAGTTTGAAGTTTTGTTAATACACAGCACTACAAAGACAGAGTTTCAGAGGGACTTTTTTCTGTGACCACTGTCCCTCTTTGCCAGTACTGTTTTCCAGTGTTTGGAATATGACATAATGTTTTTTTACAGACTGTAGTTTTACTGTATTGGTGACCCATGCACCAGCAATTCAAGAACAGAAAACAATAAATCACATTTAGAAAAAGGAAACACACGTAACATTAATTTGAAATCAATTACCAAAAGGTGTATGTGAGTTTTCAGGCAAGATAAGTCACATCATGTAGCAAGAAGAAAATCTCAAATCATGATGCCAACACATGAAAACTGTCTGAGGAACAATAAAGATGACTTAAAAATACATAACAGGGTATGTACTTAAAGGAATCCCTGTGGAGTTTTAGGCCTCTGGTAGCACTATGGAGCTGTTTTGGGTGATATGATACACATAGTCCTACCAATGGTGTCACACTATTCCACTGATCAACAGGTGGTGGATGTAAACAATGCTAGATTTAAAATACTATATAAAACTTAAAAGATGCAAATGTTTTAGTAGGAAGGAAAATCGACACTGTTGCTAGACCTCACGGACACACACAACGCTGGACGTAAACATAACTTTTGTTCGTTTACAATCAAACTCAACAGGACACTTTAACACTACACCCCTTTAAAAATGACCATCAAGTTAAAATAAAAGCTTCAGTCTCAGCAAAACCTTTACTGTATTGTAATGTCAGGTGTTTTATTTTGTCCACCACCCATGTAAATTAACTTTAAGATGATTTAATTCTGATTGTGGCATCTTTTATATTTTCAACCCCTGTTTCAAATGAGTTCTTCAGTCAGCATAATAGCAGTACTTATATTGATGTCTTGGGTTTGTTGGGTTTGTTGTGCTGCTGAAGCTACATTTTACTCAACTGACTCACTCTCACAGCAGAGACAAAAACGCCTCACTTGTACACAGTTGAGTCAGCAGCTGGTTCACTGGCTTGCTCAACGTGTGATCAAGTCGTCAGTGGAAGGAGTCAGAGCGGCTTCACCGTGCTTTAATAAATGCATATTTCATAAGTGTGCCTACAGTCAGGAGAGGGTGTAGGATGGCAAGAAAAGAGAGAGAGACTGACAGGCATCTGGTGTTTTTAAATAGAGGTGGAATGTCACTTCTCTGAAGAACACTATGACTGCATGACATGCATGAGCACACTGTTGAGCACTGAATAATTTGAGACTGGAAAGTGGAATAGATGGGTTTAACTCCATCCTTCCTGGGAAGCACAGACGCAGAGTCTTTCAAGGGGACATATAGAGGACATACACTGCATCTGTGTGCAAGTGTTGGATCCAACAGCAACAAAAACTGACAAATTCAGTTATATCACATCTAAGATTTTAAATGCAATACTTAAATGCAACACAATCTTTGACAGTTGTAAAGAATTTGTTGTAGGGCTCTCATAAGTACATAAAAATAATGCAGCATAAGACAAGACAGGACAATATCACAAAATGTAGGCACAAAGGGAAAAAAATCCATCTTAATTGAGTAGAAATATATTGCTATTGAGTGTTTTTTCAGTGATTCTTCAGGGAACAAACATGCTCATTAAGAAATGAGCCCATCAATCACCTTATTATCTGCTGCACTGCTGCCATTCTGAGCCAGTCTGCCAGCAAATGATTTGGAACATCAAAACATTAATGGAGCGTAAATTATGAATTGCCTCAGAACAGTGTTTTGACTGCGTTGAGTACCTACAGTAGATAATAAGAGGTCAAAGTCTCTGACCTGCATCAAAACAGCATGTTACTGCTTCCCCAAACAGCTGGTCCTGAGCAAATGAAGCGCTATCATCATTTGTAACAATACAAAGCTTTGTTTTACAGATAATATTTTCTAGGATGCACACATCCAAATGCTAAAAAACACACATCAAATGCATACAAATTCTTTTCCCAACATTAAGATGAGCGTCTCATGAATAACTATCAGTGACTCAGGCCTTTGTTGAGTACTTTCTTGTGTCTGGAGCGTGTTGGAACAGAATATCAACATGGAGACTAGGTTTACATATTCAAATGACTCAGTCGATGTCATGCACAAATGCTCCTATCCATCAAGACTCATGGCACATGGGGAATTATGAACTGTTTCCCAACTCAAAATCTGACATTTGGCACAGCAATATTTCTACCAAAAATGACAGAAGTAACAAAAGACGTCACAGCAAACTCCAACTTAGATGGAGCAGAATCCTGAAGTGGTAGAACTTGTTAATTTTGAATGCAAATTATACCTTGCAGTGTTAAATGTTTATGAGGGCATCTGTTTATTGTGAGTGTACCCATGACCGTGTGTGCTTGAACGATTGGTGCCTGTTTACTCGCATTATGTAATCTGCTCACTATCATATTCTAATTGACCTTTTGGATACAGAAGCGATGCTTGGTGTCAACAGAGACCCAGCTAGCACATGTGCAAACGTTGTCACCAGAACTTTGACTTCAGCAACACAACTGTAACATAAGGGCAAGGAAAAAAGAAAACACGATCACATCACAGCTGTCCAGCACTCTAAGGTGCACTAAATAAACCAAATATAATTTTCTCTAAATGTGCAGACAGTCTGGAATCACAAGAGTAATACTGACATACTCCTTAAGACAGTAATGTACATACTGCACATTATTCTTTTATACTTAAATGTACCTTACATCATGATGCATTTCAAGAGTCTGTGATCAAATCTTTTCAGCTAATATGACTTTAAGTGTTCATCTTTTTACCATGCAAAGAAGGTTAAGACGATTTGACGGTGCCACACATTGAACAAACTCACCATACTACATTTGTCAACTCTGAATTTTTGTTTTCACTGAAAAATACTTCAGTAAGACCATGTCACTGCAATGTCCTGGCTTTGTAACCAGCCACAGACATGTCTTTTTTTGTTTCATCCAACCAACAGTAAAAAAAAAAAAAAGAAAAAAAAAGAAGAATTTACCATAAGACATGACAAAGAAAATCAGCAAATCCTCAAATGTGAGAAGCTGGAACTGGAAATATTTTTGCTTGAAAAATTCATCAATTCTCAAAATAGTTGCCGACTAATTCTCTGTCGATCGACTAATCAATTAATCAACTAATGGTTTTAGCTCTGGTTAGATTCATTAATACAAACCTAATATGGGATAAGGCTATTAAAACAACTAGAAAAAGAAATTATAAAAAGACCGTTTCATACATTTATATTATATCTGTAACAAACACTTTGTTTTTTGATTTTGATTGACAGAATGAATGTGATTTTTTTTTTTTTTTTTGGATCTCAGGCTACTACGGTGTCGGATCTGAAAACAATGTGTTCCATATTTGGCTCCTGGCACCAGTATTATCAATGACTTTAGGTGTGGTGGGAAGGGAAAACACAGTCAGCACCCTGGATAGTTCCCCAAACTCCTGCTAAGACAAGTTGTCTGTTGCAAGTAATTGTGATTCTGTCTGTGAGCTGCAGGCAGTCTAACAGGCACATATGGTACAGCACACCTGGTTCCAATTCCATGACCAGTAGCATGACTCCTAGTACCAGTCCTGTAGTTAGTCAAGTCCCTCAGCCACTTGCTAAGTTTGGCGACAGAGCATCTGCACAGCCCAAGCACAAAAACTGCCAAGTGGGAACTGCTGTTTATGTGCCCATAGAGTTGGAAACAAGCTGCTTAATGCTGGTGCCCGTCAGCCTCCCAGTTCCTTCTCCCTCTCTCCCCTAAGGAAAGCTCAGTGCTGGTGGGCTGAGCAGACACAAACCTCCCCGCAGGCTTACTGCCGTCTGGTTCAGCTCAGCATGCTTAGTGAAAGAAGAGCCTGAGTGCCGACAAGGAAGGATTTATTCTGCTGGCCTTTCACTAAACCTTTAATAAAATAGCCTATTTTAGTTTTTGCTGTAAAGCCTGTCTCCAGGACCTCTTTATTGTGAAGTCTGCTGAAACTCACCCTGGACTACCACTGTGGATACAGATTCAGCTCAACATGTAGTGGAGTGTCTAGATGCTGCTGACGACATTATGCTGACTGCTGCAGTCTGCTGTTAGAGCCAGACTGGAGCTTTCACTATAGAAACATTATAACTCTAACTATCCCAGTATACTATATACTGGAAATTACACTGGATGAAATTTCATCTGTACAACACCACAACACAGCTCCCTAAAAACGCAGTCATGCTGTTCCCAATGTTCAGTTCATTTAAATTCTGGCTAATGCCTACCCATGCTGGCCTGAGGTCATAGAAAATGTAGTTAATATTTGATTTGCATAAAACCGAAGGAAAATATGTTTCCCTAAATGCACAAATGTAGCCAAAGGTCTGGTGCAGCTCTTGGCCTGGTGTAAAGTACCAACCTCACTCAGCAACATGACTAAGAAAGCACAATACACATCACCAAAGTGATCAGACAAGAATTAGATGTTATTCACTAACCTCTTTATGTCCATCATTGTCATGAATAATATGTAAAACACATTTTTAATCTCTTTATCAAAAGTTCTTTATAGGCCGAGGCTTTCAAGTAAAGTAAAACTTCACATCCCCTTACAGCTGAAGTAGGCAATTTGAACATACACAATGCAAAGCCTTCCGCCTCTCTCTCTCTGCTGCCTCGTATCGCTCTGCTAAGCCCCTCCCACCAATAACCAAACATGCAAACGCATTTTGCTGGGCCTGAAGCAGAACATCAAGGTTGTCAACCGTTGTAACTAACTAGCAAACTAACATCTGTTCTACTCGGCTAGTTATGTCTGACTCAGAGGTAAGAAACTGATCCTTTGTGAGGAAAGAAGCTTCACTTTGTAAAACTACTGCACGACAGTGTTTCTGTAGTTCCAACAACTCCAGCAGAGTGATACGTCTTCTCTCTAGCTGATCGCCTCACGTCAATTTCACCAACTTTTTGTACAGAGCCGCTGTTATTGGCTAGTTTCGTGCTAGCTAACCCTGATTGGCTGTTTGATTCAGACAGGGTCCAGTTTTTTTAAAAACTGAATACAAAGGGCACTTTTTTTTTTTTTTTTTAAAAGGAACCCTTCAATTAAATATTGTTAGTGACATGCAATGGTCAAAATGTGTTATTTCAACCAAAATTATAATGAAATAATATTGCCTACTGTAGCTTTAAGTGTTTCATGTTTATCTCATGAAATGTGGCATTACAGTAAGTCTCTGCACAAACAGCTCAGTTTGCTTACGGGGATATCAGGATATGACACCAACAAGTCTGTCATATGATGGAGAGTTTCCCCTGCAAGAATGTAAGAACAGACCAGAGAGCACACAGAGTATGAAGGTGATTCTTAAAACCTGTAGTTTGTCCTTGCATTTGGTCAGGAGCAGGTTATTCTCCTGCACTGTTCTCTTTTCTACACCTTGCCTGCACCATACTGTAACTCAATTTGCATAAATGTGTTAATGAATCAAAAACTGTCTGCTCTTAAACTGACAAGTGAGCTGCAAGAAATTATGTACAAACTGCTCTCAGTCATGAAGTAAGGGCAATGCATCTCTGGAACAAACCTACAAAGAGGCTGTATGTTATGGAATCAACAACGTTACACTTTTAAATGAACAAATGACAGCTGCGGCCCGCTGCTGCAAGCTTTTTAATGGCTCTGGACAAATACAGTAAATTGCCTCTTTAAATATTGTGAAGCAGAGGTGTAGAATGTGCAGAATGTAAAGGCTGTGCGAGCTGCACCGGGGAAAAGGAATGGGACGGTGGGAGACATACAGGAGTTACTAATGACACAAGACAGGATGCAAACAAATGACAGCTGCGAGGACAAAGATGTGAGCCGTGGCCATCGTTATAAATTTGGTTCATTACTTTCAGAGGGAATGGGGGATGTTGTTGCTGAGTGTGAATGAAGAAACACTACTTTAACTCTAACCGCCTTTTGCATGTAAATGCTCAAACTAAATCTTCAAAGCCAGTCTTCAGTTGAGTGACAGCAGAGCTCCAGGTTCTGACTTTTGACTGGATCACAGATCAGAGGCTCGGATCCGCCACCAGCCATGGCAAGAACTGTGTTCATGTTCGCACATACTGAACGAAATCTCTAAGAGCAATAGAACATCTTGTGAAGTCTGTTTCAAAGAATTAAATACCAACCCTACATCCTACAAATGATATTTAAAGATCCTGTACTGGTTTAAAGGTTGTGCATAGCACATTTAACTCTCCTTCCTGCTGTAATAATAATAATAATAATAATAATAATAATAATAATGTAATAATAATTACAGCAGGTCAGGAAATAGTCATGTTTCTTTTTTGGGTCGCAAAGAATTATTGCCTCAGTGGCTCAGTTGGTAGTGATGGAAAGTATTTGTCAATCTCGTCATCTTGATTATAACTTCAACCTTCACAAAAAGCAAAATCAGGGGCACAATTTTGCATGTGAAGCTCACATTACAAAGTTGCCCTTCTTTGCTGTAGAGTTGCTGGAGAATAACTGCCAGCTACAAATGAATACTGAAATACAGCCAGCTACCTCTGAATGAGCGACTTCTGTTGGTGATAAATCTTAAGGCATTATCCATACAGTAAGAAAGACTCGAGGACCAGTTGTTCTCTTTATAAATCCCTACATGCAACAGCAGCTCCTTCTGAGAAATGAGACATTTACAAAAAACACACCAGTTGACTGATTCCATACCCCCAGCCGTGTGACAGCTCGGCCCGCTGCTGCAAGCTTTTTAATGGCTCTGGACAAATACAGTAAATTGCCTCTTTAAATATTGTGAAGCAGAAGTGTTGAATGTGCAGAATATTAAGGCTGTGTGAGTTGCACTGGGGAAAAGGAATGGGACGGTGGGAGACACACAGGAGTTGCTAATGACACAAGACAGATAAGTCTGTTTCTAATGGTGTAAACCTTGCATGAAAACCTTGTATGTCCAGATTGTCTGCTTCATTTCAAGGATTGCAAACATACTCTGCACAAAACTGACATCACCAGCATAATCACCGGCTAGCAAGGCTGTTTACTTGTTTTTTAGTCCATACATTTAGGAGATTTATGTCATGTGTTTGGTAAGCATGCCATATATTGTTATTTTCTACAATGTTGTATGAGACTTTTTATAAAAGAATATCCACTTGGAAATTGTTTGGTGTTCTTGACTATATAGCCAAAGGTTTTCAAAACACATGCAAATATCTGTATATGATTGGATAGATGAGGATGTCGGTTTTCAAGGTATATAGAAACCACACTGAAAGGACAATCTGAGCCTTAGGACTGTAAAACTATTTACTGATTCTTACCGATTTCTTATTTTAATATGAGATGAATATGTTTCCAGTTTTGGTGCAACAATTGCCATGCTTTGTGGGACTCAAACAACAAGTGTAATGATGCCATGGGCTACAACTGAGCCCCTTTCTTTAGCCTAAAGATGTTTACATTTTGCATCCGTTACTAGGAACTGATTAAAATTTGCATTTAATAATATAAAAGAGCTCCAGGTTCTGGCTTTTGACTGGACCACAAATCAGAGGCTCGGATCCGCTGCCAGCTATGGCAGGAAGTGTGTTCATGTTCGCACATACTGAACGAAATCTCTAAGAGCAATAGAACATCTTGTGAAGTCTGTTTCAAAGAATTAAATACCAACCCTACACCCTACAAATGATATTTAAAGATCTTAATTTAATAAGAAGAATCTTTTTATATGATTTTTTAAAGTCAGTTCATGAACATTTCTCCATCCATCACTGGAAAATGAGATCTGGGGCGATCCCAGCAGAACGTGGATGTGTGACATCTGTTTGACTGATTTATGACACTGAGAAAATGGATGCAGTTTTTCATAGGTGAAATGCCTTGCTGACAAGCCCTTCAAGAACTGTTAAGGCATGAATGACTAACTAGAGACAGTCTAAACATCCAAGCTGGTGACCCTCTACAGTAGATGATACTACCACTCATGCAACATGTAGTGTATAGTAAATACTGATACAGTAATTATAGTGTTGACAGGCTACAGTTTGTCAGTTTCACAGTGTTTGGTTGACCTCATGAGAACCCTCTAACCACAAGCCGTTCCTTAATCACCAAACAACACGAACCCATTGAAACAGGAATGAGAAATTCATTCGCTGCAAATATCGCTGCATATTAAAACTTAACCCTGACAGAGTATCTGGCTATTACCGCATGCCGTGCAGCCAATTTTCCAGGCGGCAGCTTAATGTTGCATCTATGGATTAATATTTTGGAGGTCTGGGGGAGTCTAGTTTGGTTGCTGCCTGTGAGGCTGACACTGCTGACTCTGGCAGACTGTAATTGATCAGGTTTGTGTTCTACGGGCCCAGGTGATTACTCTCAGACAGACTCCAAAACAAAAGGTTCATAAACACAGCCTCAGCCACAGCCAGAGAGCGAAGCCAGCAGATGTGAATGCTCCTGTTGAGATAAGCTACGTAGAGAATAATGCATTACTGTGCTTTGTTGAGTCAGATGAGGAGGAGGATGCTGGTTCTGTAGCACTGTATTGTCTTTCAACGCATTATTGACTATAAAACTGACTGGGACGACTTGGACCATCACCTGTCCTTTAAATCAAAACCTGTCACAAGACTATTTACCTGTGGCCATCTCTGGCACACAACATCATCTGTGGATCTCTTAAGTAACTGGAAATCAATCCTGAAAAACAAAGCTCCACATGGGTTTGGGATTACGCAGTGTGTACAGGCTTGTTGCCCAAAAATAGTCATTTTTACGCAGTGGCTCCCACTGTGAGACCGTCTGATCCACCTAAAAAAAAATAAAAGATCACATGACTGGCTGTGCTTCTCCAGTTGTCCTGTGGTTCATTACCTTTATTATACTATTTTTTCACCATATACTGTACAGTCAAAGATCTTCTAAATCCTCACCATCTTTGTTGCTTTTCTATTGCAGCCACTGTTGTCCTTTAACTTTTGGTAACAGTTTCCTTTAGTTTGTCTGCATCCTCCTCAAGCTGGCATGAAGCATAATTAAACATAAAGCTGCAGTGAGTTTTTCATAATTTGTATGCAGCACTATAATCCTTGTGCAAGTATTTTAGTTGAACTTTGTTGTCTGTTTTGTACAAATATATTCACTGAAAAATGATGAAAAAACAGACTGAAGCCAGCTGTGGCTTTGGCTGACAGAAGATCAGAGTAGTGATGCCAGAAGAGACACTGTGTTTAGATTATTACTTCAACAGTTACCGAAATGCTACTAAATAAATGCATCATCTTAAAACAAATTCATCAAGTATGTTTTTCAGCTACAGTAACAACACACAGTAGATGTTAAAATATAATCTGCTCATCTTCATTTGTAGTAAAATGTTGCCAGTGATTATGGGGGTATAAAGGCAGGCAGGCAGCAGCCAGATCACTTTAAATGGACATTAAGAATAAGGCAGGACAGCAGCCAGACAGTTTACTGTGAAGCCTTACCATGAAGCTCCTCCACAGAGATGCTGGCCAGCACGTCACTGTCACTGTCTGACAGCGAGCGGCTCAGGTAGTTCCCCTTGTAGAGCAGGCCTGCCGTCACATGGTGGAACGGCATCTTTTCCCTGAGAGACAACAGAAGGAAACACTTAGACAGCGGTGAAGGAAATGGAAGAACTGAAGAGATGCCTCCCTTGGGTTTTTTGGAAGATTAATTCTGAACACAAACACCAATTAAAAGCTCCACACGTTACACGTTTCTAAACAAGGTTAAACAGCAGGGGGAACTCTCGTGTGATTTTTCATGTTCATTGCAGCATCATTTACATGAATGTTATAAAGGCATTCAAATTAGCCACTTACCAAGAATAAAGTGATGAGAATTGACCTGTGAGGTGCATAAATCCTCTTTTCTTTCATGTTGTTTTTAATGTAGTAAAAAACAACATGAAATGTAAACCCATAATCAGCTAAAGGGAGCTGGCTTGCCCATTTGTGATATTGGGGAAGCTAAAACAAATTAGTGTCCAAGGGGCACAGCATAAACCAGATCCTTAAATGAAGCAGAACTCATTCACTAAATGGGAAGTCACACAGTGAGGTAGACTCATATAACTAGAGGTAAATGTAGTGAATGGGTGTGTATGTGCAGGTGCGTGAGAGCATTCGCGTGTGTACTGTATGTGCAAATGTGACTGAGGCAATTAATTATTCAATAAATAGAAGCCCAAGGGCACAGGAGGAAAATAAAGGCACATAGAGCAGAGAGATTTGGCGACTACTTCCTTCTCTCTAATTGGATTTCGTCTCAATGAACACTTGGAGGAGATGCTTCTGAGACAGAATGAGGAGTCCAAAATGGGCTGACACATTACACCGAGAGAGCTGTGCAGAACAGTGAACTGCTCTGAAGCATTGGGCTTCTCAATGTGTTTGTCTCTTTTAACTCTTTTGAACTTTACATCATATTTCTGCAGAGTTAATTACAAGAGCTTTGATAGCACAAACTGAACATTTAACGTGCATCTAAAAAGGGAAACATGCTCTTTGGAAAACCAGAGGACAAGTTAAACGTACAGAAGTTCAGATCTTTGGGTTTCCAGCAGCATCCACAGTAATAAACTGAAGTTTTATGAGTGTTATCCTCAGCATGACACATGCAGGCTGCTGTTCCAGGTTACAACCAAATTAACAAACATGCGCTCTCTTGAGGTGAATGAGTAATTCTTCAGCTTGTAGTGTTGCTAGTTTCCTCCTACCCATCTCTTATTAAATGATATAATATACTACACATTGGCAAGGTGAATCATCACTGCACTACACATACTGCTCTGTAATGCATATTTAATGTAACAAAGGGTTTATAAATCACCAATGTTTTATTAATGTTATTAATTCTCTATCAGTAAGAAGCCATTATTGAGTTGGCTGATCCCATTGGCTTGCGTATCCTCCTCTAACAGAACCTTTAGCTAGCTCTTAAATTCATCAAACAGGATGGAAGTTTATAGCACTGTTCCAGTGTAAAAACGTACAGTAACAGAGACAGAACACAGACACATTAAGACCTTTTCAATGGGCAGTTTAGTCCCTTGGGAAGTTGCACCATACTCACATTTATAACTGCAGACTCATGACCATTTATAATTGACTCACTTTCTAAGTCTTCAGGTATAAATGTCAGTAAGTCATTAATAAAGGGTTGTGGGGTTCTAACTACCTAATAACCCATCCAGATGTATTACAGAGCATCATAAAAAGTCAGCACAAGTTATGCTGGAGGAGGATACACACCAGAAATAAAGGGATTTCTCACAACCTGGCAACCCAAATGTTGTAGCATTAGTAAGTCATTCATTAACTATGAATAAAGCCATTAGTAACCACATATAAACTCATGCATTATACAAACGTGGTACCTAGTGTACTTTGCAAAAAATGTTTATTTTGAAAGGGAGATAACAGGAAAGACAATTACATTTCAGATTCTTAAACAAGACTCATGTGTTGCACATTATATCCGAGTTCAGCAAATCAAATTGGACATGAAAACATTTCAACGTGTTTAAACTGAATTTCAGCTCTGTTCTTTTTCATTTTTGTCCAATAATTGATCAAATATATCTTTAATTTTACTTTTTACCATTAGCCTCTTTTGAAGGCTTTTTGCCTCTATGTCCAGCACATATCAAATGCTCATGTTCCACTGATTGGAGATGCCAGCAATCCGTTACCTCAGAAATTGAAAACTGGTCCCTGCATCTTTCTTGTTTGTCAGTTTAATAAGCATGCATATCAAGACGTCTGCACCTACGCCGAAAGCTTTTTTTACGACCAGCTTTCGTCGCACGTAATGTCAGGATTTTTCATTTCCTAATTCATCAATTATTCAGTCATCTCTCAGCTGTCATTATGAATATTACAATCATCGCTCTTGTCCGTTCTTTCCATATTATCGTTACAAGCCAACCCATATCCTGACAGCTGTTTGACGCAGGTGTATACCATCCTGGGTTTGCGTTGCCGCGGCAAACGTTGAAGACATATTGATCAGAATGATTTACCACGAAGGGACAGAATTTACATACATTTCATCACAGGAGCAGACTGTGCATTCAGTGTTAAATAACAAATAACTCAATGACTTGTTTCAAAATGTGAATTCTTTTGAAAAGCAGAGAGTGGAGAGAAAAAGACTGGAGGAATAAATTAAAGGCAGTAATGTCATGTAGCTCTAACTTTTGTCTTAGGCTTTACAATGGAAAGTCAGCTGTGTGTGTGTGTGTGTGTGTGTGTGTGTGTGTGTGTGTGTGTGTGTGTGTGTGTGTGTGTGTGTGTGTGTGTGTGTGTGTGTGTGTGTGTGTGTGTGCACAGTATGAGCATGGAGGGCAAATGTGGCTTCCATTGTGAGTCTTCTCACGTTTCTGACACTTTGGCTCTGCATTCTTAAGTAAGTTGCTTATCCAGCTAAAAGCTCACACTAACCAGCACTGAGCAGAGGACAGACATGCGTTTCAGCAGCAAGGACCAGAAAGTTGTTGAGCGACACAGAGACAAGTCGAAGATGTACTGTAGGAAGTTCGAAGGCTGGACTCGAAATCAGAGGAGGAAAGTACCAAAGTATTTTCAGTACTTTAGTAATACTTTGTTTTACATTTGAAGACATTTATTTGATGGTTGGAGTTACTACTTCCTTTACAGATAGTGGGTTTACATGCAAAATGAGCTTCATAAAATATGATGCATTGTTGGAGTTGAAACATCAGCAACAATTGAAGTATTCAGAAAAGTGCTGAAATAATTAATCGTCAATTAAACACTAAATCCACAGAAAATTACTTTGTTAACCAATCAGTTCAGCAGTTGAGAACACAATCTCAACACGAGGTCCATTTAGTAGCTGTTCTGTTCTAAATGGACCTTGTGGTGACATTGTTTTCCCAACTGAGTGTGACCTTTGAAACCACATCAAGTTATTTATCAAACCAAAATGACATTTACTGGTTCTAGCTTCTCAAACGTGAGGACTTTCTGCTTTTCTCTGTTTGAGACGTTTGAATACCTTTGGGATTTGGACTGTTGGTCGGACAAAAACAAACAATTTCATGGCAAACAAACAAGAGGGCAGGAGATAAGATTTCACTGTAATATTTTACAACAATATCTCACAAGGACATAATGTTTATTAATGCAGCAGCTGAGCTGTGAGATAATGTGCTGAAACAGTAAAACAGCTGATCTCCAACCTCTTAGGAAGACCGTGTTGAACAGAGCTGTTCACAGCCTTCAGCATCATTACACTTGATTAAATTGATCAAGGTCTCAGCTGAACAGGCTAATTTGCCCTTCAGGAGCAGGGCAACATACAGTAATCACTTAAATCAGGAAGTAATTATGGCAACCTCAACCAAGGCCACTTCTATTTTTTTCTCTTTTTCCTCATCAAATCACTATTCCCTGTATTCAGTGATATATCAGTTCAATAGAAAAAGGAGGCGAGGATTCTGGGTTTTAATAGTCAGATTGACTGGCTGATAAAAATGAGCCATAGAAATGACTTAGAGATAAAATCACTGGATGGTACGTCAGTATTTTTCTGAGCAAGCCGCTTTGACGAAGTCTGCATCCCCAACTCTTTGAGGATACACACAGATGCTTTTTTCTCCCTTACAACAACTGTAAAAACACAGATTATTTTCACTGTTGATTAGTTATTTGATTGATTAATTGTTTATCATAAAATGGTGAAAAGAAATGCTCATCACAGGCCAAATTGATGTCTTTAAAGTGCTTGTTTTGTCCAAAACCCAATTTACAATGATATAAAACCGAGAAATCCTCCCATTTCAGAGCCCATACACTAATTAATGAATCAAGTAATTGTTGCAGTCTTGCTCATTACCTCTAAAAGGACTGTAAAGAAGCTATCGTATAGAGGCTTAAACTGCTTTAGTCGAGCCGTTGCATGTAGACCGACAAGAACAATGCGGGAATGGGTAAAATGACACATGAACGTGACACTAAAAGCAGAATAAACCTGCCCTCGTTTTATGGGATAGTTTTACATCGCATTGAGGCCATTAGCTAATTATCAGTGAGTAACTTTCAGTGAGTGAGTCGGGATTCAGTGTGTGGCTCAAGGACGCCTTGAACTGACAGGACACGCGGTTGTTGACGGCTGCACTAGCTGTGATTGGACCTGTGGCATTTAATCACAGAGACAACCTGACACTCTGCTGTTTCTTGTGCTTCAAATTTAAGCCTGAATATGTTTCAATGCTATGGTCAACGTGTCGCCAGTCTATTCATTTCTTAGAACTGAGTTAGTAGAAGTGACAGTTTAGTTTGATGGCTGGGAAAAGGTGGCAGCAGATTAAAGGTCAGAATTCTGTAATTTGATTTCAGCAATACCTGGCATACGGATAATAAACAAACAGTTGATTACAGACTTTTAATTCTTCCAATTTTCCTGCATGTCCCCCAAAATACTAAACATAACTAGATCCACCTGAGTAAAGGTAACAGGTGTGTACAAGATTCACAGGTCAAAGAGTAATGGAAGAGAAAGGTTACACAAGCTATGAGTCAAACTTTGCAACTACAGCATCTTTAACCTGAACACGATTTTTACATAGAGACCTTCATCAGATGATGTAATTAACTGATAAGTCTCAACGTATTTAACAGCTTTGAACGCTTCTGATAAAAAAAGCTCTAAGATCAGTAGACAGCACCCAGAGGCTCATCTTTATTTTTTATATTTGATGGATTACAGTGATTAAAGTCCCCAAAAATGATGCATAAAGGATGGCTGCATACATTGCTGGATTTAATGATGATGTCTAAATTCTGTTGATGATGTACAATCATCTATCAGAACCGAAAAAAACAAGTATGTTTTCAGTGGTGTGAATGAACAGAACAACTTTCTTCTTTTAAAAAGACATCTTCTGTTAGAAAACGGTACATTTGAGAAAATAAGAACCATTCAGAGCAAGTCTTGTTTTCTTGCGTTTCCATTCATCCACAATCAAAATATTTCAAGATAGCCTGACAGTAGACAAACCATTACTACATCATTACATTCCTTTTAAGTCTTTTCAGTGTTGTTAAGACCGGGTCATGGTAGAACTGAACCCAATTACAGCAGAGACATAAATAAAACCACTTCCACTAAAGTTGTGCAGATGCCTTACAGGGAAAGCACTACTTATACTGACACTTCAAGGATAAGACAAAGATGACATGACTAATCAAAACACTTTGACCCTGAAGGAAGAAGAAGTAAGGCACAATTAAGCCGTTGCCATTAAAGTGCGGCCTGTCCTCAAAGAACCGGCGGGAAGGCATGATGAACTCATTCCCCTTTGCAAACTTGTTGTGTCCAGCAACTTAAGTGTCACACCTTAACTTCCAACATGGAGGTGTGGTTTAAGGGATCAGTGTCAGGACAATGAGAAACACAAAGGCAGCAGTTCGAAATAATTCTAATACTGAAAAATGCTCTGAGAATCCAAAATGTCTTCAAATCACTTGTTTGTGCAAAAGCCCAAAACAATTATATTCAATTTACAATGATACCAAAAAAGAAGCAGATAATCCTCACATTTGAGAACCGGGAAACAGCAAATGTTTGGTGTGTTTTACTGATAAATGACACAAACAGACTTCATTATCAAAATCACTTAATTTTCATGTCAATGAAATTATGGATTAATCTTCTTAGCACTACAACTTAAATGTGGTGAACAAATGTTACACTTCCTTGTAAAGGCATCTTCCAGAGATATTTGATATTTTCCATGTGATTAGGCCAACAGGCTGTTAAAAAATAATAATAAAACTGATTCTTAGTGGATTTAATCTTGTCCTTTTGAAATGCTGAACAATATATTAGATGAATTTTGTCCAAGTAGCCTGACAGTAAACAGACTTTTTGTACACGTTGATCTTCTCCTCTATTGAAATGTTGTAATATAAGTACATGTCAGTCCATCCTGCGAGTGCCAAACCTCTCTCTCTTTCCATAAGAAATTACTAATCAGTCCACGGCCACAACAGAGTACCAAACCAGTACTCAGTCCTGAGTCTTGACTCTTGAACCTGATGAAAAGAGCACACCTTTGTTCAAAGCTATCTGCATGACAAGGAGGCAAGATGGCAATTTCCCATATCAGACCCTGCAGCACAACAGCCGACAGCAATGGGCCGATACTGAGGGGGACACAAGGAGAACAATATGTACCAGCAGCAGACCCTCCAGTCACAAAATCAACTTTGTAAAGAGGACCATGACTGGCATACCTTCCCATCACAAGGAAAAACTGCTGAACTTTAATACCAGGAGAAAGGTGAGCTTTGCTTTAAGGGTGAACCCACACTGAATCACACAGGGCAGGTCGCACCTTCTGCACTGCCACTCAGTCTCCACTCAGAGAGAAATGCAGCACCAAGTTTTCAGTGTTGTTTTACCAGTTTCACCATTTTGTATGTATGTTCTCTGACAGTGTGAACAAACAGCCAATTGGTCATGACAAAATGGTCACTTCAGAAAATGACAGCACTGTTGAAGCACAGCCAAGAACATTATTTTTGTAGAAAAACAAACTTTATATCAAGTCAGAAGTGAGGTATTCTGCTCACATTTCAATTTTATTGACACTCGGTGGCGTTTCCGTATTGGTGCCGTCTGATGACTGTGTCCACTCATATGGATCTGTGTAAACACAGTGAGCCTTTGATAATACTCTACACTGCTGCAGCAAACACACAAAGGAGATGCTAAAGATCATTGATGTAGAAACAGAGCAGTTCCATCTTGCAAGTCATGATTAGGATGGATTATTTACCAACTGCCTTGTGATCACCTAACCGAATCTGTTCCTAAAGTGTGTAAAATGACACCAAGTTATGCAACACAGACAACAAAAACAAATGTGTACGTCAAAATCTGTCCCTGTAATGTAAATAATACGGTAAAAAATCTTACTACGGATCAACAAGACATGCTTGAATCTTCTGTAAGAGCAATTTATGGTTAAATGACTTTCCAGGGCTATGGGCTGTGCAGTAGAGGCACACAAGGTGCTTGAAAACACAGCCAACAACAAAGGCAATTCATCAAACCATCACTGCAAAACAGGAGTCAAACATTGTCCAAACTGAGAAAAGAGACGGGAGCGTCCCACAGAAGTGCCACCTCTCTGCACACATCACCAGCTGCTTTCTGCAACAACAGTCCTTCTCTTTCTCTCCGTCTCTCCCATGCTGATTCTTACCCATACTGGTGGCTTTGACTGTACTCAGCAGGATACTGCAGCACAACAGGCTCCCTCGCCGGACTCTCCATCACGTCCACCGTCCCGTCCCTCAGGTATGGGTTTCCCGGCAAGTCTCCGTTAACCTCAGAGTGTGTCCCCGGTGGCGGCATGCCGGTGGGCTCCACCGTCTGAGGAGCAGGCTCTGTGACCTCCTCCTCCATCACACTCTTAGATGCAGTGGTGCCTCCAGCAGCAGCGGCAGACTGCCTGTCCACAAACCACTGAGCCCGGCTGCCTCCACAGTTTGGGCTTGTCCCAGAACAGCAGCATCGGTTCCCAGAAACCCGTTGTTAATATTTGAGCAGTGAGAGCAGCAGGTACGACAGCTCCTCTCATGCTCCACTCCTTGGCTCCTCACTCCCTCCCTCTCTCCCCATTTGCTCTCTCACTCACTCTCCAGTGCAAACATTCCTCCACATGAGGAGACAGAGCGGAGGGCTCATTAGTGAGTCCCAATGACAGACTCAGCCCTGCCTGCCTGCGGCTGTGCTCACAAAATACACAGGGAGAGGCTAGAGAGAGGGAGAGAGACAGAGGCAAAAAGAAAGACAGAGAGGCAGAGACTCTGAGACAGACAGAGAAAAAGAGACAGGATGTAGACAGACAGACAAATAAGGAATGACAGACCAACTGGAGCTGACAAAGAAAGAAAAAGACAGGGAAGCAAGATTGACAGATAAGGTGAAATAACAAGAGACTGAGTGTGAGTGTGTGAGCAGGAAGAAACACACACATACACACAGCCTTTATATCCCAGTGGATTGTGCTTACATTGCGCTCTGCAGGTCAACATGAGGATGCTGTGGAGGTACATCACACAGAGAGCAACACATCTCCGGGAGAGCGCGCCGTGCGCAACGGCGTGCGCCACCGTGTGGAGCAAGCGCGACAGGAGGTGGTGGTGGTGATGATGATGGTGGGGTGGGGGGTCTACAGTACATCACATCGACCCCAAACACACACGCACACTTCCTGTGAGCTGCTCGTCATCAGTGTGACAGAAACTATATTCATGCAACAGCTCCCATCATCACCAGCAGGCGTTGGTGTCGGTATTCTAATTAAAAGACATTCTGCTCAGATCTTTTGTCTCATGATTGGTTTAAAAGAAATATACAAGCTTTTATTTGTCTCTGAAAGCAGCTTATCGACATTAGACAATTTATCAGAAGCAGGTCAACGGTCAATAATGAATTTTAAAACTTTATGACACACGGATCAGTCGATTGTGTTACTGCAGTCTTTGATAAATGTCATTACACAAAAAGGAAAAGGAAATTTGACTTATTTTATAGCCCATTTCTCACACATTCTTCACAGGCTTCACCACCTACAGAGACATATGAAAGAATGAAAATTGCAGCAGATATTAACACAGACTCTGGACATCCGCCGATCCAAACAACAGGTGTGGGTTTAATGCGGACAGAAAAAAAACATCACTAGGCTCCTAATAATAAGCTCCAGCCTATGAAGGTAATTTATTGTCTAATTTCCCTAACTTACCTCTGAGGGTGTTAAGTGTCTGAAGGTGATCAGTCAAATCCTTTTATCGACGCCCGCAGTAGGATCCAGTTTAGAGACTTGAGGTGGACTCCTCAATCAGCCTCGTTGATCGATCCGGGTTGCTTATTGTGTTATTAGTAAATTATTCCTTTATTTTAGGAATGCAGTGCAGTCATTTCTTCCCATCGTAAAAAGATGAAAGGTCACACCTGTCGGTTTGTGTTTTTGTCTAATATGAAGTCCAGCAGCAGCAGCAGCAGCAGCGCACCGCGCATTCAATCGAGTTGCACTTTTCGCCAAACTCTCATCAGTGTTTTAATTTGTTCTCTCATTCCACGTCGTATCCGGTTATATTCACCGACAGTGAAGTCTAATCAGAAAAAAACACCTTTCACTGCACAGGTCTGTTGACTCAAAGTAAAAAAATCCATGGACTGAATATCCACACACACACACACACACACACAGGTGCCGTGCGTCGGTAAGATTGATGAGAGCAGCCCGGTGGCCAAAGGAGACGCTCCAACCCAAATCAATACGCAATCGAGCAGGAGATCAGCGATTGGTTGCTTTTCCGCGTTTGCCTTAATAGGTTTACTGTGTCATTTCCAACCGGAGAAGCTACCTGCACCGTTTAGAGATATTTAACCGGGCACATTTCTTCCACGACTGTTGTTCCGCCTCTTCTTCAGCGCTAAATTTAAAAAGTGAATCTGTCAAACCAAAACAAGAGTGTGTTTTCCGGTGATAACTTTCAAAATAATACCTTCATTGCCACAGCATTACCACAACACTTTAGTATTATTTTGACAATTATTCTTTCTCTTCATACTTGATCTAAAAGGCAATTTTTAGAGGTTTGTCTTTGATTTCTTTGCTCTTCTGAGAGTTTGGTTTTACAGTTTTATTTCCAAAGTTGAATCGTCCAGTTTCCGGTATTCTCGTTATTGCTGCTCAGCTTGATGAAACTCAAGTACTTTTTCAAATGGCACCGCTTGATATTTAGAATATAAAGTGACTTTATATATATAAATATATATACATATGGGTGTCTGCCTCATCAATTTATCCATGTTTACATTTACAGTAAGGTTCCAATATAAAGTGTAGCTCTAATCGGGTTCTGGCAAAAACCCGAGGATGTAATCAGTTGTAGAGAGGGAGACACAAAGAATATAAATCTGCATAAAATACACTATTAACTGTAGTTTTTCCTCATAGGGAAGATAAGCCTTAACTAAAATGTGTTTTCTTTGCTGACCACTGTGTTGATTTTAAGGTGAACATCTATTTCAGCTGAAAACTGTCTTATTCCCATGACTCATGCCCCAGTTCAGACCACTGTACACTGACTGATGTCTACCAGAGCCAGAAAACAAGACTGATGAGTCGGACCAGCCATCACATCTGTGATGAATGACTGAATAAATCAGAAGGGTTCACTCTGACAGTCTGCAGGTAAGTGTTTCGCTTACAATGAAAGGGCCTGTTTTGGGTCTGGTGGCATTGCTGTAAGTGATGGGTTATGTGGGAAATGACACCTGCTCTTGCAAAATGAAAAGTTACCTGGTACTTTTTAGAGGACAGTGAAGAATACAGGGTCCTTAGCTGACAAAATGAGAACTGCTTTGCACATGTGGAATTGTGAATAAAACATCTAGCCAGTTTCTCAGGATGAAGGTTGAATGAATGTGGTTTTGGCTCCTGGACATTCCTACAAGTACCTACAATATTTATGGATGTGGATATCTGAGAGGATAACCCAGAGTAAACCCAGGAAAAGTGAAGAGTCAGTATCTCCAGGGAAGTCTGAGAGTACCTGGTGATCCCACATGGAGGAGAAGCAGAGGAAGTTGTTTGGGAATAAGAAGCAGCTGTTGCTCTGCTCACCCTCCTCATACTGACCGGAATAAGAAGCAATAAGAATAGTTGTTTCGCTACTCAGTGTTGCCAATTAATACCATGAAGTGGAGATTAATGAAATGAATGAAATTTAATGAATGAAAAGTCCCTCATTCACAGAAAAAAATCCTCTACTTCACAGGAGGCGATGTCCCTAGATGTCTTTGTTATTACAGAAAGCCAGTAAGCATTTAGTTGGTGATTTGCAGGTCAAAAGACATCTAAATGTCTCCATTAAAACTGTGAGAAATTTAGTTGGAAAGTGAAAGATTTTTTATATATTATAACCATTGTCTCAACAGCATGTCAGTGACTATATTTCAATGTGTATTAAAGACCAGCTTCATTGACATACAACCTGTAAAATGGTGTTTAAACAATGGTTATATGCAGGCTAGTTCACTTTTGAACCAAATGTAGCCCTGTTTTGACATCTTTTGACCTGCAAATCACCAAAAAAGGTGTGACAAAAATTTAGCAAAACAAAAAGTCTTGAAGATGATCACTGTTAAAATAAAGCAAAGCAGAATCAGCAGAACTGATTTTCTGTTAAATGCCTGTTATAAGCCAGTGGCTGATTTCTCCTGAAGGCTACAAGGCTGATGGTAGAGCACTTTTGCACTCCTACTCTCTTTCTTTATTCCTCCTGTCAGTTTAATCAAATGAATGCCTATGTCTAACAGGGTATTGTACGTTTAACGGCGGTAATCTACATTCAGGGTAATGTGCCCACTAGAAATGCCAGAGGACAGAAAAGGCCCTGACAAAAATGCCACCCACCTTTTTACTGTCATGGTTACAACAATTATTTTTCACATTTTAAGGCATTTAGAGTGTTCTCACCCAGCGTGGCTTAGTGTGAGTCAGCATGAAGGAGTCAGACATCTCGGCCATGTATACAGACGTGGTGGTGACCTTTGGTTATTGTATAGTCTCAGACATGCAGGACATATCTGGCACCTAGTTTTCTCTTTTTTGAGATGACACAAATCCCGCCGCATTGAAAAACTTACTATGTGGGGTTATTTTTCTATAAGCTTTATTTTACCAGGAATGTCTCTTGAGGTCTGTGTACATTTATCTCTTTTTCAGGAATGTCCTGGCTAAAATGGAGGTTTACAGACAGTTTACTGACAATGACATACCACACTGATAGAACATAGAAAACAGCAATGACCACTATACTACTGGACTAAATATACTACTGTGGATTTGCACACAAAAAAAGTCTGTGTGCAGTTTGTAAAGGAAGTAGAAACCACAGCTAAAACAGGGTTCGTACAGCTTTTTAAGAGTAAAATTCAAGCACTTTTCAAACAAATATGATGATGGGATCGTATCATTTTAAATATTAAAAGATCTTTGGTTTACTTGAGTGATTGTGTAGATGATGAAACACCAGATTATGTTGAAAATTCAAGCATTTTTCCAGGAATATATCTGAATTCAAGCATAACCCTAACTTTGAAAACATAATGGTTAAAATGAAGCATTTTCCAAACTTTCAAGACTTTGTACAAACCCTGTGTAAAGCCTGTAAGGTATGATGCAAGAGATAGAAAAGAAGAGAGAAATAAATGCTCCAGAGACACATTGTTTTGATGCAACAATACTTCTGTGCTTGGTGTACTGTAAACCAATGACTGTTCTGATACAGCATAACCATGTTTCCCCACAAGGAATAATAATAATCATACAGGAGACAGTGCGTTAGAGAAATCCTGCAATAAGTAAACAAGTGCACTTGCTAAATCATTACTCAAGCAATTTGGAGAAAGAACTTTGCAGTCTTAGCAGTTTTATCAGGTTTGAGTTTAATATGTGCTTCATGCAGGGAACACTCTCAGCTATTCTGATCTTTCTCCTTTCATGCAGACTTCTACACACACATACATACAAACACACACAGCACACACCATGTATCACATATCCAATCTGTGCTCAGTTCCTACACCAGTGCAGCCTTGGAAAGCTCATCACCATGAGGTGTGTGTATGTGCACGTGTACGTGTAAGTGTGACTGCATGTCTGAGCGTCTGTGTGTGTGTGTGTGTGTGTGTGTGTGTTCTTGATGGAATGAGTCACAGTGTCTCTGTTCCTGCTGTGGCTTCATCTAACTTTTTCAAAAGGGAATCTAATGAGTCAATAAGTCTGTTCTGGATTTGCTGTCCTCACTGACACCGCCTGACAGCTGCTGAGGACCACAAAGCTTCTGGCTGCTGAGGATCTTTGTAGGGAACAAATTGAGAGATCTTCTTTTTAAAACTGAACCAACACCACTGTGATACACAGACACACAGTGAACATTAAATGATTATTGTCAAAGCTGGCATGGTAATTATACAGAAAACAGTAAGAGAAAATCAGAGAAATGCAACATGGCAAAGTTCAAGTTTGGAAACTCAAACTAGAATTAACTGACACCAAAGCAAAAACAAAGTCCACAATACGATCAATTTTGGGTCCTAAAACACTGGTAATAGATAGCAGGATAACTACAACAATAAATGCTTCACCAGTCTGAATATATACCAGTTTATTCCCATTCAAGATCATGGAGGCTAAAGTCTTTCCCAGCATGCATTGGCAAAAGGCAGGGAACACTCAGGACAAGTCGCTGGTCCATCACACACAAACAGTCCAACACATTCACACTAAGATTCACACCTATGAGCAGTTTAGAGTGTAAATTGCCTGCTTTGTGATTCTTGCTGTGAGGAGGCAATACAAATAAACATGTAAATATGAATAAATAAATGTAAACTAATTATAATAGCACCTGATAATTTTTTTTAAATAAGTCAGTAAGGAGGTGAAGATATATTTTGAGTCATGGCTGAGGAACAGTGCAGTCAGTCCATATGCTGCAGCTACCTGATTACTGACAGAAGGAGCCAGGACCAAAACAAAGTTGCCCTATTTCCACGGACCAGGTTACAGACGAGGCTGTATAGACTGGTACATTTGAATATTTGAATATAGTTTTATAT
Organism: Macquaria australasica; assembly: GCA_005408345.1. Classification (NCBI taxonomy): domain Eukaryota; kingdom Metazoa; phylum Chordata; class Actinopteri; order Centrarchiformes; family Percichthyidae; genus Macquaria; species Macquaria australasica. The sequence continues at coordinate 2,541,253 of SEMN01000013.1, forward strand.
TATTTTTTTGAATAACTTTAATATGTTAGGCATTCAGCTGACATCCTGACCCAGAATAACAACAATGGATTTGTTTCCAGTTTCTTGATCACCCTACAAACAGTGGGGGGACAGGCAGGGGTTTACAGGTCAGAGAGGTCCCTAAATGTGACATACTTTGTTAGTATGGCACAGCAAGCAGAGCTCTGAGTTGCAACCCTGTGTAGTTTTGTAACAATTCTGAAATTGGTTTTAAATGTACGGGCAGAGAGGTCTGTAAATGTGACAAAATATTCCTGTTGCCCAAGAATCACAAACCATGAATGAAAGAGAATTACCATATGATTCGAAATGTAGTGAGTTATAAATTCTCTAATTGTTTATTATATAATGAAAATATGTAAAAGTTCTGTGAGCACACAAGCCAGATTTTCCAAAGCAAACACTTGTATGTTACGTAACTTGTACTTTACATTTAGGGGCTGTGATCTTTGTAGGGCTGCAGGGACACTGCAATTGTGTAAAAAAAGTCGTATAGAGAACAATGTTTGCAAGTTGACTATTATTGACAGTAATATCAATAGTATACTCAACTGAGAAAACAATTACAGCATGTACAGTCTCCCAAAAGACATTTTATCTGTCATGATGACCATGATGATTCAAAGTTCCTATTGCATGCCTCAAGAAGATAAAGTGAAATGAGATATCCACTATTTAAAACAAAAACTTCAAACAATCACTAAAGATGGAAGAAAACCTTCAGAGGCTGCATCTTCTATACTTCAGATATTGATGACGACGTGTCCTCACACATTGCTATCCAGCTACAAACCACCTTGCCTTGCGGCAGCTTCAGAAAAAAAAAGACCTCCTCAGGCAGTCAAGCATCAGTCTGGCTGCCTCTGCTGGCTCGGTAGCCCACGGCAACGACATAAAAGTATGTTCTTAACCTTAGTCCAAAATATTGTCATTTGTCTGGTGCAGTATTTCTTCTATTTTACAGTGTTATGTTATTTTGTCGCCTGTCACCTACCCACAGGAAAACAACTAAATAAGTCCAGAAATGCAAAGGTACCAAAAGCCTTTTTCGTACATATTTTCCTTTATTATGACATTATTTTTATTATCTGCCAAAAAAGAGCAGCAGGACAAACCCTGGGGCTCAGCTGTGCAGACAGAGAGGTACAGGTGTGTTCTGACTAAAATGACACAAGTAAGGCGCACAAATAAAATTACAAAAGTCTCCTGGTTTGCAGCATTTCAAGCATTTTGGGAGCAGACATGCTGTCAGATTGTTTCATTGACCTACTTCCAAAGACTTATTTTATTTTACTTATTAAATAGGTCTTGTTATCTAAACTGGACTTGTACCTCTGTTGAACTCTGAATTTCTATTATTTCAATTTCTGTCCTTTATTGTAATTGCCTTCTTCCCACCCACACCTCCTATTGCATAACCAGCTGCCCGAGGAGTGGGGGGTCTGTCTTTGATTTTTTTTGTGTGTGTTTGCAGTTTTCCAAGTGTTCTTTGAGATTTTGGCCTGGGTCAGCAACTGTTGTTGATGTTTTTGGTCCAGTAAGACATTGTAACATACAGTACTATCCACCCACAGTTACCCTTCATTATCCAGTTAGACTTAACTGACTGAGGACTGATTTATAGAATAAATTACTTTCAGTAGAAAAATACTGTAATGACTGTGCATCTTTACAAAACAAAAATATCTCCATACTTGAGTCTGAGCTGAGCCCCAGAGGTCACTCAAAAACACACACACACAAAAATACACAAACAGCTAGAAGAAATGTGGTGCTCATTCCTGCAATCAATTCAGTCATTTCTCACAAGGGCTGTGCTTTTTATTCCGTATGATGACCTTCATCCTATGTTGAATTGCGCTGCCTGCAGAAGTGGTGTTTTTCTCGACTGACTGCAGCCTTTCAACATGTTGCAATAGCTCAGAATACGTTTAGCAGAAAATGTCAGCGACTTCATCTGTATGCTGCAACAATCACGATCCAAACTGAAATATTTCAGAGGATACTGGGATGGTATCTTAGATAGCTTTGCCTGCTGTCACCATCAGGAGCCTTTGCTACTGCATGTTGACATTTCCTTTACTTTCATCACACCTGGTGAATCGCGCTCGTAATCGCACAATCCTCCTGCTTCTATATTTGGTCAATCATATTTCTGCCAAGCTCGCTGCTCACAGACGTAGCGCGCAGTTTATCTGGACAAAAACCAAATGTGAGGCATCTGTGCTCTGTGACTGGTCGTGTTTTACACGGTGTCCATGTGCAGAGACAAGAGATTCACAGTGTTACTCTATACACACACAAAAACTCTCATCATCACTCTAGCATTCTTTTTATTCAATGGAACTAGCCATCTATTTTTATTTTAACACAATAAAGAAATACAGCAGTTCAAATGGCATGTTGTGCTACATCTACTGTAGCAGTGTCAGTGCCACACATTTATAAGACAAAAAGATGACATGCACCTTATTGATCCCAAAGTTAACAAAGAAAAGAATGCAGGTAAATTTGCAGCAGAGCACACTGGAGATTAAAGACTTGTCAGATTCATTATACCAACCCTCTGCTCCTAATAGAGGGAAATAAATGTCCTTGTGCCGACTAATGACTGTTTGCAGATTAACAAATGTTTTCTGTTTACAGATTTGCAAGGTAGTGAGAGTATTTACGTTATATAATACACACATATTCTTCACTAGCTGTCTTATAAATGAGTGCAAACTTACTGATCAAAATAACAGTTAGCTAGTTACAGTTAGCTTCTTTAGTGATGCCGTTAATCAAATTAATGTATATATATCTTCCCTTTTCTAAAACACACATATCTGACTTAGACCAGGTTTTGTTCTGGACCACAAGAAGGATCTTATGGGTGCTATTCCATGTTTTTCTTTTTTACAAATGGACCTGCTTAGGCCCTGAGTGAGAGCTGTGAGGATATTTTCCAGTCTTAATAAAACCCTTTGGGGTGTTGCCAATCTATACAGCGAAGCAAATACAGAGCTCAGCATGTTTTAGACGAGCTCAGGAAAAGGTTAGCAAGAGTGCAGGTAACTCCTGTGTGTAGCCTTCTCTCACCAGCTTTCCATCCATAGCATAATGTGCATAACATGTATCCTATATTTTGTAACAGTTGTACTTCTAATGCAGAGAGACATAACACCACATGTTGCAACATTATACAGCCAACCTGATGCACATTTTCATCTTTGTGGCTTCAACGATTATGTCAGATTTCAGTAAATTATGTAAAGTTGGCATTTATGTGTCTCAAACTCTGCCTTGTCAGTTGTGACAGGGAATCTGTCTTTATTTTGTTATTTTATGGAAATGATCAGCAAAGTGAGATTCAGCTCTAAGGCCTGGCAACCTGCCTGAAATCCATACTGTATATTCAGTCATGTACAGCGGACTGTGGGCCAAACCACAGGCAGCAGGGAAAATAAATCTAGGGGTAAATAAGCTTCAGCCCAAATGTAACTTTTTACAGCTGGAGATCAAGGTATTTTGGGCATGAGACCCTTGAGCAGACACAGAACCCACTGGAGGGTCTACATGTCCCTTCTGGCCTGGGTGGGATCCCACGGAGGAGATGGAGGACGTGGCTGTGAAAAAGAAAAGGAAGGTCTTGGCTACTCTGCTTAGCTTGCTACCTTGAACGGATAAGAACTAAAAAATAAATGGATGGATGTCTTTATGCATGCTCGTGAAGGCTAAAGTCATACAGTTGTGCTCTAACTGACAACAGCAGCAGGAGGGAAAAGAATAATCTAGTACAAAGCTGCTACATCTGGGTAGCTGCTGCTGGATACCGTTGTGTGGCATGTTAACGCTACACTGCTGACACTGCTACTATAAGCATTTTCCTAAAATCAACCTTTAAGCAATTTTTGGCTCATTAGCAAAGGCCAATATTCACTCTCCTTTCAGCTCTGGTTTGGTCTCCACCAATTCCAGAGAAAAATATCTGGCTCTTTAGCTGCTAAATGCTCCAGTGTGTTTACCAGCTAACCACTTACTTTAGTCTGTCTGCAATTTGGTGCTGTCCATGCAATGTACAGTGGGTTTGTACGGAGCCCCTCTGGGGTCATATGGTAGGAAAAAAAAAACCTGGTGTGTAATCTGTGTGCACAGTTTTGCAATCTGTTCCCTCAGATTTGCAATCCGTGCGCTATGTTTGCGTTTTTTTTCTACACAGCAGCAAATGGAGCGGACCATTACACACATGCATGCATTCCCCAATGGAGCATCCTGACTGCAACTGAAGTTCAATTTTATCAACTGTGCGCACAGATTACAAAACTGAGGTTTGTCAGAGGTTTTTAGCAGAAAAATGTTTCCTGCTGCTGCTGGAAAGAGGGTTGATGAAAGTAGTGGGACTGAACAAGAAAGTAAATGTGCGGTATAACCAAAACAATGAGCTAAAAGTGGCTAAAAGTGATAATGATCTGTGGGTTCATCACCAGAAGTGAGCCCTTTCACGTTACATGCTTTCATTTGATTCATGATTAGACTAATCAAATTATACTTTGCCACTGTAACACTGGATCCAGACCAGGTTGGATCCAGAGTGCCTAAAAATGTGAAGTTTAGGTGTGTTTCATTTTAATTCCCTGTGACTGACCAGGAAACAGCTTTTATCACTGATGTGTGGCAGATGTGTGTGCAGAACAAACAGTTCCTATTGCAGCAAACTTCAATCAGTGGCAGCATGGGTACACACATGTACACCACCTCTGTAACAATGTGTTATAGTTGTACTTTATACAAGAGGTTAAGTGCAGAAAACATCACACACCTGCGTTTTACACAACCTGTGTAATACACAAGTGGCATCAACAGCTTTTCACTTTCAGGGTCAATAAAAAAGTCTCTCACTTAGAGCTGATTCAAGTGTCACAGGTCTTTATTTCAGTCCGTCTGTGTGATGGATAATAATCAGCTCAGCGCGATTCAGCTCACAGGCTGACCTGGCTTCTCGCCTGCTAACCTGCCTGTGGTTCATTCATCAATCAGACTCTCGGGGCTCAACAGCACATAGCAGACCGCAGGACACAAAGGTTACAGGAAAATATGCTTCGCCTGATACCCACCAATGATCTCTCTCGCACATGAGCACACATGCACTCTCTCTGTGGGACAGTAAGATCCTCAGAGTTAAGAAGTGAGGAGACAGAAGAGGTTCGTCATCTTTATCTTATTTGTTTTTTATTCACCTCTTGGGTTTTGTTGGCGTCATCCACAAGGTTTATATTTCTTTGATTTTCTCTTTCTCTCTAAATGTTTCATCTTTCCAATGAATGTGCTAGTAGACAAAGATACTAGTGAACACAATCAAGTTCTGATGTCACTACCCATAGACCCTGGTTCCACTAATGCTAAATGCATTCCTTCTCATGTTAATACTCTCTACTGTTAAATACGGTCAATGATAATCCAGAGAGGAAACATAATTATATGCACTTTTATTATATATCACTTATTGCTGCAGGGCTATTGGAAACCAAAATGTATATTATAACCATTTTCATCAGTGCCCAGGGCTAACTTCTTTGTTGAAATTATTCATAACCAGCAACTAGTAGTAAACACTCCTGCTTCAAACAGGGAAGCAACAACCACAACCAAAGGCAATTACATTTTCCAACTGGATTTTAATGCAGTTTGATTAACTGTGCAACACTACTGCAACATAATGACAAGAATGGCAGATTATGTTTCAATTGCTCCATTTGTTTTTTGGGGCATTTGTAAATAAATTCTATCTTTTATGCAAACGAAGCAAAAGTGAAAAAACACATGTACACACAATTACCACTTTCATGTTTGTTGGCACTGGACAACTCGTTAATACCTTGTCATCTGAATAAAACGAATAAAAAACAAATGCATAGAAGATAGTGAAGGCCTTAATCTTTACAGCGATCTTTTAATCGCTTTTGATGGTGCAAAACTTTTGCGCCGACTGTTCCCCTTTATTCTATGAGTTGTGAAACAGACCATATGACAGCTGAGCCTGGAGGGGGAAAAAAAGAATGATCCAGGACACCACAGCAGGCAATTAACACACATCTCTCCTAATCGCTCCGCACCCTGAACGCATTTCAACACTCATTATTGAGACAGATTTTCTATGATTCATCGCATTGCTGTGTGATTTACCACCAGTCAGTTGTCAGGCGAGAATTCATTAGGCCATTAGAATGCAAATCCTCCTTCGAAAATAAAGCATCAATATGCAAGGCGATGCCTTCGTTAGACGGTCATTTGGTTAATCGAGTCACTTTGTTTAAAGAGGGGATTAGCATATGAGCTAATCAAGGTCGTTCCCCACAGCACCTGTCTCACACAAGGCAGCGGCTTGCAGGCAGCCTAACACTTCTGGGGGCAAATGTCAGTTTTGAGCCCGTTGTATTTTTCAGTAATATACTACAAACACCACATGATAAGTGACAGAAGTGAGTGAGCAGAATTAGTGAAATGAATTAATTGTGAATTCCCACAACACAGGAGGTCAGGTGTGTTTGTCTGTTGACAGAACATTAGTGTTGCTGGCTTGCGATCACAGCTGAGCTCCACTGACGCTTCAGGTGATGTGAAAAATGAATTGTGGTCCATCAACACAGCTGGAGAGGGAAAAAATCAGATCGCAAACACATTCTCAGCAGTAGCTCAGATGTGACTGCTTTTATTACACTACATCAATTATTTACCACATTATTGTATAGGAAAATATTATTAGGATTGAAGAAAAATGGAATTCAACTGGAATGATAAATGCTTCAGAAGTAATATAATATAATATAATACTATGATATAAGCATTTTTCGGATGCTCATTGAGGAGAATATAAAGCTACAACAGGGTGCAACACCCACTGCATCCACATTTTGCAGTGTCCAATTAAACAATGACAAATAAACCTACGGTATGTCTCTGCAGTGTGGCACTAGACAAGGGTGTCCATTGTGTTATAATTTGTTTTGGGCTGTTGATGTCATTTTCAGCAGTTTCCTCTTTGTCAGAGGGCAGCTTAACATTTGGCTCCTGCTCCCCTCAAATCTGTTGGTTTGTCATCGTGCCGACAAGCTCATCCCCGCACGTCTGACTGCATTCATGTGCAGACAAGAGAGGGAAAGCCGCGCGCTTTCACACAGGCATCCGATCTTACACAGACGTAAACATACGTCTGTACGGGCAGTTGGCCCAGTTTATAGGTCAGCCTTTTCAGACATTTTAGACTACAGATACACATTCACATCTGAACACATGAGCAAGCATGGATTCACACAGATCTAACCGCACTGACATGCACTCGTTGCAGACAGGTTTTGTGTGAGTGGCCCACTAGAAAAACTTAAAATTTTATACTGTATTTAAAGAGGGTCACAGATGGACACAGACAGAAGGAGCTGAGGAATGGAGGACTGCTTGGAGACCAGAATCTCTGGACATCTGGCCCAAACACGACACACATACAGATGCACATGAATACACAGTTATAAACAGTAAATGCGCATACATACACACAGGAGCTGAGGGGAAGAAGGGGTATCGAGTGATGGCTTGAGCTGGTGGTGGTGCAGAGCAGTCTGTGAACACTCTCCAATGAGTCAAACAGACTTTTTCCCCCCCATCTCTATCTGACAAACTCGAAATCACACAGATAACATCCTCCAACACATTTACCAGCAATCTGCAAGAGCCATTATCACTTTCACATACCCTTGAGTTTTGGGCACATTATCATTAGGCACGCATGCAGACACACACTTGAAGACATCACCTTTATAAATATACAGTTTATCCCCGAGTCCGAGTGCTGAGCGGAAGCCGACAGGCAGCATGACACATGGACTCGCGCACAAACTGTTTACAGCCTTGCCGTCACAGGCTGACTCTGAGCTTGAACACACCACCAGCAGCTTAAAAAATGGATGAGAGCCTCTGGGACAAAAGCAGGGAAAACATCACCACGTACAGCTATTTTTCAACAGTCTCTATGGGGGCAGGGACCAATTCTGAGCTCAGTGGACACAATGACAGACGTCCAAGCTGACTTCTGTTCAGCAAACATATCACACTGTGAGAATGTTAGGCTTACTTTGTGGACACATGTTCAGCTTTTAATGTATATCCTGTCAATAGAACATTTTTGCCTCCAGAGAGGTATCTTGGACTCCAAACCTAACTGCGAATATACTTCAAAATAAATATAATGCATTTTCTAGATGCCAAAAAATGTCTCCTTTGTACTGGGTCCTTGCTTTCAAATGGCACTTTACTGTGCACCAAACTCAGTGAAGGAACTACAGTACAAAGCATTTTGGATGAACTAAAGCCATTTAAGTCTCCATCTGTCATTGTTTGGGCACAGCCAAGTGTGTGTGTGTGTGTGTGTGTGTGTTTAGCTTCACATATGTTTTAGCTAAGTGCTTATTAAGAGGGTCTGGGGCTTGGGATCCAGTTCTTGAGATGTGGGATTTTAAAATAAAAAACTCAGCCTTCAGCAATGTGTGTGTGTGTATGTATGATACATACTTATATGAACGGAGTTACTAACATTTATGGAAGACAATAAAATCTGATGTTATCCCCTTTCTGTTCCTCTCTCAGCCCTCCTACAGAGCGTGCACACTCTTTCTGTTAAAAACAATTACTGTAGTCTTTCCTGTTTCAGTTGGACTCAATTATTCATTATTTGTCTCTTTGGTGTTAAGGGAGGATTACTGGAGGACAATAAAAACAAATTTCTCATTCAAAAATGATCACTGCATGCATTCACAATATGAAAAATTCATCTTACACTTCTGGGGGCTGTGGTCTGCTTTTTCTGATCCTCAGAATGTTTTACTCATATTCAATTAGATTTTTATTGTTGTGTGTAGTTCAGGGGCGTCCTTGCAAAATGAATTCTCGATCTCATGACTTTCTTTGACAAAGTTAAAGAGACATGTTTACTGAATGGCAATGGAAGCTATGTCATAACCATGCATGATTTTATCAGGCAAGTGCGGCTAAAACAAGAAAACATGCTCCACAGTAATATTTGATAAACATCTCAAGCACAACTCAATCCATTCATCATTTATATATTTCAGTCATTTAGCTAAAGCACTCAGAGTGACTTTAACTGAGTGCACCAGTTAAATAAGCCTACACCAAACACTGGAAACACACAAGAGTGCAGATGTCAGAGTCATGGGACAATGATCATTTTGAATCCTTTCCACTGTGGACAGAATAAAACATTTTAAAATAAATTCCATTTTGTCCCACATGCCATTAACACTTCACCCTTCTTTAATCACATAAAAGACACTACAGCACACAGAGGCTCTTCTTTCATTTCCCGACTGGGCTGATACTCATACTGATACTTTTTTGTTACATGTTGTGCTGTGCTGTGTGTGCTCTCCTAATGCAGTGTCTGAGATTAAATGGTTGTTTGACAGACATGAACATTTATATTTGTAGGTTTTAAATTAGAGACTAACAAAATTAGGAAATTTTAATCAACCCAGTGACAAGGTGCTAAGGAAAAATGCATACTCCCCCCCCCCTCTCCCGTGGATGCATATGGTATCTCTCTCTGGTGGATGGTGTATTTGGTGACTTAGACCCTGCGCCGAAGGTGATGAGGTTATGAGGAGGATAAGTAAACTCCCCGAAAACTTCTATATTCTTCAGTGCTCGAGTAGGAAGGGAATGTCAAAGGTGGGATAAGTAGAGATCAAACCAGCTTTGGAAGAAATTCTCATAACAAACATCCATAAATCAACTAATTTCCTCAATACATTCACATGTTGCCTCTCAGGCTACCTGTGGCTCTCATACAGACATTGACTCTTACACTTACTCAGTATTGGAACACATCAACACCACAATTGACAGTGTTACCACAGAGAGACAGATCACCACATACCCTAATCAGAAGCCATGGATGAACAGGGAAGTGCGGCTTCTACTGAGGGCACGCAACAAAGCCTTCAGATCAGGTGATGCACAGGCCTACAGTACATCCAGGGCGGACCTGAAGAGGGGCATCAAGAAGGCCAAGCATGACCACAAGCTGAAGGTGGAGGAACACTTTGTTTCTGACCCCCGACGCATGTGGGAGGGCATTCAGGCCATCACCGATTACAAGCCCAGCAACTCCACACCAACTGCCATGAATGTGTCCTTCCTCAACGAGCTAAATGACTTTTATGCTCGTTTCGACAAGGACAACAAGGACAAGACCAAGCCCTTGAATGACCACCAGACCCTTACACTCTCCTCCATAGACGTCCATAATGCACTAAGCCGAATTAACACACGTAAGGCTGCTGGCCCTGACGGCATTCCTGGACGTGTGCTCAGAGCTTGTGCTGAGCAGCTTACAGGGGTCTTCACAGACATCTTCAACCTGTGTCTCGCCCAAGCAGCAGTACCAGCGTGCTTCAAGACCGCTTCTATAGTGCCAGTGTCAAAACACTCCTCTCCGATGTGCCTGAATGACTACCGCCCTGTTGCACTAACACCCATTGTGATGAAGTGCTTTGAGTGACTGGTCCTGGCACACCTCAAGAAATGTCTGCCCCCGCACTAGACCCACACCAATTTGCCTACCAAAGCAACAGGAGTACAGAGGATGCTGTATCCACAGCGCTGCACTGTGTACTCTCACACCTGGACAACAAGAACACATATGCAAGAATGCTGTTTGTTGACTTCAGCTCAGCATTCAACACAGTCATTCCCTCCAAGTTAATCACAAAACTTGAGGATCTTGGAATCAATACCTCCCTCTGCAACTGGATCATGGACTTTCTGACCAACAGACCCCAGTATGTTAGGTCAGGCCACAACTGCTCCACCACCATCACACTCAACACTGGCGCACCTCAGGGCTGTGTGCTGAGCCCGTTCCTCTACTCCCTCCTCACCCATGACTGCAGGCCTATGTATGGATCCAACTCCATCATAAAGTTTGCAGACGACACCACGGTGATCGGACTCATCAGTGACAATGATGAGTCTGACTACAGGGCAGAGGTAAAGCACCTAGCCGCATGGTGCGCTGACAATAACCTGCTACTGAACACCAGCAAAACCAAGGAGCTTATTGTGGACTTCAGGAAGGAAAAGGGGGACACTCATGACTCCATCCATATCAACGGCATGGCTGTTGAACGTGTCTCGAGCTTCAAATTCCTGGGGACCCACATCTCAGAGAATCTGTCCTGGTCAACCAACACCTCCAGCCTGGTCAAGAAGGCCCATCAGCGCCTCTTCTTCTTGAGGACACTGAAGAAGAACCACCTGTCTGCTGACATCCTGGGTAACTTCTACCGCTGTGCAATAGAGAGCTTCCTGACCAACTGTGTCACAGTCTGGTACGGGAATTGCTCTGTCGCTGACCGCAAGGCACTGCAGCGGGTGGTGAAAACCGCCCAACGCATCACAGGGACTCCACTTCCTGCTATTGAGGACGTCCACAAGAAGAGATGTCTTCGCCGGGCATGCAGCATTCTTAAGGACTCCTCTCATCCTGCCAACAGACTCTTCCAGCTCCTCCCCTCCAAAAGGCGCTTCAGGAGCCTTCAGACAAAAACCAGCAGGTTTAGGAACAGCTTCTTCCCCACAGCTGTCACCCTACTGAACTCAGTCCCCTGCTGAACCTTCCCTTCCCATCCACACTACACCATGGCTGTACCATTCATTGCACATGTACATGCTTACATTGTTATAGTCATTGTTATAGTCTGTTCAGTGCTTTTCTTTCACTACTGTTTATACATTCATAGCACACTGTATATCTGTTCACTACGCGTCTGTATATCTGTACATACATATATTTCTATTATACGCACATATAGCACATCTGTATATTTGTCCATATTACATCTGTATAATTGCTCTTCTGTATAGTAATATAGAACATCTGTAAATCTACCACACTTCATCGGTATATTGCTCTTCTGTAAATTAATGCTAATTTTATTCCCACCTTTTACACTGCCCTTATCTGTACATAACTGCTCACATAACTTATTTGCACATAATCTGCACATGACTATTTTGCACCTTTTACTATTGCACTTGCTGCTTCCTGCACTTCTGATTAGATGCTAAACTGTATTTCATTACTCTGTATTTATACATGTGTAATGACAATAAAGTTGAATCTAATCTAATCTAATCTAATGTTGAGCAAGTGATACACGCTTTCACACTATATGTACACATATTAGTGACAAGCGGTTCTAGGTGACTGCTACACGTCTAAAAATGGTCTCATGTTTTTGAAATAAACTGTTGAGATAAAAACAAATACTGGCATAGGATGCACCAGCACCTCTGCAACCTGCTACCCAGTGTTCCCTGGGGCACTAGAGTCATTACCCATCATACCCCAGGGCCTTTTTACCATCTCCAGGCAGTGCCCTTACAGCTGCATATTTAGTTACATGACTTCACACCTGGCAGCCTCAATCACATACGGTTTACCCACTGAGGAGCGTGTTCTCTCTTGTGCTTTGTGTAATCTCACATCACTAAAAACTCAAGTATCCAACTTCAAGACAACTCATTTATATCTGTATCACTGCTGAGGTTTTACAGATTACTGGTTGTTTGATCGCTGTTAATTGTTTAATATTGTTTATTTTTTAAAGAACACCAAGAATAAGAGCCATTGAGAGGAAATTACTTTTAGGATGGAAATAAGCATTTTGCATTATGAAAAATTTGGGTCATTTCCCATTTTGTGCAGCATAGCCATCCATCAACTCTCCCATGAAGGTAGCCAACCAGACGATCTTGATTTCTTGTTTGTCAATGGTAATTATACTGATGGACAGCATTATGGAACGGATCCCTACAGAGATAGACATTTTTGTTGAAGAGGTGCTGCACACTTAAACATGTTTTTTGAGCTGTAAACTAAATGATATGACTGTACTGTGATGAAACGCATCAATGCTGGTGTTAATATAGACATTTCATTCCAAATTTATAAAAAAACAGCATTTCATGGGTTGAAAATGCCTCAACACGCCATTTACTGTTTTAAATAAGCCCTGAACCTGTGAGGCCAATGCTGGCATAGAGTCAACCAGTTGGGACCTGTCTACGTCATGAAATTTATATAAAAAAAGACTCTAATCAGTGTCAGTCAGTCTCCCCCGTTTCCCCTGACCCACAAACTACGTAGCCACGAGCCCACGCCTGCTACAGTTGCTGTTCCCTCACTCATTGCATTTTTTAAATTTGCTGGGAGGGTTTTAGCTGAAGTTGAGGGTGGAGTTACACTTTAAAGAGTAAGATCCTTTTTGTTAAACCAGAAACAGAAGTCTCGCTCTGAAATCTCACAAGAGGTGACAACTGTGTTTCTGGTTAAACAAAAAGGATCTTACTCTTTAACAAAAAGGTCTGTCTCTGTAGGGACCCTTTCTATAATGTTGTCAGACACTTAGAATAACAATTTGTTACCCGTCAGTGGCAAAAACAAGCACTTTTAGTAGACATACTTTGACGGGCGCAGTTGCAGCCCGTTTGGCGGCTGCTGGCTGAGGCGATCTACTGGACTAAGTCCAAAACTTTTTGTACCCATTATTCATTTAGACATCAAAATATGTAAAAACAGGATCCAGGTTTAAAGATACTGAAATTACCCTTTAAAAAGGAATAATAACAGCTACTGTACTGTTGTGTAACTTTTGAACTTCACCTCTGCCTCCATCCTTGTTCAATTAGAGCTCTCCTGTTGGCCTCTAAGTGCAGCCCAGAAAGCTTTCGCCACAATTATTGTAGTCTTAAAATGTCAACTTCCCACTCTGTTGCCAGTAAAAAAAAAAGAGAAAAGAAAATGACAATACGATGTCTGCAAGAAATACAGTATGACACATGTGCTATAATGCACCTGTGTGTATGTGTGCTGCATATGAAATTCACAAATGACAAAGCAGAGTATTCCAAATACATTTATTACAGTGATATATCCACACACCTGCTGTTTCTCCCAACACGGAGGCACTGCAACATTGGAGACATTACGAAAAAAATCAAAATGGACTTAAATGTTTACATCTGGATTTACATTCAAATAAAAAAATTAAAATTGACTCAATTTTCTACATCTGGACTTACTAAAATATCAGTAAAGGCTTTTATACTGGCATGCTGGAGGCGTACATGAGTTAGACCCATATGATGCTGTTCTTCATACTCAGACCTGATCCTGGATGGTGGCTGAATGTAGATCAGACAGGATACATTTGGGTGTTGGATAAATATTTTAATTTTGTACACTGCCAATTAATCTTTGTGCCAGTGCTGTGTCTATTTAACTAAGAGCTGGGAGATGTATTGACATAATGATAGGAGACTTGAAGTTGTCTGAGAATATGGTGATTGCAATTCTGTGTTACAGCTTAAATTCTGATTTATTATTTTCTGAACTGCAATACAAAACAGTGAGACAATTTTATCAGTTTTAGTGCCTTTAGCCACTTTATTATTTTAGAAGTACTGATGACTTTTTTTTTTAAATTCGGAGACAATATCATCCATCCGTAGATCAGCTGAAATACTGCAAAAGCAGTAACCGTCATACCCCAAATGTTGTCATATTTTAATAAGTAATAATATTACTTTTGAAAAGAATAATGAATTACATTTTTCAGTTGGCAGAACTATATTTCATAAGCTGCAATATTTTCTGCAATCTAGACTCAGAGCAATTAAACCAAGCAAAGCTTACACTGCTGGGAATGTACAGCTCGACTGTCCCAGTGGAGATGCAGCCTTGATGCTCTTCTCTCGCTGCTCGAGTCTCTCACTGCCAAGTTAACACAAGCAGCATCCTAATAAGTGGGAGGAAGAGCAAAGGTGTCTGGGAAAGATATGTCGCTCCCACAGACGACATGAGGAGAAGAGCTGCGCCTTACATGCTAACCATTTCCTGAGCTGTACAGCTGCCTAACTAGAAACTGGATTATCAAAAAGTCAGAAATTAGGCTGGTGATGAAGCCACTGCCAGGTTCAACTTTAACAGTGTAAACCTTCCCAAGTGCTTCCAGATGGTTACACAGATCAAAGCCATTGATATGTATAATAATGACCCCTTCAAAAAAAAAAGAAAAGAGTGAAGTATCAAAGATCTATGTACATATACGAAGCACTTGCAGTAAAGTGTAAAGGAGGTGATTCTGGCTGTTTTTGCCTGATCTTGAGGGCTAAATGAAAAGAGGGAGAACGAGTTCACATGAGAATGAGGGCAGCTGTGAACAGTTAAAAAGCTTTTCCAGCAAAAGGAAGCTTTGGAACTGAAAAAGGATGGGAAAAGAAACATTGAACCCTACTTTCCTTATCATTTTTTTGCTATGGAGATCTGCACTCGCTCTGTTCATCCTATCTCTCTTTCTCTCTCTCTCTCTCTCTCTCTCTCTCTCTCTCTCTCTCTCATCTATCAGCATCCTGAAATGTCTTTGGCTTTGTTGCGTCTTTGGAAGCGTGTGTCGGCGGGGTCAAAACCTTGCTCATGGGCTCCGAACAGAGCCCAGCTGGGAGTCTTGGCTACGTAGTCCAAGGCTGAGAAGCTCTGCTGTCCCCCACTCTCTGCATGAGTCTGGACCAGCTCCTGGAAATGCTCGTAGTCGATCCATGTCCACCACTCGCCATCCACCTTGAACTGAAAGCACACACAAAGAAGGGAGAGAGAAACAAGGTGGTGGATGAACGAGCAGCAGTAATCCAAGCGGTGTTTGTGGATCTATATGTGGAAACCTGCAGGCTTCAGAAAAACATTTATTTTTAGGCTTTTGAAGACATCTGTAATGATACCTGGAATTCATTAAAGATCCCCTCCAGAAAACATATATACAAATAGTCTGCTTGGAACAGTAATGTGTGTCTGATATGTTTTATTCCTGCAAAAAAAAGCATAATTTTCACATTTAAATCCTTAACAAGGCATCTACTCCTTCTAGCTCATATAAATTTCAGAATATATGAATATGCAAATTTTGTTCAAGTCCATTCTCAGTGTATGTGGACTGGCAGCTTCAAGTTTCTACATCACACTTGTATAAGTTGAATTTTGAACCACGATTGGCTGCCAAACTATTTGTGATGTCACAAATCATGCTCATAGGCCCGCCCCTTAAAATCAGATTTTCAATGAGCTCATAGAAACTTTCCACTTTCAGCAGATGAACGTGAAAACATCCTTCTAGTGTCAAACTCTGCACAGTGAAGCTCAAACATTCAACTGCAGGAACAAGAAGAAAAACATATTTTTGAGTGGCGGGGAACTTTAAAGATTCATTTAACAACCAAAATGAAGAAACCAAGACAAATCGTAATTTTTAAAAGCCGTAACCAATCCAACTGGAGGTGCCGGTAATGTAACACCAAGTAATAAAATGAAAAGGTGGGAAAATTAGATCTTTAAAACTGTATTTGAAACATTGTGATCATTTCGCAGCCTGAAATTTAGATAATTTAAGTTGATAAACTTTGAAGGGACCTGCACATAAACTGTAAATCAAAAGCTAATAAAGAATATCAAACTTTATTCATAAAGCACATTTCATACAAATGATGCATAGCAGTATGCTCAGGTACAGAAAGAGAAATAAATGGACAACCACTGAAGTAACACTCATGTAGAAAAGTGTTGCATATTTGGAATTTAAACAACAAAGAATTTACAGATGTGATCAACAAGACCAACAGTCATTATAGAGCTTCTCGCTCCACATCTGCCACTTGCTGTTAGTTTAGCCTCTCCGCCTCCAACCTTCTCCTCACATATCTCCTTTTATCAATCAATGCTTCTTACTCCTTCAGTAAGATGGATGGCAAATTAGGTGAAGAGGGAAATAAATGGACTTTAGGAGACAGAAGAGCCGACGTGTGTGTGTGTGTGTGTGTTTCTTTGTGAGAAGCACACTACCAAAGAGAAGAACAGCTTGAGTGTTTGACAGTGAGGAAAAAGCCTCTAACATCATTCTGCCTCTATAATCCTGCTCGTTTTCCCAAACCAGCGCAGAAGGTGAAGAATGTGACCTTTATTTTCCCAGCATGCTCTCCAGTTGATACATGTTTCCCTTGTTGTCTGCAAAGGTGGGAAGAAACAGAGAGCAAGCAAAGTAGGTACTGCATAAAGCACAACCTTTCCTCTGAAGTGCATTGCTGTTTATGGCAGCGTGTAGCAAAGTTTGATCTTTAAAATGCTCCTTGATGACTTGAACTCACTTGTGGGTATTGTTTGGAGGTTTTTGATAAGCTGTAACTGGATGCAAAATGATGCCAAGTTGTCACTGGGGACAAGCATATAGCATTTAAAAGCTCTTTCAGGTTCACAGCTGGTTTGACCGGCACCCCGTGTGTGCACTGGGACTTCCTTCTTTGAAATTCTCAGACTTACACCAAACTGCTTCTACTACTGTAATTCGGGAGGGGAAAAGAGCTAGCATTACATCACTGACTTTCTTAGAAGAAAAAAAAACACAACTCAAAATGACACAAAATGTACTCATGAAGGACTAACATTTATTTGCCAAGTTAAAGACTTCCCTGCTGGAGATGATGGCACATGAGGGAGTAACGGCATTAAGCGTTTGAGCGTTAGCCTTTAGATGCCTTGTGCCTACCTAAGAGAAACGCTACCTGCTGCATTGCTAATGAGGCCTGAGAAAGGGGTTGAAAAATGAAAGCAGCGCCTATTGGGAGTTAATGTTTCTAGTAATGAGAAGGGATGATATTTGTTCAGCCGGCATCTCTGCAAACAATTTCAGTCTCTAAGCAACAAAGCAAAGCTGTGCTGTCTGAGATGAGAACAAGACGGCCTGTTGTTTTTACTAACAGCGTCTCTGCTGAGGATCACTGAGGATGCTGAGGACAGGTTCTTCACTGAGCACCACAGGAGATGCCTTCATGTATGAGCACATGCCAATGAGATGTACAGTACTTTCACAGAAACATTCACAGAGAACTAATGGAAGACTATCACATCTTATCTGTCTGCAAGAAATGAAACTGCATGCATCTCCTGTGCTTTAGAGAAAACAAAATTGTGCCCAAAAGGGAGAAATTCCTATTTACATATATATGCGTTTTGTTTTTTTTGTTAAGTGATGGGACACCTGCCTGTGCACACTCATCAGAGAGCCGTTGTTGTCCACATAAAAAGAGACATTTTTTTGCATACAGCCAGTCAAATAATTTCAGACTTTGAACTGCAACCCAGATAATTTTTCAAGCCTATGTCTTCTTCTTATCTATAGTCAGGGACACATATTTTGTGTTGCACATTGGCTTGCTGAACCAGCCACAAAACAAACATCCACCCAGGAAAAAATGCTACCTTCCTGCCATGTTGTACAGACGAGCGTATCATGTAGCACTTGTAGCAGTTCAGTATATTTGATGAAGCTGATGTACTTGCATGATTCTTGCAAAATTTGCATTGTACCCACATGGTTGAATTCACTTATTGTAAGTCGCTTTGCATAAAAGCGTTG
This sequence comes from Macquaria australasica, assembly GCA_005408345.1. NCBI lineage: Eukaryota > Metazoa > Chordata > Actinopteri > Centrarchiformes > Percichthyidae > Macquaria > Macquaria australasica. Next base: position 2,559,789 of record SEMN01000013.1, read on the forward strand.
GCTAAATAAATGTAATGTAATGTATGCCATCGAGTTTGGGGAGACTTAGGGAATTTCCCACTTGGTCAAAAGAACTATAGAACAGCACAAAGTGGTGGCAAATGGCTGCAAAACTATCACAACTAACACAACTGATTCAACCAATTGAGAAGGAGCTACAGTATACACTGTATCTGGTTTCACTTGTCAACAAACCACCATAACTACTGTATAAAAACAGCAAATTTAGGCTCAATTTCAATTTCCATATCTGGTGCGACTATGAGGCTAGCGATGGCAAACGTCTCGAAACAATGTATGCTCCTATTTTGTAATAATGAGAGGTCTTCCTGTTTTAACCATTCTACTGATGGCGTGAATGCAGCAAAAGTGCAGATACTGAACAGCTTAAAAACTTCCCAGTCAGTGTCATGAACGGTCAGTTTAGATGCTGACTGTGGCTCAACTTTGTACAACATTGTGTCTCTGTGCCGGCTCAGCTGTCAGTCTGGCTTGTACACCGGCCCAGTGGGAGGCATGATGCATCTTTAAAGATATTTTTGTTCCTCGATTGTTTGACCGCAAAAAGGGATAAGCTCCATTGGACTTTAAAACACACAAATACAACAGGTCTACTGATAGCACTGATTTGTAAGTCAACAGGTCTTTCAGGGAGGTTTGTGTCTTAACTGTGCTGTTTTCATTACACCGTCCTCTG